>CM031237.1:694435657-694806103 GCA_018340775.1 Taxus wallichiana var. yunnanensis
ATGTACTTCGTTCAATTTGTATTGCTAGATGTCCGCTCGCAATGTAATGAGCATGCTATGTTTATATAGGGATCTCTTTTCAAATTTCGACATTAAAGTGACTCTGAAAATGCTGACTATGACCTAGGGAATACATGAGGTAACTATTAGGGCTGACCTTGCCAATAAAGAAATTAAGACAAACAATTACGAAGGACATGGGTTTGCAAGTGAAGCGATCACAGTCTTAGAGGGGTGCCCGGTGCAACCCTAGGTGACACCTGTATGTATACCTAAAGATGACAACTGAATAAATTATGACATCTTAAACACCTTAAAAGATGGCCAAAAATGTAGAGACAATTGATGACTGAACTAGAAACACAATAACGCCCGCTAACCTAATGGCAGCAACAGACCTAGAAATGGGTCACTAGTGAATACTTTTATTATGCAATATCATTATATAAATTAACTATAATTGTGGTATAAATGTAATAAATGCATGATTTTTGACTACATTTTCCCCACTTTCGTGATTGCGAGAAAACATGGTAGCATTAAGTAGATAAATATGCCATACTCTACGAAAAATATGGAGAAGCCTGTGTTGTAGAAGAATGCATGTGATGTGTATAGAAGCATGTCGATAGAACTATAGAAGTATGTAAAACCATGGATCAACTAGTCCGACACATGAAATGTAAATTGTCATAGGGTCACGATGAAGTGTGGGAGGTGAAAATGATGATTAGATGATTTTCAATGTGGTTTACTAAAGAATAGGTGGGTGGCGGAGTGATCATTTCCCAACCTAAACACTCAGTATATGAATGGAATAATTAGAGGACTTGGGCATCCTTCCACAAGAGTAAGAGTGTAGTGGAGAAACATGTATTATTATCAAAAATTTACCTATATCCTCAAGATCTGGTCAAGCCATCGGCAGATGTACTCTAGATCGAAAAGTGGTGATTTTGGATCCAAATGATTTTGATTAAACAGTTGACCGATATGGGAGTGATAAAGGGGGAAGGCACTCTTGACTCCCCTCTGTAAGGTGTTTCCATAATGTAGAGGCTTCTACGTTAGGTCATGATACGGAAGTGACCACGATAGAGAATGAGATGGCTTCTAAGTTGGGTCATCTAGAGCTTAACGTGGAGTATAGAATAAAATCCCAAGTTAGGGTCATCTAAGAGACTGTCATTCTTAGATTTAAATGGTCTGATTTGAACACATTTGATTTTGATTGGTTTACTCATGGGGAGAGGTTTTTTGATAATTTCCCCTAGGTTAGGTTATCGTGGAAAATACGGTGTAAATGGATAATATGTTTCATAAAATGATTTTTAGTCACTTGTTGCCCCCAAGTTAGGCCATTAGGGGGAATTGATAAGTTATGATATGTGAAGGTGTTTGAATGATTATTGCCCCTAGATTAGGTCATTAGGGGATATTGATGGTGAAATGTCATGTTATAAATTAAGTTAGGTGTTTGATTCATGATATCGGGGATGTATAAAGTGACATAAGGGGGATTATAGGGGACCCCCAATTATATGCCCTTTCTACAAAGAGAGGGAATGGTGAAGTTAACATAATCTAAGCCAAAATTAAGGACAAAATTCTAAAATGTAATTATAAGGAATAGAAATTAGTGGTATAGTGCATACATGTACATGATGTGTGTAGTGATGGTGGTAGAGTGGAATTTTGAAAGAATTCTACAAACGAGGTGTAAATCGAGTAAAACACTCAAGACATGACTCTAAATAGTGTCGCATGTATTATTCATGGTAATAAGCATGAAAGATAAACCATAGTAAAGTAAAAAGATAACTTATCGCTTCATTTTTTCTTAAAGCGAATGCAAGAGCATATACAGAGTTGAGTGAGGATGCCTAAAATGAGAGACCATTATGTTCAATCTAGTTTAAGAGAGAAGTAATCTCATGGTATATCACAGTACTACTACGTGAGTTGCAAGTCCGTTATTTTTTCTTAAATTTAGGGTATAATAGGCTACTCGAGATGAATTTTGCAATTTTGATATTTTTAGATTTCTGGTGTTTGAGGAACTGTGACAAAGCAAGCCGAGGGCACTAGTGACCCCAAAGATCGGAGTGCCTAGGGATCCAGTGCTAGTTGTCCTACCGGTGCACCCTAGTTTTGGTTGTTAGCACCCCGATCTAGAAAATGTTGATTTTTTGGATACGACTATTGAATATGTTTCTAACTTGTTTAATAGTTGTTTTGATCATGTAAACCGGGTAATCGTAATGCATTTTTTGTTGTTTTTTTAAGGCACGTAGGATATCCACTCAAGGAAGTTCTCATGTGGTCGAACTTGAGTACACTACTTGGGATTATGTTTTTGGGATGTGTTGGATTGTTATGGCCTATGGCATATAACATAGATGGGGGTGTGTCCCATAACATGCCCATTATTGACTCAGTATCGTGCTTTATGATAGGTGGTGTGTAGACACATGCACATTTTTGTTTCCCATGTGGGAGATGACAATGAAAATGGAGGATGTATACTCGAGATATTGTGATAGCTTCCCGAAAGCTGGTTGGGGGAGAGAGCACAGGTGATGGAGGTAGTGGATATGGAGTAGACATATGCACTCATTTATGTGATATTTCAGAGGGGCCTAGGTCCCAACGAGGCCCATATTATTTTGGATGTGAGGATATATAATGAGGTTCATGCTCAGGAAGTTCACATGGTGCAAATGATGATTACATCTTGTAGAGCAGTGGAGGGAGGGGGTGCCGCATCATGAGGCAAGATGCATGACATATGCTAGCAGATAAAGGAGGGTAAGATGGGATATGTGTGGGTGTGGTGTTTTTGTCCCTAATGTATGGGGACTTGTATCCATTTACACACGATGAACATGGTAGGGGTATATGGGCCCCCAAACTACTACATGTATGGGAATATGACCATAGTCATATTGAGACCACTTGCAAGGCCATGTCCGGAGGGGCTCAGGTAGAGATATTTTCTACATTGGGTGGACATTCACGGTAGGGAAGATAGTCACATATAGCCTTCTTGTGAACTGATAAATAGGATGGGGATGATGATTATGTGACATAGAGGCCATATCACGATTATGGGGAATGGACCGAGGATGAGATAGAGTTGTAATATATTCAGAAGGACTACTTTCCAAGTGTAGTAGAGATTTTTCAAATGGAGGGATTATTGTGGAAGTCAAAGTGGCACATGATGTACCCCATATCCATATATGGTTACAAGTTGTCGCATCCCGTAGAGGGTAGGCAGTGCTAGCTGTGGCCCACATGGCGATACTTGATAAATACCAGTGGTTAGATGTGGTAGACCTAGTGATAACGGCCATTGTGATAGTGATGACGCGGCAGTATAAAGGATTATCAATCATTTTGGGTAGAATAATGATGGGTGTTTCTATACCCAATATTTGTGGGTGAGGAGGTGTCCTTGACCCTATAGTGGTGGCTGTGGTAGTTCATAATTATTTGTGTATGCTTAAATATGTGGTTAATAAATTTTTGATGTGGTTTTGTACATGGTTGACTATTACATAAGGTCAGTATGTTATGTATGTAAGAGATGCCTATTGGTCATTGATAGTAGACAAATCGATCTCGCGCATATCTGATGCGTAATGTTCCTAGTAATGTGATATGCGAGGAGGATACTGAAGACTGCATGGATGACATTGAGCATGAGAATTCCCATTTGTTTGAGCTAGTGGCCATGGGTCAATAGGACGAGCATGTATGGTGTTACTTACTAACGAGAGGGATGAGGCACGTGAGGAGACTCAACATGCCCAAGAGGTGGAATGTAGTGGTCCCTTAGCCTAGGATGTGTTCTCCCAATATTTAGATTTGTAGTGTCAGTTCCCAGAGAAGAACATGGAGATTTCTATGTTACGTAGACAAGTGGAGAAGTTATGGGGAGGAAAATTCAGCATCTGCGTTGCTGGTGAGGCATATAGTTCTAGGGATTTCAAAGTATACGAGAGTTATAGTGATGATGAGTAGTGATGATTGTATATGATGTTGGGGGCCTTGCCTCTGCAGATGAAACATGTTTTTGATGATGATCGTATGAACGCTATATGTATGGACACCTATTTTTGATATATATGAGATCAATATTTGCATTGTGTTTTTATTGTGGTGTAATGAATATGGTATGGTGTTATGTTGATTATTTGAGCATGTGTGTTGTATTATATGTGATGAATATAAATGTGCATGATGATGTAGTAGTAGTGGTAGATAAAATATGTATGGTAACATGAGGTCTGTAGATAACTAATGCAATGTGATAGATGAAATATTGGATGAATAAAATATGTAGTATGTAGGTAATGGAATGATGATAATAGAATAAATGTGGAAATAGATAAATGTATCATAATGAATATGTGAAAATGTAATGTAATAGGATAAAGTGATGAAAATAGGAGGGGAAAGAGAGTAATGATGCCCTGTTGTATGGGTGAATAGGCTCATGTTATAAGACCCCTTAGTAGTAAAGTATGATCTTAATAAGCAAGAGTGTATCGCTCGGAGATAAATGTGGTGCACTAGATAAATGAAAAAGCGCGTGATGGAAGGTTTTTAAACTAATCCTTCAAGTGGGATATGAGAACCATAAGAAAACAAGTTCTTCATCGGGGGCGTAAAAGTGATACCTTCGATCACCTACCAATTACTAGGATGATGGGTGGAGGTGGATGCATATGGAATGGATAGAGCGTGAGTGTATGGAATGAAGTACATATCACACGGAGTGACCATGGGATATGTAAGGGATTGGTGAAACCCATGGGTGCATGTGATGAGATAGTGTGAGTGAGGCAGTATGCAATGAATATGGAGGTGGAAGAAATAGAGGTGGTGGATAGCATGCATATGACATATTGTCCAATTTTACACACATGGAAAAATTGGACAATGGGTCCTATTCTCGCTCTAAGACCAAGAAAAGGCCTTCATAAGAAAACTTTTGGCATATAGGAAAAACTATGTGCTTTAGGGACATTTTCCATATTCCATTTAGATTATTAATCATTTTAGGTTGTTCTCTCTTTTCTTAGGTTTTTGATGTTTAGGTTGTGCTCAAAACGAAACATTGGCCCCAGTGGACCCACTTCCGGTCGTAATGGAGATAAAATAATTAAAATTGATTCATCATGTTGAGGATATTTTACTATATCTCTATGATCCTCAAGTTTCAAGGAGAATCTAGGAGATCCAAAGTTTTCAATATCAGGTGTGGGAATGCCCCAAAAGGGTCTTCAAGCTCAATCAACTCATTGAGAAACTTGGGTGAGCTGATATCATATATAATGTCGTGTCGAGTCAAAGTTATATTAGATCAATCGAGCTAATCACATGGGCTTATATTAATATTTGATGTGACCATATCATATCGTGGAAATAGACATTCCTAAAATGAAGAATCTCAAGATGGAACTCAGTTAGAATAGTCGAGTTCGAGCTTAGGAAGAGATGCATAGTGGAGCATCGACCATGTTAACTCAGTGACTCAGTGAGTAAAGGAATTTAATGACTCAAGAGTCACAGTGTAATGGAGAGCTTGATGTTTCAAGCTTAAGATAGTAAGTTAATTGTAAGATCTCGTGGAAGTATTTTGAGTCCATATATCTCATTTATGAGTCATCACAAATAGCCATGCAAAGTGGAACGGTAGAATTTGATCAAAATGAGTCAGTTCACCGAGGATTTGTTGAAGGGAACCAGAACTCACCCAATCACGTTGCAACTCCAAGTTGATCTCATTAAGTGAGACAAACTCGCTTTGGCATTATGTGACCAACTCGGAGGGTATTCATGGCCGAGTTGAGCCATGTCATCGGGCCAATGTTGAATTAAACTTTAGTATGGGATCTCATGACACATCGGAATTACAGGCTCATCTTGGAGCCAATGCAAAACAAGGAAATCTCAATTGAAAGGTTAGTTCATCTAGTAGGGCTCTTGGAAATCGTAATTATGACAAGATTAAAATTCCACCCTCGGGAATGATAGAGGTTAAGGCGACCATGGTAGAAACATTTAGATGGAAATCCAACAAAATGTTTCCACTTCACAGGATAGTGAGAAGTATTTCCATGTGATAATTTCATTTATGGAAAACCAAGACAAAGGTTCAACGTCAGGGTTCTAGGAAATCATTTCAAGGAACTTGGGAAATAAGGAAAGCATTTCCATATGGGAATGTTGATATGGCAAGTGTTCAATGGAAGAGTTCCATGCATGGGAGAGTACACGTTAGTTACCAATTCAATAGGTGAGTCACTGGTGATTTAAATCATGTTAGAGTGATTGGGTGGTTACGGTAGTGATGACGAGTCATTCGACGAGATATTTGGAAGGCCATTGGAAATTTTGACAAGATGAGTTAACGGTTAAAAATAACATGCTAGACACGGACTTTACATGAAGAGTAGCTCAAAAATCAATCATGGAGAACATTATGGGATCAAAATTGAGAAGATGGTGTTTGATTCAAATAATGGTATGTTGTAATTCAATAAAAGGCATCTAATTATTTCATTGAGCCTAAATGAGTAGTTTACTCGAGAAAAAAACAATGTATAGCTTGACATGATGGATCATGAAATTTTGTTAAAGGCACAAGGGTAATGTCACATAAGTTCCCAAATGTTTTAGATGAAGCGTATAGACAAGTCAAGGTAATTCAACCACTAGAGCTTGTGGGTAGGTGGTAGCTTGTGTAGGTAGGTGAGACTCAAGATATGCCGGAAGAGGATTTTTAAAACGAAATCGCTTGTGTTCATTAGTTGACAAAGTCCATGTTTGTGAGTGATTTTGACCTCGAGCTCTGTGGATGAGCACATCAATCTAGAATTAACTCAAGAACCAAGTGGTGGCTCAAATCGAGCCTCGTCGATTGGTTTTAGAGCTCTCACAAAAAACGAGGTGGAACTGAGTTGCTTAGGTGGCTCAAAGAATTAACATGCGTTGGGCATGCTATTAAAGACAACTCGCCAAGATGACTCAAATATGGAAAAAGTTAGATCGCTGGTCAGACGGTATAGACCAAAGTATTACCAAGGTAAAATGAGAAGGAGATCATGGGTCGATTCAACTATGAAAAGAAGCTTGATTGATAGAATAGCTCAAGCAATGGAGGAGCTCAGTAAGAGAGGCTTGGAGAAATAACTTGGAAGCCAAACAAGATGAGGTAGCTCTTAAGAGCTCTATTGTGTGTAAATATAGTAAGTTAAATTCATTAAAGATTTGTAGTAGTGGGACAAAGAATGGGATATCATTGAATTGAATAGGTAGTTATCGCCAAACGAGAATCATGACCGAGTTTTCCCGAGTTAAAGGGAGGAGTAAAATATGCTTGTTTAACTCATGGGAATATAGATCTCACAACTCAATGACCGATGGATCTCGAGACATTTTGGTATAGCCAAGTCAATTGTGAGTCAAAGCTGAGCTTGAATGATGGCCGAGTTGGTGGAGTGTTCATGGCATCAAGAAAGCCCAAGATGGTTGGACGAAGAAGGTAGAGATGGATCCAAGTTGCTTAACGATGAGTTTTTATGTAGATCTCTGGGCATGATTGGCCAATACATAATGGAATGCTATCTTGCAAAGCATTGGGTGCTTGGGCTTCAGAAACCACCTACATGAGTCAAAGATGATGTATGAGTAATATGAATTTGATCTCTGACTTAATGGATGAGGCAAGCCACAAGGTCGATTGTATTAGAGATAGCTTTGCATATGGATAAGTCATCTAGAGACAATGAGCCAAGTCATTAAAGAATGTAATGATGCATGGAGTTATCTTGATCTTGATGGTGACCAACTTGATGTTGGATCAACAAGTCATAAAAAATGGCTTCATGTTGTTTAGATGAATCGGGCTTCGTGAGGAATACACAAAATATATCAGTTGACATGATGCTTTGGAAATGACTTAGGATGGTCTAAGTCGAAGCTGAGCCACTTGGCCAACAAATCATTAAGAGGTAACAGTTGATCCATTTAATTGAGATGAGCTCACAAAACTCAAAGGTCGCAGGATATTACAAGGAAATAGCTTGGAGCAAGTTCATGAGACAAGTTGGAGTAGCTTAGGAGTCAAGAGTTGCAGAGCATGAAGAGATCGACCCGAGTGAGTTAAGGCCAAGAAGTGTTGGTGGAGCATGAAGATGAGCCTACCATATTCCAGATGGAAGGGGATCTCATGACCAACTCGGTGAGTTACAGTGAGCCAACCACTAAGTTGGCCTTTCTCTCGAGGGACCCCCTTTTTAGTACAAACCATTCCTAAAGGGGTCCCACCGAAAATATTATTAAATTAATATTTTTATTTAAATATTTTAATAAATGATATTTTTTATTATTATTAAAATATTTTATTTAAAATATTATTTTAATTAAAATGGATAATTCTAACCTTGCATTAATGAGACATGATGGAATGTTTCTAAGTGGTTCAACCAACTCTATAATTAATATTCACCATCATGTGCCTTCATTTTAGGGAGGAATTTATGACTTCTCCTCTTTTCTTTCACGGATTTCTTCTATAAATGTAAGTTGGAAGCTCATTCCAAGGGGTTATACTAGTTACAAAATTTATACGTGTGACACAAGTTAGACATTTTCCAGGTATTCCTCTCTCTCTCTCTTTATGCCAACTTGTCTATTGTAGATTGTGGGACATTCAAGCTTGATTTCCAACATTGTAATGGAAACTTTACCTCTTCCTCATGTAATGATGCATTAAAGTGCACGTGATTGAAGTAATAAAATTGTGTTTTGTGACTAATTATTGGTCCTTTCATCATTTTAGCTACTTCTTTGTGCCTTTCTCGTGTATGCAGGTATACTGTGTAACTTCAAGTTTCCATTACAATTTTTGGAGTTCTACGCTTATCTAGGAGTGAAGCTTTATATGTGGTTGAGTTGTGGTGCTTGTTCATCCTTCTCATTTTCATCTTCCTTCACTAGAAAACCAAAAATTATCTAGAAACACCCTTTCTTGGTGCATCACCACTTCTAGTATAGGTTTTATTTCTTGTAAATATCTCCCCTTAACCCCATGAAATTTTAGCATAGGTCTAGTTACCTATTTTATTGCATTTGAAGTAGTGTTGTGTTTAGTTTAGGAAGAGGAATCGCCTTCATTGGTGGTTCACCTCGAGCCCAAGTCCCACAACTTGAGAGGTGATCCCATGTTACCCAATCACACCGAACGCCTTGTTCACATTACTGCCATTCAAGAGGTGCGGTGATTTGGCAATAACATGACACTTGTGAATAATGAACAAATTGAGTACTAAATAGAGAAGACTCAAGGGGTGTATTCCTATGTTTTCGTGGTGAAGGAGATAATGATTGCTCATGAGATGTAAAATATATGACACTAGTTTCCTCTAATTTTTGTAATTTCTCACGTAAAGCAAGACAATCATTTTCACGATGGCCACTAATATAATGGTAATTACAGTAATATTGATCATGCTGGTGTTTAAATGGTGTGGAGGGTGGTGTTGATTGGAAGGAAGCTGAATTAATCACTCATCAAGTAATATACACAAGACATCATGAGGTCGAGCATTAGGTGAAAAACACAGAGGCTCACGATACTGAGGTGAAGTAGTAGTAGTAGTAATTGGTCACAAAGTTGGAGAGACATGTGTAGGAGGTGGAGGAGGAGAATGAGGTTGTTTCCTTTGCACTTTGGGTTGAGATAAGGGTTTCTTTGGATTGTTACTAGGAGGTGGAGTAGGAGGAGCACACTTTTTTTATTTTTAGCCAAGGGTGGAGGTTGTTGAGGATGTACAACTGGAGGTGTAGGTGGAACAACAAAGGACATAGTAATTAGAGAAATGTGGGAAGGCTCTGCTAGAGGAGAATAAAGAAGGTCCTGTTCTAGATCAATAACCTTGTAAAAAAGTATAAAGGAATCACAAGTAAAATATTGTAAGCATTGTTGTAGAGGAGGAATAAGACCACTGTAAGATGAAGCCGCTTTCCAAGTCACTAGGATGAAAGATAAGTTGATTTATACATGCATTAAAGCATAAGATGTAATCCTGAATAAGTTTGGAAGAGCCCTAATGTAGAGTAGGAATGTGATTGAATGTGACATTAGGACCATTATTTATAATAAAACTATGAAGGAAGGCATCCTCCATGTCAAAAAAATGTGATAATAGAACTAGAAGAGAGATCAGTATACCATTAAAGGGCATCATCAACTAGAATATACCTGAAAGGCCTTAAGCAAGAGTCTATCATTGGAATAAGAGGCCATAAGAGTGTGATAATGTGCAATATGAGCATGAGGGTCACTAGTACCATCAAAGCATGTAAATGTGGGCATGATGAAATATTTAGGAAAGGCCAAGTTATGGTTTTTTTGGAATTGGATTACCATGCAAGGAATTGTTGTCTATAGATGCATAGTAAGCCCTAATTTCTAAGGTGAGGTGTGAACTTGAGACTGAAGTTGACCTACAACATGCATGAGAGATAGAATGTCTTGTGATGGAATAGAAGAAGATGGCAACAATGTATTAAGAGGTTGAAGCTTGTCATTGTGTGTGATCATGGGTATATCAAGAGTGAGATAGTAGGCTTTGATGCTAAAGATGCATGGGGAGTGTGTGTCGAAGGAGCTACATGAGATGATGAAGGGGAAGTTTCACTAACAGTATTATAAGGAACATGTGGTATGGGTGAAGTGGAAGAAGGAAGTGTAGATAAAGTAGGAGTAGAATGAGAAGAAATAATGGAAGGCGGAGACTCATGCACTATGGTAGAAGAAATCACAGGAGAAGAGGAATATGGAAGAGGTGAAGCACTCTCAGTAGTGTAGAGAGTATACAAAGTAGTATGGTCAATTCTGATCCGGACTCGAATAGTACTATCAATAGGATCATCAAGGTAATAATAATGTGTTGATGGACTAGAATGAGAGGTTAGAGAAACACAATGAAAAGTGGTAGGAGACATAAAGCAGTAGCGTTAATCAAGTGGCGGAGGAGAGGTAGGAGGCATACCAGATTGTGAATCAATGCCTAATAAATAATCAATGATAGAAGGATCTAAAACATCAGGTGGCATATCAGAAGAAGAATAAGAAGGATCACATGCAACCAGATGGCATGGCGTACAATAAGTAAAAATAATAGGGTCATCAACAAGGCATATACCTATAGGAGAATCAATAGGATTAGTTGGCACATGTTTTTGACCTTCTAAGAGGATTTGTTGAGTGGCATCGGGTAAGGTCATAGGAGCACTATATAAAGTTTGTAAGTTCAGCGATGGTAGCCTCATCATAAATAGGGTTGACACTAAAATGAGACATGATGAGAAAAGAAGAGCTATGCTAATCACTAGGGTATGAAAGAGGATCCAAAAATAATGTTTGTAACGTGGGGTTCACCAAAATGATTAACTAAAAATAGGTAAAATGGAGCTAGCTATGAATAGTTAATCTAAATAGAAACTAAATGCTATATTGGAATGCAAGAATTTGGTTTTTATATTTGTAATATATATCAAAGTAAAAAGGAAATAGAAGGATATGTTACTAACCTGTAAATAACTTACCTCACTGTGATCTAGATCAGTAACAAACTAGTGTGTGGATTGGGCAAGCTATGACAAAATGACCTCAGGAAGGGCATAAGTTCACTATTTGACTTTACTGAGGTGCTTGGAGTGGTACTATACCGCAACTTGTAGACTGTGAAAATGCTTGAAAAATGAAACTGTAGTATTTGCGTATCTATGTGTTATCTTCTAGTCCTCTTGCATGGGTGTCACAATAATATCATGTATGTCACCGTAACCGTATAAATATATACCTATAAAACCCTATCCAAAGCATCAATCCCTAAAAATAAAAATGCATATGAATAGGTCGGACTAACCTTAGCTGCCAAACTAGTGATCTTATGGTGAGCGTTGCACTAAAATTTCCCAGGACCAATGTAGTTCTATGTGTGTGTGTGTGTGTGTGTGTGTGTGTGTAATTTTGTGCCTAGGATTCCCTAGTGCCAATGACATGATGAGTAGGGGAAATAAATAGATGTAAAATACAAAATGGTGGATGGAATGGAAAGTATACAACCCTTTCCCCCTATGCAGTGTGTGATGTAGATGTAGAAGATGCCCAAATGTAGTCCCTTGTCTTAGTAGATAGCTTCCCTTGATAGTGATATGTATGCTGCCCATAATGTAGTGAGTATGTTATGTTTATATAGGGATCTCTTGTTCATATCTTGACACTAGTGACCCAAAACTACAGATTATGACCTATGGGAATACATGGGGTAACCATTAGGACTGATCTTGAATAAAAAAACTAAGATCACAAATTACGATGAAACGGAACCTAAAATCACAGTTGGGAACCACAGGGTGCCCCAATGTAGACCTAAAGATGAAAACTAAACAAATTACGACATTTGAGACACCCTAAAAGATGGCCAAAACTATAGAGACAATCGACAAACTGAAATAGACAAAACAAAATGACCTTTGACTAACTCGACAACAAGACCTAGAAATTTGTCACTAGTGAATACTTTTATTACGTAAGATCCATATATAAATTAACATACCCGAGTTATAAATGTAATAGCAAGTGTGTGATTTTATGACTACTGATTCTTGTTTAAGTTTCGCATATGTTTTCAAGTACAAAACTTCTTGAAAGGTTGTCTCGAAATCTTGTTGAATGCCTATATGGTTTGAAAAATGGAACCATTCATTGATATGTCATATTCATCTAATGCAATAATCAATGAGTCTCAAAAGTCTGTAGGAACTCAAAAAATGATGGTCTACATGAATTTATGAAAATATTAAGTTATATAGAAGGAACATTTCTCTTGATGGCTTAGTGATTATAAAGGTAGAAAAGGATGAAATACACTATTGCAGTGATATCGAAAAAACATTCTATGATTTCTCATTCTTTTGAAGTTGTATCAGATTGACACAACTATTTAATAATAATCATGAGGACTCTAATTTTTCTATCAAGAAGGAAGGTAAACACATCATGCTATAGGTTGAAGAAAAGATCTGAGATAGTAGGACACCTTTGGGTCTCTTAAAATGACTTGAACTTTAAGAACAAGGTTAACATGAGCTATAAAATTAGTATGGACACACTCCTATTGAAATGCATTAATAAACATGTTGACAAATATATCAATGTCTCAGTACATAGACTATCTTTCATAAGTCCATCTCTATGTTTACATGAAGGTCTTAGTGGAATGTGATCTAAGTGTTGTACATATTCTTAAAAGAGATTTGTAATATTATATGGTCTCTTCCAAACAAATGAAGTTTGCTAAAGATAATTATTAGATTAGGAGTGTGATGATGATAGGTGATAAAATTATATCAAGAAAGCGTGAGATGAATTATAAATTCCTTGACAAGGTAATTATAAGTTTCCAGAGGTCTGTGAAGGCCAAAGTAATATTCTATAGGTGGGAAAAGTCTAAACGATGTCTATAGAAGACTACTCTGTTTCAAATGACATGAGTAAAGATTAAAAATATCTACATTAGCACGAGGAAACAATGAAAAGTAAATGGTCTGATCCAAGAAGTGGGTAAGTTGGAGGTAAGTCTCTAAGTTGTTATATTATAACAGTGATATGGTGATTAGAATTCAGTCCTTAAAATATCTACTAAGGAAGTTGATCAATCACTTATCTCTATGCTTGCTCCACTGAAATTGGAAGATATTCAAGCCTTCTTACTGATGTAAATACATTATGAGGTATGTAATTTTCTCATAAAGTCTAGGTTTCAATAAGTATATAAGGAGATCCTTGAAGGATTCGGAGGCATGATCCATAATGAAACAATCAAATTCATGTTTGAAACATATGAGATAAGAGTATGAATCGGTGATATGAGGTATAACATTGCTATCGAGGTAAGTGAAAAATATTTCAAGGAACATATCAAAGTGTTCAAAAGACCAATATTAGAATGTGAAATCAAAAGAAAACTTAGAAGTTAGGATCAGAATAGTTTGTAACATAGAAGGTAACAATTTGTAATATATGGAGGCATCTTTGTAATCTTTCACTCATGTTGGTATTCACAAGTTGACATGAGTTGTTGTTGTTTGGTACAAAGAGAAAAAATAATAAGTTACAGGTGTAGAGAATATGAGTAAGGTAGAGTTAGTGATTCAATAGGGATAATTCCATTCATAGTATCTTGGACTCTCTCAATCTTTTCTATAGGGTCTAGCAGTGAATATCATCTCAAAAGAATCAAATATGCAACCTTTTGGACTATGATATGACTTAAAATGATTAGTATATCCCCAAAATTGCATACTAGAGGATTTGTAACCAAAAAAAGGAAGAGAAAGTAAACTTCTACAAGTATAAGGTTTATGGAAATGTCCTTGTACTTATATAGTTGTTCTAGAAGGATTTCTATAGAGATGATCATAGTTATTTGACAAAGTTTTATTGATGACTAAAATCATAGGTTAGTTTGAGTAGCTACAGGTGGGTGAGGTATGAGAAATTGGTTTATATCATATTTTCATGGATTTGAATCTCACAAATGATTATTGTAATTTTGTGGAAAGGTATAGAAGTCTTAAAAATTAAAGGTTGATAATCTCAAGTACGGATAATACTAGCATGGCTTATATTTTTCATAATGGGGCTAATGATATGCGATAAGTATGGTCATTATGAAAGAGGTAGAGTATAAAGTTTCTTTATATGGTTTATTGCCATCAATAGGCTTTATATGATGTTACAATACAATAAAATTGTTGCTATAGAGAGCAGCAGAAGATATTACAAGGAGTTGATGATGATAAGAGATATTTGAGGTAGGAAGGACATAAAAAGAGTGTGATCGAGTAAATTGAATAGATGAAGAAAAGAAAATGCATGAGCAATAAAAAACAATCAAATTAATACTATTGTATTGAGGTCACTTGTTCTAGATTCATCCCGAGTTATGTCTCAATAATATTTCTCTCAAAATGGATATTTTCAAAAAGGAAATATTTTTGGTTGAATCTAGTGTAAGAGGTCAAAACATGGCATTTTGATAATGATAGTTGTATGCAAGAACAATGAAGGGACTTTTCTTATGAGTCTAGAGTAGTATAAGGTCTCCAAGGAAGGGAGAGTGTGCTCCAATCATGGAGTTTTTAGAATTGTTGGTATGAATTCCTAAATCAAACATGTATGACAAAGATATGAATGAAATAGAGCTACACTGTCTGTCCCGAGGTAAGAAAATTGAGGAAATAAATGTCATTGATGATCGTGATAGAGATATGAATAGGTTCATAAAGTTTTGAAGCATGGTTTCTTTATCTGTATTAGTGTTTATAGGTTGAGAAGACAATTAGAGGTAGGGGAGCATGTTAAGACTCCCTATCTAGGTGAGTATGGTGTCTAGAAAGACTGGATGATAATGTAATGAATGATGAGGCATGACACAAGTATGTGAAAGTAAGATTCTCAGTTTTTGCAAGTGTATTCAGGTTTGCAACATGAAAATGAAGTCCCTTAGAGGTGTATATGTCAATAAATGACTTGAAATAGTGATCAGGGATTTGACTCTAGCTGCTATGTAGAGCTCAAAATTGCTAATGATTACAAGAATAGTTGAAATTGATTAAGTGAATACTTGAAGAACAACCTATTTGTATAAAAATAAGGGGAGTTATTTTCTCATGATTTATTAGGTCCATAGGATCTTTAAATGCTACTGAAGGATTCAAGTAAGAGAGTTCTTAGTCTAAGGGGAGATATGTTGTCCTCTTCTTGTCTTGATTAACTTGGTTGTTATTGGTTTTCATGTCAAGTCTGGTATGCCTTTGTCATATATGTCAAAGGGAGAAGTGTGACAAGAAACATAAAAATGATGGAAATCTAAGTGTTTTTGTGCCATCAATGTTTCTAGGTTATTTTCATCAATGAAAAAGGGGAGTTTGTTAGAAGAGAGTGTCACTTGATTTTTCATTGATGTCAAGTCCATTAATGTCACAATGGTCTAGGGGATCTAGGTGTGTTTTAGATAGGTTGTCTAGGTGTGTTGGCTCGGTGAATTAGGAATATCTCAAAGGTGGTATGAAGGTAAAACATGGTTCATGACATGAGTCGAGATGTCTATGAGTCCGTAACATGTCCACATGGTCCAAATCATGAAATGTTGAGTCAAGTCAAGTCATCCAAGGCTAAGATTCCACTCAAACTAATGTAGGAAATAAATTTTTGATCTCTAGAGATAGATTATAAGTTGGATTAATAGTTTTTATTATCTATAAGTCATCAATGTTTCTACGAGTAAGGAAAAAATTTCTTACAGTGCATCAGTCATCTCGGTGAAGGTGACAGCTTGAACTTGACCCATTTAAGCTTGGTTCTGGTGCACTTGATAAGGCATGAGAAGTTGATACATGCCATGGAAAGTGTGAAAAATCATGGGAGAATCATAGAAATATTTTCTAGGGATGTGTGAGATTTATCAAGATGCACTTTTGTTCTGAGGACAAAATTCAAAAGTCCACCAAAATGTTATCTTGGCGGTATTGGGAAGGGCTATCGCTAGCCTTCCCAAGGACTGGATTCAACCCCTAGAGCGAGAAAGGAAGGGAAAAATTCAACATGGAGGTGAATGGAATACCTTATGAACATCAAATGGAAATGATTTTGGAAGGTTTAGAGAAGTTTTGAAGACTTGGAGCAATCTGAGTGAAAAACAAGGTTCTGAGCCTAGGCGGTACACAGGCCTAAAATAGTCGTTGGGCTTCAGAAGAAGATTCCAAGAGCTCCAGATGGAGTTGGAAGTAAAAAAAAACATATTCAGAAAGAGGATTCCAAGACCTACATTATGGTGAAATAATATTTTTCACAACACCTTGGTGCATATGATTGGAAGGCAGTTTTCTCGAGGCACAAGTGGAGTCCCAGATCAAAAATCATTTTTTAGGGATCATATGGTCGAATTAAGACATGAGACCCACATAATTGGATTAAAAATTCCATTTCAGTCAGGATCATATAAAATTTCACCAATAAATTCCACCGGGAGCTCAAGTTATCTTCATTCCAAGTTACCCTCTCAAAGGCAATTCAAGACTTAGTCATTTTTTCAAGAGGACACGTGTCAGCACCAGGAGCCTGGTGGGATTTCATGTCCCCGAAGTCCCTAAGGTCAGGTACATCAGCCCTTGGAAAATTTCCCAGCCCTCCCTCCATGTGACCTCTGGGACCCTCATATGACCTCCAGACTTGATAGTTCGGCCCCCAGGTGCTTATTTGGAGCATGCATTCCCTAGCCGTTGGATCGGGCGCCACGTGTCAGCTCTAGGACCACTGTGGAAACTGATGTCCCTTATGCACCTAAGGTGGGGGACATAAGACCTTGAAAAATTCACCCATCCCCATATGGGAGTCTTTGGACACCCACGTGACCAATTCACCCCAGGTGCATTTTGGAGCATGCATTCCTGTAGTTGGATCGGGCGCCACGTGTCACCTCCAGGACCACCATGGAAACTGATGTCCCTTATGTACCTAAGGTGGGGGACATAAGACATGGAAAAATGTTCCCATCCCTATGGGGAGTCATTTGGACACCCATGTGACCTCCTTTTCAGCTCCCAGTGCTTTTTCAGCTTTTTCCTCCTTCATTCCCTGTCGTTGGATCTAGTGCCACATGTCATCACCTTGCTCATTGTGGAAATTGATGTCCCTCATGTCCCTAAGGTCAGGGACATCAAGGACATGGAAAAATGTTCCAGCCCCTCCATGTGCATATCTTTTTTAAATTTTTCCAAGTGTCAGCTTTTTTTTCCATTTCTTCATTATATGTGCTCCTTCCTCCATTCTTCTTGCTGGCTCACATTCTTCCATCACACACTCGGTCCACCATTGAAAATTCTCAACACAAGATCAACAAAGGAAATGGCCACATACCTTTCCCCATGAATGCATAGGTCTCGAAGGAATCCTCATCAAAAAGGAGAAACAAATGACGAAGAAAGAAGAGAAAATGGAAAATTTCCATAGCTAAAAAACCATGAAAATCACCGAACAAAAATCCTCAAACCTAGAAGCATGAATAAATGAACCATTTTTTATGTTCATTCCTCTATCCAAGAACATCAAAAGACACCTTCAAAAAAGATGTCAAATGGTGCCATAATGAAAAATCTCCTTTTCGCTCAACGAAGAAAGAAGTGGGATTTCCCATCAAACCAATGGAAACGAGCTGAAGTAAGATTACACATGAAACACCAAAAAGAAAAAATCCACATCAAAAATATGATTTTCTTCACAAATGGAGGAAAAACCAGACCTGCAAATTTTGAGGTCCATTAATGGTTTGCATATACCCTGAAGCATTTCTATGGAGTCAAAATTAAAAGTTTAAAATCTCCTAGATTTTTAAGCGGCCATTTGCGGGCCCAAAAATTTCAGGCAGGGGATATATGGGTGAAATTATCAAAAAAATTTTTCCACGATCAATCTGACCCCAGAGAAAGTTCAAAAATAGTATGTCTACTACATAGGAATCAAATTTTGGAAAGTCATCAACATTCTAAAAATGAAGACATTTTGCACTATACATGAGAATTCACGCTGGATTTTTGGCACTTACAAAAATAGTAAGTGGGCCCTCGAGAACTTGAAAAATAGAAAGTTGATCCGAAGAATCTCACAAAGGAAAGAATGAAAATAGAGCCTAGAAATCTAGTTGAAGATCGGGGACTTGATTTCTCATTTACTAAAAATAGTAAGTTGATTTTTATAAGGGAGATATGAAGCCAAAGTGGATGGGTCGAAAAGCCTTCTCGAGGATCATTGAAGTGGAGAACAATCATCAAAGAATGGAGCCAAGTCCATTGCAGGATAACTCATCCTTGACATAGTTCTTCTTCTTCTTCTTCTCTCTCTCTCTCTCTCTCTCTCTCTCTTCCCCCAACACTCTCTCACTTTCAAATGTTTCTATATTTTTGTTGGGGTTTGCACTTTTAATATGAAGTCACTTAAAAGTGACTTTAGAAATATAATGTAAATTAAGTCACCTTGCTATTATAAAAGGGACTTAAATATTTAAAGTGGAATATGAACAATCTTAAGTCATATTAAGGCATATGGAGGGTCATGAGGAAGATGATAAGTCACCTCTCATTCTATAAATTGTAATGCCATTCCCATTTCAAAGGGTTGGTAATTGATCTTGTAGACTCAAGAGTGCATTGTACCTAGAGAAAGCAAAGGAGATAGCCATTTTCTTCTACTCTCTTCCCCTCTCAAATTTCTTCCATTCCCACATTATGTACAAACTTTGATTTGAGCAATCAATACAAGAAGAAGGAGTTTCTAGCTTTCTTTGACTAAGGGGTTTCTTGATACTTGGTGATCGGTGAATTCTATTTGGTCTTGTTGCTATTCACAGAGTTGTTTCTTCCGATAAATGCATGTGTTGAAGTTTCTAACTAGTGTGTGTGCAGGAATCTGATTTTCTACCTACAACATTAGTTCTCCTACCTCTTTTCTCACTCCCCTTCCCACTCTATAGACGAAGACTTCCCTAGCAAGAGATTGCTAGCTTTTCCATAGGGTCAGTGGAGTGCCCCTGTTGGATCCCTAGTCGAAAGACCACCATAGAAATCCACACTTTCTCACATGCACATATACATAGTAGCTACACCGGTTAAGTAGAGGGACTTAGATTCCCAGAGCATTGGCAAGAAATCCACAAGTTTTCCACCCAAAAATTTTCTCATGCCAACAGTTTTGGCACCACCGTGGGGTAGATTTAGTAGCATCTACACCCATATATATATGACACAAGGTCCCAAAAATTCAAAAAAAATCAAATATTGAAAAAATAAAAAAGGAGTTCATGAAAGTCCATTGCCAAAAGATACACTACTGATTTCTGCACATGAATTTTCACATTCTACAATGCCCTTTCATGTTCCTACTGTAGAAGTTTTCAAAAGTTGGCTGAAAGAAGATACACCAGGTTGAGTAGGTCGAGAGGTGTTGCTGATTCCAATTTTGAAGCTTTGAAAAATCAGCAAGAACGAATTAGAGATAATCCATACTTCTTCTCTCAAGCCTCCTCTCCATCTGGCACTTTGAGTAGTTCTCCTAGCAATCCTATCCAAACTCCTTCAAATTCTCCAATTTTTCAACCATCATTGAACATCGAGTTCACGGAAGAAGAAGAATTTGAAGAAGCAAGAGCTGAAATAGAAGCAAAAGAAATGATGGCGGATGAAGAAGAAAGACCTCAACCCATTGTTCCATGGGGAAGGAATACATGCCCGCTTTCTCTTGAACCCCTCTTCACGATCTACCAATGGGTTCCCACAAGAACTTTCCAAAGTTCAAAGGTGACAACTCACAACATCCTAAAGAACACATTGCTGCTTTCATGACATCATGTGGAATTCTTGGTGTCCAACATGAAGATGTTGTTGTAAGATTGTTCATGGAGTCCCTCCAAGAAAAAGCAGAAATGGTTCTACCTCCTACCTTCCCGATCCATCACTGGTTGGGATGACATCAAGGCTACCTTCGAGGAAAGATTTAAATCAACTAAATATTGTCAAGACCTCTTGGTGCAGTTGGCTCAAATGAGGAAAGGAGAAAGTGAAACGATGAGAGACTTCATGGCTCGTTTCAAATGGTTGCTTCATAGGATACTGGAAGAAGATTCACCCTCTCAAAAACAATATCAAAATATTCTTCATAAATGCTCAATCACCGGAGGTAGGATTTCTCCTACGAAGAGTTCAACCAAGGAATATTGTAGAAGCACAAAGGAGGCCATTGAATTGATGATGATCTCATCCTCTCTGGAAAGATCAAGAATCCATCAAAGGGCAAGGCCCAACATCTTGAAGATGAGAGAACTAATCCATCACTGCAAAAGTTGGTGAATGAGATGGCATCTTTGAAGAGGGAAATATTTGAATGAGTTTCTTCTCAAAGAAGCAATAAAAATCAGATTGTAGGAGCACCCCAAAGGCTCACCTTGGAGGCCCCACCCATGAATGTAAATTGCAGATTTCAAGAAAGTGAAGAAGAGCTTGAACAAGAAAGTGAAGGTGGTGATTTCCTAGAAAGTGATGAGTTTGAGAATGATACACAAATCATATTTTGTGAGTATTCTAGAGGTTATGAAGAAGATGAAGAAGATGCACCTAGTTTCTCATGTGCGGTATTCACTCATTCTCATTCGAGAAAAGAGCATCTCCCTCCATTACTGCAAAAGAAAAGAAGGTGTATGATCCTCCTATGGGCGACTCCAAAAATAAAATAATCGAGTCGAGGATCTCCACACTTCCATCTCCATGAAGTTTGCATTGTTGGATCTTGATCCCATAGCAAGTAAGAAGACTCCCACAATCCCAAGTAAGTCTTCTGATGTCTCTTCCAAGTCTAAATCTAAATCTGCTCCTGTAAAATCTAATACCTTGAAAGCTTCTAGTGTACCTTTCAAAATACCCTCCATTCCCCAAAAATCTACTCTACTTCCAAACCTATCCTAAATCCAAAAGCAGTCCCTTCACCCCCTTTGTCACATCTTCTCCCTTTGACTTCATAGAATATGCAAACAAAGCCAAAGTGCAGATTACTAAAACCGAATATTTGTGGACTCATCCTAACAATTTGAGAGGTTTGTCAATACATCAAGAGAGTGGTAGTCTAACACCCAATGTTGTAACTTCTAGTTCCAAAGGCATGCTACCAAACTCACCTACACCTCCCTCACAAACATGCTTTCTCTGAGCGCATCAAAGATTGATAAAGTTGAACCTTTCTACGTCTCCCTACTTGTTGGAGAATATGTACTAAACAATTGCATAATAGATTTTGGTGCCTCAAATAACGTGATGCCTTTGAAGGTCACTAAAGCTCTCAAACTCACCATGGCTCCACCCGGTGGCTCTTGTTACTCTTTGGAGTCAAAAAAGGTCCCACTTGTAGGGAAGGTCGAAGATGCACAAGTGTCTCTCGCCAAATTTCTAGACAAGAAAATTTCAGCGATGATTTTGGTAGTAGACGATGTCCCGCCTCATTCGGAATGTTGTTGAGTAGAAGTTTCTGTCGAGACTTGGGAGGTAAAATTTAGATGAATTGGTCATCCATAACCATACCAGTGAAGGGAGACATGGAGAAATTGCTTCCCGAGAAGAAGATGAGGTACACTTGTAAAAAAGTCTAGAAGCCCAGAAGCTAACATTTTGTACCAAAATACCGGTGGATGAATCACTTGGTGACAACCGAGGAGGAAGAGGATATTCCCATCTTGATAGGGCCAGACATGCCTTCCCGAGAGATTTGGATTTTGAAGAAGCATTGAGGAGATTCGAAGTTACAAGGGGCAGCCCCAATTGCTTGGGATGATGCAAACCATGAAGAAGAGGATATGGTTCTTGATGATTTTCAAAAGAAAAAAACAGCTTATATGATTTATCCATGATGAAGAAATTTTCTCATTCCCATTTGAAGATGAGGACTCCCTTGATCATGTCACCCAGGAAGAGACCAAAAGTCTCTTGTGATGAGCCCTTGAAATGGAAAGAAATGTCTATACAAGAATTGCTTAAGAGCCATGGAAGAAACAGAAGACCCTGAGATCAGTCTCGAGCTCTTGATGCAAGCCACAAATCTGCAAGACAAGCGTGAAGCTAATTTGGAAGCCTTAACCAATGTGAAGGTTGGCCATATTGAAAAATATGATGGTACTCTGGAGCTAATGGTTGATGGATGCAATAATGAAATGGAGATATTTTCTTTCCCTTTTGAGGATGAAGATTCTTTCCATGATGAAGAAATCGAAGCAAGGAGTCTCAAAGCCTCTAAGATGAAGCTCTTTTTGATGAAGGATCGATAGAGTGCAGTGATTCCCAAGATGATGGGGTAATCCCTCCAGATAGTTTCCTTGAGCTGCATTCCTCAAATGTGTACAAAGATGAGTTACAGGAAATAATGAAGCATAACTCCGTGAAAGAAATTTTTGATGCAGTAGAATTTGTAGAAGATCCCGAGCTGATTCTTGATCTCTTCACTCATGTCATGGACATGCAAGACAAGTATGAGTTTTCCTCCGATCCTCCCTCAGGACTCAAATGCCTCACAGGGGAATAAAGATAAGGGATGATTCAAATGTTTCTCATGAAGAAGATGTCAATGAGCATAGACTCGGAAAGAAATTAACTCAGAAGATTCAAGGAATTGGAATGAAAATCAGCATTGGGGCAGCGATGAGATGCTCTATGGAGAATCAGCTATATTTATAAACATGGAAGGCAAACTGGCACGATGAAACCAATTTCAAAGAGCATGAAGGCAATGGAATTTCCAAGCAAGGACCTAAGCATCAAGAAGATCACATGGACTCACTCCTACCAAGTACACAAAAAATTGTGAAAGCACCTAGGCTTTCATAAGCAATTAGGAGGGGAGGATACTTTCTGAACCCATCAACGGCTTCATGTAGAACATCATCATTCGGTGTTGCCTCTTCAGGGGTAACTTTTGAGAAATAAAAAGTACTTTAGTGAAAGTGGTTGTCCCTCACTTTGTACCATAGGTGATTGATAGGTGTTTTCCCTTTCCGTTGTGTGTGTTTCCCTTCTTTGTTGTGTGTGTGTTTCCTTTCTGTCATTTTGTGTGTGTGTGTGTTTCCTTCTTCTAATCTTCCTTTCTAGAAGTTGTGCATGACTCCATAGGGCCCAATGGATAAGGCACTGGTCAATGAATTATATGGTCTAAAATTGAGATTCTGATTCCCATGTCATGTCTTCACTTTCTCTCATCCATGTCATGTCCCCAAGCTAGAGCCAGTTTGTTGTCGTGAAAATGTGCAATAGGGAAATTGACAATTTCTGAGCACAACAACTATACCCAGATGTCAAATTTTCATGTTTTATCATTCCCAGGAACCCCAAGCCAAATCCATTAGTCTGTTCACCCTCTATTTGATGTCAAATTGGTCCCTAGGTGATTTAGGAAATTCTATTCATTCCCCTAGGTGATTTTAGGGAGTTTTGAAAAGATGTTATCTTCTGGCAGTATTGGGAAGGGCTATCGCTGGCCTTCCCAGGACTGATTCAACCCCTGAGTAGAACATAAGGGCCAAAATTCAACATGGACATGAATTGAATACATTATAACATCATGGAAATTATTTTGGAAGGTTTGGGAAGTTTTGAAATACTTGGAGCAGTTTGAGAGAAAAACAAGGTTCTCAAGCCTAGGCGGTACACAGGCCTAAAACAGTTACTTTGGGATTCAGAAGAAGATTAGGAGCTCTAGATGGAGTTGGAAGTAAAAAAAAACATATTCAAAATAGGATTCCAATACCTACATGATGGTGAAATAATATTTTCACAACACCTTGGCGCATATGATTGGAAGGCAGTTTTTCTTAGGCACAAGTGGAGTCCCAGATCAAAAATCTGATTTTTCAGGGATCATATGGTCAAATTAAGACATGAGACCCACATAATTGGATTCAAAATTCCATTTCTAGTTAGGATCATATAAAATTTCACCAATAAATTCCATCGGGAGCTCAAGTTATCTTCATTCCAAGTTACCCTCTCAAAGCATTCGTTCAAGACTTAGTCATTTTTTTGAGAGGACACGTGTCAGCACCAGGAGCCTGGTGGGATTTCATGTCCCCAAATCCCTAAGGTCAGGTACATCAGCCCTTGGAAAATGTTCCCAGCCCTCATGTGACCTCTGGGACCCTCATATGACCTCCAGACTTGA
Organism: Taxus wallichiana var. yunnanensis; assembly: GCA_018340775.1. Lineage (NCBI taxonomy): Eukaryota > Viridiplantae > Streptophyta > Pinopsida > Cupressales > Taxaceae > Taxus > Taxus wallichiana. Next base: position 694,460,490 of record CM031237.1, read on the forward strand.
CAGATTCAGCCCCCAGGTGCTTATTTGGAGCATGCATTCCCTGTCGTTGGATCGGGCGCCACGTGTCAGCTCCAGACCACCATGGAAACTGATGTCCCTTATGCACCTAAGGTGGGGACATAAGACCTTGAAAAATGTTCCCATCCCCTATAGGGGAGTCTTCTGGACACTCACGTGACCGCAGTTCAACCCCAGGTGCTTTTTTGGAGCATGCATTCCTTGTCGTTGGATCGGGCGCCACGTGTCACCTCCAGGACCACCGTGGAAACTGATGTCCCTTATGTACCTAAGGTGGGGGACATAAGACATGGAAAAATGTTCCCATCCCCTAGGAGGAGTCTTTTGGACACCCATGTGACCTCCTTTCAGCTCCCAGTGCTTCAAATCAAGCTTTTTCCTCCTTCATTCCCTCGTTGGATCTAGTGCCACATGTCACCGTCTTGCTCATTGTGGAAATTGATGTCCCTCACATCCCTAGGTCAGGGACATCAAGCATGGAAAAATGCACCCAAGCCCTACCTGTGCATATCTTTTTGAAATTTTTCCAAGTGCCATTTTTCCCATTTCTTCCTTTTCTCATTATATGTGCACTTCATTCCTCCATTCTTCCTCTGCAACATTCTTCCATCACTCCACCATTGAAAATGCTCAAACCAGATCAAAAAAAAGAACTGAAATAAACTTTCCCATGAATGTGATGAAATATTCAGGTCTCATAGAAAAAAATGGAATCCTCATCAAGAAAGAAAGAAAAATGAAGAACGAAGAAAACAAAAAACCCATAGCCAAAAAATGAAATCTAAACAAATCTTGCAAACCGATGCAAGAATCAAAATGAACCATTTTTTTTTGCAGAATTCATTTTTCTGATCAAGACCATCAAAAACACCTTCAAAACCCCCCATGTGTGAGAGATCATCCATTGCTGAAGAAATCTCCTTTTTGGCTCAACGAAGAAAGAAGTGGGATTTCCCATCAAACCGATTCGGATTGAAGTAAGATTGCACACGTGAAACACCAAAAAAAAACCCACATCAAAAATATGATTTTTTTCACAAATGGAGGAGAGAAAAACCAGACCTACAATTTTGAGGTCCATTAATGGCTTCCATGATAGCTCATGCCCCAAAGCCTTTGCCAGGTCAAAAATTAAAAATTTAAAATCTCCTAGATTTTTAAGTGGGCGGTGAAAATTTCAGAGGGTGATGATTGGGAAAAAAACCCATATCAAAAAAATTTGTTCCATCAATCCAACCCCAGAGGCCAAATTTCTAAAAATAGTAGGTCTCTTACATAGGAACTTATTTTGGAAAGTCATCAACAAAAGAACTGCGAAGGAGATGAAGACATTGGAGGTGCACTACAAAGTCTTAAAATCACGAGAATGGACATTTTTGGCACTTACTAAAAATAGTAAGTGGGCCCTCGAGAACTTGCTAAAAATAGAAATTTGATCCAAAGTTGATCCGAGGAAAGAATCAAGGACAAAAAGAAAGAATGAGGAAAATTGAGCCACACATCTAGTTGAAGATCGGGGACTTGATTTCTCATACTTACTAAAAATAGTAAGTTGATTTTTTAATGGGAGATATGAGATATGAAGCCAAAGTGGATGGGTTAGAAGCCTTCTCGGGATCACGAAGTGGAGAACAGATTCAAAGAATGGATTTGGAGTTTCCATCAACGAGGATCAACTCATTCATTGGGATATTCTTCTTCTTCTTCTTCTCTCTCTCTCTCTCTCTCTTCTTCTCATCTTTCCCTCTCTCTCTTTTCAAATGTTCTATTTTCATTGGGGTTTGCACTTTTTAATATGTCACTTAAAAGTGACTTTAGAAATATAATGTAAATTAAGTCACCTTGCTTATTATAAAAGGGACTTAAATATTTAAAGTGGAATATGAACAATCTTAAGTCATATTAAGGCATATGGAGGTCATGAGGAAGATGATAAGTCACCTCTCATTCTATAAATTGTAAATCCATTCCCATTTCAAAGGGTTGGTAATTGATCTTGTAGACTCAAGAGTGCATTGTACCTAGAGAAAGCAAAGGAGATAGCCATTTTCTTCTACTCTCTTCCCCTCTCAAATTTCTTCCATTCCCACATTATGTACAACTTTGATTTGAGCAATCAATACAAGAAGAAGGAGTTTCTAGCTTTCTTTGACTAAGGGGTTTCTTGATACTTGGTGATCGGTGAATTCTATTTGGTCTTGTTGTTATTTGCAGAGTTGTTTCTTCTAATAAATGCATGTGTTGAAGTTTCTAACTAGTGTGTGTGTAGGAATCTGATTTTCTACCTACAACATTAGTTCTCCTACCTCTTTTCTCACTCCCCTTTCCCACTCTACAGATGAAGACTTCCCTAGCAAGAGATTGCTAGCTTTTCCACAGGGTCAGTGGAGTGCCCCTGTTGGATCCCCGGTCGAAAGACCACCACAAAAATCCACACTTTCTCATGCATGCACATATGGCAACTTGCACTGGTTAAGTAGAGGGACTTAGATTCCCAGAGCATTGGCAAGAAATCCACAAGTTTTCCACCCAAAAATTTTCTCACCAACAGTTTTTTTGCACCCACCGTGGGGCAGATTTAGTAGCATCTACACCCAATATATGACCACAAGGTCCCAAAAATTCAAAAAAAAAAAAATATTGAAAAAATAAAAAAGGAGTTCATGAAAGTCCATTTTGAAAGATACACTTGCTGATTTCTACACATGAATTTTCACATTCCACAGTGCCCTTTCATGTTCCGACTATAAAAGTTTTCAAAAGTTGGTTGAAAGAAGATACACCAGGTTGAGCAGGTCGAGAGGTGTTGTTGATTCCAATTTTGAAGCTTTGAAAAATCAGCAAGAATGAATTAGAGATAATCCATACTTCTTCTCTCAAGCCTCCTCTCCATCTGGCACTTCGAGTAGTTCTCTTGAAATCCTATCCAAACTCCTTCAAATTCTCCAATTTTTCAACCATCATTGAACATCGAGTTCGTGGAAGAAGAAGAATTTGAAGAAGAATTTGAAAGCAAAGAGCTGAAATAGAAGAAGAAGAAATGATGGCGGATGAAGAAGAAATACCTCAACCCATTGTTCCATGGGGAAGGAATACATGCCCACTTGCTCTTGAACCCCTCTTCACGATCTACCAATGGGTTCCCACAAGAACTTTCCAAAGTTCAAAGGTGACAACACACAACATCCTGAAGAACACATTGTTGCTTTCACAACATCATGTGGAATTCTTGGTGTCCAGCATGAAGATGTTGTTGTAAGATTGTTTGTGGAGTCCCTCCAAGAAAAAGTAGCAGAATGGTTCTACCTCCTACCTTCCCGATCCATCACTAGTTGGGATGACATCAAGGCTTCCTTCGAGGAAATATTTAAATCAACTGAAGATTGTCAAGACCTCTTGGTGCAGTTGGCTCAAATGAGGAAAGGAGAAAGTGAAACCATGAGAGACTTCGTGGCTCATTTTGAATGGTTGCTTCATAGGATACTAAGAAGATTCACCCTCTCAAAACAATATCAAAAGATTCTTCATCAAATGCTCAATCACCGGAGGTAGGATTTCTCCTATGAAGAGTTCAACCAGGAACATTGTAGAAGCACAAAGGATGGCCATTGAACTTGATGATGATCTCATCCTCTCTGGAAAGATCAAGAATCCATCAAAGGGAAAAGCCCAACATCCTGAGATGAGAGAACCAATCCATCACTGCAAAAGTTGGTGAATGAGATGGCATCTTTGAAGAGGGAATTATTTGAATGAGTATCTTCTCAAAGAAGCAACAAAAATCAGATTGTAGGAGCACCCCAAAGGCTCACCTTGGAGGCCCCACCCATGAATGTAAATTGCAGATTTCAAGAAAGTGAAGAAGAGTTTGAACAAGAAAGTGAAGGTGGTGATTTCCTAGAAAGTGATGAGTTTGAGAATGATACACAAATCAGATTTTGTGAGTATTCTAGAGGTTATGAAGAAGATGAAGAAGATGCACCTAGTTTCTCATGTGTGTATTCACTCATTCTCATTCGAGAAAAAGAGCATCTCCCTCCACTGCCTTGCAAAAGAAAAGAAGGTTGATGATCCTCCTGTGGCGACTCTGAAAAATAAAATAATCAGTCGAGGATCTCCACTTCCATCCTCCATGAAGTCTGCATTGTTGGATCCTGATCCCGTAGCAAGTAAGAAGACTCCCGTAATCCCAAGTAAGTCTTCTGATGTCTCTTCCAAGTCTAAATCTAAATCTGCTCCTATAAAATCTAATACCTTGAAAGCTTCTAGTGTACCTTTCAAAATACCCTCCATTCCCCAAAAATCTACTCTTGCTTCCAAACCTATCCTAAATCCAAAAGCAGTCCCTTCACCCCCTTTGTCCACATCTGCTCCCTTTGACTTCATAGAATATGCAAACAAAGCCAAAGTGCAGATTACTAAAACTGAATATTTGCGGACTCATCTTAAACAATTTGAGAGGTTTGTCTAGTATATCAAGAGTGGTAGTCTAACACCCAATGCTGTAACTTCTAGTTCCAAAGGCATGCTTTACCAATCTCACCTACACCTCCCTCACAAAACATGCTTTCTCTGAGTGCATCAAAGATTGATAAAGTTGAACCTTTCTACGTCTCCCTGCTTGTTGGAGAATATGTACTTGAGTAATTGCATAATAGATTTTGGTGCCTCAGATAACGTGATGCCTTTGAAGGTCACTAAAGCTCTCAAACTCACCATGGCTCCACCTAGTGGCTCTTGTTACTCTTTGGAGTCAAAAAAGGTCCCACTTGTAGGGAAGGTCGAAGATGCACAAGTGTCTCTCGCCAAATTTCTAGAAAGAAAATTTCAGTGATGATTTTGGTAGCCGATGTCCCAGCCTCATTCGGAATGTTGTTGAGTAGAAGTTTCTGTCGAGACTTGGGAGGTAAAATTTAGATGAATTGGTCATCCACAACCATACCAGTGAAGGGAGACATGGAGAAATTACTTCCCAAGAAAAAGATGAGGTACACTGTGCAAAATTCTAGAAGCCCAGAAGCTAACATTTTGTACCAAAATACCAGGTGGATGAATCACTTGGTGACAACAGAGGAGGGAGAGGATATCCCCATTTTGATAGGGCCAGACATGCCTTCCCAGAGATTTGGATTTTGAAGAAGCATTGAGGAGATTCAAGTTACAAGAGGGCAGCCCCGATTGCTAGGATGATGCAAACCATGAAGAAGAGGATATGGTTCTTGATGATTTTCAAAAAGAAAAAATCAGCTTATATGCTTATCTATGATGAAGAAATTTTCTCATTCCCATTTGAAGATGAGGACTCCCTTGATCATGTCACCCAGAGGAAGAGACCAAACTCAGCTTGTGATGAGCCCTTGAAAGGTTTGAAAGAAATGTATCTATACAAGAAATGCTAAGAGCCATGGAAAGAAACAGAAGACCACGAGATCGGTCTCGAGCTCTTGATGCAAAGCCACAAATCTGCAAGACAAGCGTGAAGCTAATTTGGAAGCCTTAACTAATGTGAAGGTTGGCCATATTGAAAAAATATGATGATGTACTCTTGAGCTAATGGTTGATGGATGCAATAATGAAATGGAGAATTTTCTTTCCCTTTTGAGGATGAAGATTCTTTCCATGATGAAGAAAATTGAAGCAAGGAGTTTCAAGACCTTTGAAAGATGAAGCTCTTTTTGATGAAGGATCGATAGAGTGTAGTGATTCCCAAGATGATGGGGTAATCCCTCCAGATAGTTTCCTTGAGCTGCATTCCTCAAATGTGTACAAAGATGAGTTGTAGGAAATAATGAAGCATAACTCTGTGAAAGAAATTTTGATGCAGTAGAATTTGCAGAAGATCCCGAGCTGATTCTTGATCTCTTCACTCATGCCATGGACATGCAAGACAAGTATGAGTTTTCCTCCATCCTCTCCATCGGTACTCAAACCTCACAATGGGTAAAGATAAAGGATGATTCAAATGTTTCTCATGAAGAAGATGTCAATGAGCATAGACCAGGAAAGAAATTAACTCAGAAGATTCAAGGAATTGGAATGAAAATCAGCATTGGGGCAGCGATGAGATGCTCGATGGAGAATCAGCTATATGGATAAACATGGAAGGCAACTGGCACTATGAAACCAATTTCAAAGAGCATGAAGGTAGTGGAATTTCCAAGCAAGGACCTGAGCATCAAGAAGATCACATGGACTCACTCCTACCAAGTACACAGAAAATTGTGAAAGCACTTGGCTTTCATAAGCAATTAAGGAGGGGAGGATACTTTTTGGAACCCATCAACGGCTTCATAGAACATCATCATTCGGTGTTGCCTCTTCAGGGGTAACTTTTGAGAAATAAAAAGTACTTCAGTGAAAGTGGGTTGTCCCTCACTTTGTACCATAGGTGATTGATAGGTGTTTTTCCCTTTCCATTGTGTGTGTTTCCCTTCTTGTTGTGTGTTGTGTGTTTTTCTTTTCTTTTTTTTTTGTGTGTGTGTGTTTCCTTCTTCTAATCTTCCTTTCTAGAAGTTGTGCATGACTCCGCAGGGCCCAATGGATAAGGCACTGGTCAATGAATTATATGGTCTAAAATTGAGATTCTAGATTCCCATGTCATGTCTTCACTTCTGCTCAATCCATGTCATGTCCCCAAGCTAGAGCCATTTTGTTGTCGTGAAAATGTGCAACAGGGAAATTGACAATTTCCGAGCACGACAACTATACCCCGATGTCAAAATTTTCATGTTTTATCATTCCCAGGAACCCCAAGCCAAATCCATTAGTCTTTTCACCCTCTATTTGATGTCAAATTGGTCCCTAGGTGATTTAGGAAATTCTATTCATTCCCCTAGGTGATTTTAGGGAGTTTTGAAAAGATGTTATCTTCTGGCAGTATTGGGAAGGGCTATCGTTGGCCTTCCCAGGATTGGATTCAACCCCCTGGAGTGGAACATAAGGGCCAAAATTAAACATGGAGGTGAATGAATACATTATAACATCATGGAAATTATTTTGGAAGGTTTGGGAAGTTTTGAAATACTTGGAGCAGTTTGAGAGAAAAACAAGGTTCTCAAGCCTAGGCGGTACACAGGCCTAAAATAACTGTTGGGCTTCAGAAGAAGATTCCAGAGCTCCAGATGGAGTTGGAAGTAAAAAAAAATATTCAGAAATAGGATTCCAAGACCTACATGATGGTGAAATAATATTTTTCACAACACCTTGGCGCATATGATTGGAAGGTAGTTTTCTCAGGCACAAGTGGAGTCCCAGATCAAAAATCTGATTTTTCAGGGATCATATGGTCAAATTAAGACATGAGACCCACATAATTGGATTAAAAATTCCATTTCCAGTTAGGATCATATAAAATTTCACCAATAAATTCCACCGGGAGCTCAAGTTATCTTCATTCCAAGTTACCCTCTCAAAGGCGAGTTTCAGACTTAGTCATTTTTTTTCGAGAGGACACGTGTCAGCACCAGGAGCTGGCGGGGATTTCATGTCCCCAAATCCCTAAGTCAGGTACATCAGCCCTTGGAAAATTTTCCCAGCCCTCATGTGACCTCCTTGGGACCCTCATATGACCTCCGAGACTATAGTTCAGCCCCAGGTGCTTATTTTGGAGCATGCATTCCCTGTCGTTTGATCGGGCGCCACGTGTCACTCCAGGACCACCATGGAAACTTGATGTCCCTTATGCCTGAGGTGGGGACATCAGACCTTGAAAAATGTTCCCATCCCCTATGGGGAGTCTTTTGACACTCACGTGACCGCAGTTCAGCCCCAGTGCATTTTGGAGCATCATTCCCTGTCGTCGGATCGGGCCACGTGTCACCTCCAAGACCACCATGTGAAACTGATGTCCCTTATGTACCTGAGGTGGGGGACATAAGACATGTAAAAATGTTCCCATCCCCCATAGGAGTCATTTGGACACCCATGTGACCTCCTTTTCAGCTCCCAGTGCTTTAAATCATTTTTCCTCCTTCATTCCCCTACCGTTGGATCTAGTGCCACATGTCATGCTCTTGCCATTGTGGAAATTGATGTCCCTCATCCCTAAGGTCAGGGACATCAAGCATGGAAAATTCACCCAAGCCCTACATGTGCATATCTTTTTGAAATTTTTCCAAGTGCCATTTTTCCTCTTCTAACTTCTAACAATTATATGTGCACTTCATTCCTCCATACTTCCTCTGACATTCTTCATCATCACTCCACCATTGAAAATGCTCAAACCAGATCAAAAAAAACTGAAATACCTTTCCATGATGGTGATGCAGGTCTCAAAAAATCCTCATCAAATGACAAGAAGAGAAAAAATGAAGAACAACAAAGAAGAAAAACAAAAATCCCATAGCTAAAAAAATGGAAATCTAAACAAAGCTTGCAAACAAGTGCATGAATCAATGAACCATTTTTTGACTTCCTCATTCAAGGTCTCCAAGACCATCAAAAAGACACCTTCAAACTCCCCCATGTGTGACCCAGAGCATCCACAATGAAGAAATCTCCTTTTCGGCTCAACGAAGAAAGAATTGGGATTTCCCAAACCGGTTGAAGCTTCGGATTGAAGTAAGATCAGCGTGAAACACATGAAACACACAAAAAAAAAACCCATCAAAAATATGATTTTTTCTTTGCAAATGGAGGAGAAAAACCAGACCTACAATTTTGAGGTCCATTAATGGCTGCATACTTACCCCGAAAGCACTGCCGAGTCAAAATTAAAAATTTTAAAATCTCCTAGATTTTAAAACTATGTGAAAATTTCAAGGGGTGATGTGGGAAAAAAAACCATATCAAAAAAATTGTTCCATCATCAATCCAACTCCCAGAGGCCAACTTTCTAAAAATAGTAAGTCTTCTACATAGGAACTATATTTTGGAAAGTCATCAACAAAAGAACCTATGAAGGAGATGAAGACATTGGAGGTGCACTACAACTAAGAATTCACCAGAATGGACATTTTTGGCACTTACTAAAAATAGTAAGTGGGCCCTCGAGAACTTGCTAAAAATAGAAATATCCGAAAGGAATGAGGAACACAAAGAAAGAGGAAAACTGAGCCACAACATCTAGTTGAAGATCGGGGACTTGATTTCTCATACTTACTAAAAATAGCAAGTTGATTTTTATAAGGGAGATATGAAGCCAAAGTGGATGGGTTCAGAAGCCTTCTCAGGATCACGAAGTGGAGAACAGTCAAAGAATGGAGCCAAGTCCATTGCATTTGAGACTCATCCTTGAGATAGTTCTTCTTCTTCTTCTTCTCTCTCTTCTCTCTCTCTCTTCTCTTCTCATACACACTTTCTCTCTTTTCAAATGTTATATTTTTGCATTGGGGTTTGCACTTTTTAATATGACTTAAAAGTGACTTTAGAAACATAATGTAAATTAAGTCACCTTGCTATTATAAAAGGGACTTAAATATTTAAAGTGGAATATGAACAATCTTAAGTCATATTAAGGCATATGGAGGGTCATGAGGAAGATGATAAGTCACCTCTCATTCTATAAATTGTAACGCCATTCCCATTTCAAAGGGTTGGTAATTGATCTTGTAGACTCAAGAGTGCATTGTACCTAGAGAAAGCAAAGGAGATAGCCATTTTCTTCTACTCTCTTCCCCTCTCAAATTTCTTCCATTCCCACATTATGTACAACTTTGATTTGAGCAATCAATACAAGAAGAAGGAGTTTCTAGCTTTCTTTGACTAAGGGGTTTCTTGATACTTGGTGATCGGTGAATTCTATTTGGTCTTGTTGTTATTCACAGAGTTGTTTCTTCTCATAAATGCATGTGTTGAAGTTTCTAACTAGTGTGTGTGTAGGAATCTGATTTTCTACCTACAACATTAGTTCTCCTACCTCTTTTCTCACTCCCCTTTCCCACTCTATGAGACAAAAGACTTCCCTAGCAAGAGATTGCTAGCTTTTCCATAGGGTCAGTGGAGTGCCCCTGTTGGATCCCGGTCGAAAGACCACCACAAAATCCACACTTTCTCATGCATGCACATATGGCAGACACTGCACCGGTTAAGTAGAGGACTATTTTTTTGGCACCCACCATGGGGGCAGATTTAGCAGACATCTGCACCCAATATATGACCACAAGGTCCTAAAACTCAAAAAAATCAAATATTGAAAAAAAAAAAAAAGTTTCATGAAATTCCATTGCTAAAAAGATACACTACTGATTTCTACACATGCCTTTTTCACATTCCATAAGTGTCCTTTCATGTTCCCACTACAAAAGTTTTCAAAAGGTTGAAAGAAGATACACCAGTTGAGTAGGTCGAGAGGTGTTGATGATTCCAATTTTGAAGCTTTGAAAAATCAGCAAGAATGAATTAGAGATAATCCATACTTCTTCTCTCAAGCCTCCTCTCCATCCATTCTTGAGTAGTTCTCCTGGAAATCCTATCAAAAACTCCTATCCAAACTCCTTCAAATTCTCCATTTTTCAACCATCATTGAACATCGAGTTCACAAAAGAAGAAGAATTTGAAGAATTCATGAGAAAAGAGCTGAAATAGAAGAAAAATGACGATGGTGGATGAAGAAGAAGAAGAAATACCTCAACCCATTGTTCCATGGGGAAGGAATACAAGCCCACTTTTCTCTTGAACCCCTCTTCACGATCTACCAATGGGTTCCCACAAGAACTTTCCAAAGTTCAAAGGTGACAACACACAACATCCTAAAGAACACATTGCTTGCTTTCACGACATCATGTGGAATTCTTGGTGTCCAACATGAAGATGTTGTTGTAAGATTGTTCATGGAGTCCCTCCAAGAAAAAGTAGCAGAATGGTTCTACCTCCTACCTTCCCGATCCATCACTGGTTGGGATGACATCAAGGCTACCTTCGAGGAAATTTAAATCAACTGAAGATTTTCAAGACCTCTTGGTGCAGTTGGCTCAAATGAGGAAAGGAGAAAGTGAAACGATGAGAGACTTCGTGGCTCATTTCAAATGGTTTCTTCATAGGATACCGGAAGAAGATTCACCCTCTCGAAAACAATATCAAAGATTCTTCATAAATGCTCAATCACCAGGAGGTAGGATTTCTCCTACAAAGAGTTCAACCAAGGAACATTGTAGAAGCACAAAGGAGGGCCATTGAATTGGATGATGATCTCATCCTCTCTAGAAAGATCAAGAATCCATCAAAGGGTAAAGGCCCAACATCCTTGAAGATGAGAGAACCAATCCATCACTGCAAAATTGGTGAATGAGATGGCCTCTTTGAAGAGGGAATTATTTGAATGAGTTTCTTCTCAAAGAAGAAACAAAAATCAGATTGTAGGAGCACCCCAAAGGCTTGCCTTGGAGGCCCCACCCATGAATGTAAATTGCAGATTTCAAGAAAGTGAAGAAGAGTTTGAACAAGAAAGTGAAGGTGGTGATTTCCTAGAAAGTGATGAGTTTGAGAATGATACACAAATCAGATTTTGTGAGTATTCTAGAGGTTATGAAGAAGATGAAGAAGATGCACCTAGTTTCTCATGCGCGGTATTCACTCATTCTCAATCAAGAAAAGAGCATCTCCCTCCACTGCTGCAAAAGAAAAGAAGGTGTATGATCCTCCTGTGGCGACTCCAAAAAATAAAATAATCAGTCGAGGATCTTCACTTCCATCCTCCATGAAGTCTGCATTGTTGATCCTGATCCCATAGCAAGTAAGAAGACTCCCGTAATCCCAAGTAAGTCTTCTGATGTCTCTTCCAAGCCTAAATCTAAATCTGCTCCTATAAAATCTAATACCTTGAAAGCTTCTAGTGTACCTTTCAAAATACCCTCCATTCCCCAAAAATATACTCTTGCTTCCAAACCTGTCCTAAATCCAAAAGCAGTCCCTTCACCCCCTTTGTCTACATCTACTCCCTTTGACTTCATAGAATATGCAAACAAAGCCAAAGTGCAGATTACTGAAACTGAATATTTGCGGACTCATCCTAAACAATTTGAGAGGTTTGTCCGATATATCAAGAGTGGTAGTCTAACACCCAATGTGTAACTTCTAGTTCCAAAGGCATGCTACCAAACTCACCTACACCTCCCTCACAAAACATGCTTTCTCTGAGTGCATCAAAGATTGATAAAGTTGAACCTTTCTACGTCTCCCTACTTGTTGGAGAATATGTACTAAACAATTGCATAATAGATTTTGGTGCCTCAGATAACGTGATGCCTTTGAAGGTCGCTAAAGCTCTCAAACTCACCATGGCTCCACCTAGTGGCTCTTGTTACTCTTTGGAGTCAAAATGTCCCACTTGTAGGGAAGGTCAAAGATGCACAAGTGTCTCTTGCCAAATTTCCAGAAAGAAAATTTCAGCGATGATTTTGGTAGCCGATGTCCCGGCCTCATTCGAATGTTGTTGAGTAGAAGTTTCTGTCGAGACTTGGGAGGTAAAATTTAGATGAATTGGTCATCCAAAACCATACCAATGAAGGGAGACATGGAGAAATTGCTTCCCAGAAAAAGATGAGGTACACTGTGCAAAAGTCTAGAAGCCCAGAAGCTAACATTTTGTACCAAAATACCAGGTGGATGAATCACTTGGTGACAACAGAGGAGGGAGAGGATATCCCCATTTTGATAGGGCTAGACATGCCTTCCCAGAGAGATTTGGATTTTGAAGAAGCATTGAGGAGATTCAAGTTACAAGAGGGCAGCCCCGAATTGCTGGATGATGCAAACCATGAAGAAGAGGATATGGTTCTTGAAGATTTTCAAAAAGAAAAAATCAACTTATATGCTTATCTGTGATGAAGAAATTTTCTCATTCCCATTTGAAGATGAGGACTCCCTTGATCATGTCACCTAGGAAGAGACCAAGCTCTATAATGAGCCCTTGAGAAATGGGAAAGAACTATCTGTACAAGAACTGCTAAGAGCCATGGAAGAAACAGAAGACCCTGAGATCAGTCTCGAGCTCCTGATGCAAGCCACAAATCTGCAAGACAAGTGTGAAGCTAATTTGGAAGCCTTAACCAATGTGAAGGTTGGCCATATTGAAAAATATGATGGTACTCTGGAGCTAATGGTTGATGGATGCAATAACGAAATGGAGATATTTTCTTTCCCTTTTGAGGATGAAGATTCTTTCCATGATGAAGAAATTGAAGCAAGGAGTCTCAAAGCCTCTGAAGATGAAGCTCTTTTTGATGAAGGATCGATAGAGTGTAGTGATTCCCAAGATGATGGGGTAATCCCTCCAGATAGTTTCCTTGAGCTGCATTCCTCAAATGTGTACAAAGATGAGTTGCAGGAAACAATGAAGCATAACTCTGTGAAAGAAATTTTTGATGCAGTAGAATTTGTAGAAGATCCCGAGCTGATTCTTGATCTCTTCACTCATGTCATGGACATGCAAGACAAGTATGAGTTTTCCTCTGATCCTCCCATCAGGACTCAAATGCCTCACATGGGAATAAAGATAAGGGATGATTCAAATGTTTCTCATGAAGAAGATGTCAATGAGCATAGACCCGGAAAGAAATTAACTCAGAAGATTCAAGGAATTGGAATGAAAATCAGCATTGGGGCAGCGATGAGATGCTCTATGGAGAATCAGCTATATTTATAAACATGGAAGGCAACTAGCATGGCACGATGAAACCGATTTCAAAGAGCATGAAGGTAGTGGAATTTCCAAGCAAGGACTTGAGCATCAAGAAGCTCACATGGACTCACTCCTACCAAGTACACAAAATTGTGAAAGCACCTGGATTTCATAAACAATTGAGGAGGAGGATACTTTATGGAACCCGTCAACGGCTTCATAGAACATCATCATTCGGTGTTGCCTCTTCAGGGGTAACTTTTGAGAAATAAAAGTACTTCAGTGAAAGTGGGTTGTCCCTCACTTTGTACCATAGGTGATTGATAGGTGTTTTTCCCTTTCTGTTGTGTGTGTTTCCCTTCCTATTGTGTGTTGTGTGTTTCCTTTCTTCATTTTTGTGTGTGTGTGTTTCCTTCTTCTAATCTTCCTTTCTAGAAGTTGTGCATGACTCCATAGGGCCCAATGGATAAGGCACTGGTCAACGAATTATATGGTCTAAAATTGAGATTCTAGATTCCCATGTCATGTCTTCACTTCTGCTCATCCATGTCATGTCCCCAAGCTAGAGCCAGCTATTGTCGTGAAAATGTGCAACAGGGAAATTGACAATTTCCAAGCACGACAACTATACCCAGATGTCAAAATTTTCATGTTTTATCATTCCCAGGAACCCCAAGCCAAATCCATTAGTCTTTTCACCCTATTTGATGTCAAATTTTTCCCTAGGTGATTTAGGAAATTCTATTCATTCCCCTAGGTGATTTTAGGGAGTTTTGAAAAGATGTTATCTTTTGGCAGTATTGGGAAGGGCTATCGCTGGCCTTCCCAGGACTAGATTCAACCCCCTGGAGTGAAATAAGGGAAAAATTCAACATGGAGGTGAATGGAATACCTTATAACATCATGGAAATTATTTTGGAAGGTTTGGGAAGTTTTGCAAGACTTGGAGCAGTTTGAGTAAAAAACAAGGTTCACAAGCCTAGGCGGTACACAGGCCTAAAACAACTGTTGGGATTCAGAAGAATTTTAGAGCTCTGATGGAGTTGGAAGTAAAAAAAAACATCTTCAGAAATAGGATTCCAATACCTACATGATGGTGAAATAATATTTTTCACAACACCTTGGCGCATATGATTGGAAGGCAGTTTTCTCAGGAACAAGTGGAGTCCCAGATCAAAAATCTGATTTTTTAGGGATCATATGGTCAAATTAAGACATGAGACCCACATAATTGATTAAAAATTCCATTTCCAGTTAGGATCATATAAAATTTCACCAATAAATTCCACGGGAGCTCAAGTTATCTTCATTCCAAGTTACCCTCTCAAAGCAGTTCAAGACTTAGTCATTTTTTCGAGAGGACACGTGTCAGCACCAGGAGCTTGGTAGGATTTCATGTCCCCAAAGTCCCTAAGGTCAGGTACATCAGCCCTTGGAAAATTTTCCCAGCCCCCATGTGACCTCTGGGACCCTCATATGACCTCCAGACTTGACAGTTCAGCCCCAGGTGCTTATTTGGAGCATGTCATCCCCTGTCGTTGGATCGGGCGCCACGTGTCAGCTCCAAGACCACCATGGAAACTGATGTCCCTTATGCACCTGAGGTGGGGGACATAATACCTTGAAAAATTCACCCATCCCCATAGGGAGTCTTCTGGACACTCACGTGACCGTAGTTTAACCCCAGTGCTTATTTGGAGCATGCATTCCCTATCGTTGGATCGGGCACCACGTGTCACCTCTAGGACCACCGTGGAAACTGATGTCCCTTATGTACCTAAGGTGGGGACATCAGACATGGAAAAATTTCCCATCCCCTAGGAGGAGTCTTTTGGACACCCATGTGACCTCCTTTCAGCTCCCAGTGCTTTAAATCAACTTTTTCCTCCTTCATTCCCTATCGTTGGATCTAGTGCCACATGTCATGCCATCTTGCTCATTGTGGAAATTGATGTCCCTCATCCCTGAGGTCAAGGACATCAAGCATGGAAAAAAATGTCACCCAACCCTACATGTGCATATCTTTTTGAAAAATTTCCAAGTGTCACTTTTTCCCGCTTCTAACTTCTAACAGTTATATGTGCACTTCATTCCTCCATACTTCCTCTGCAACATTCTTCCATCACTCTGCCATTGAAAATGCTCAAACAGATCAAAAAGGAACTGAAATACCTTTCCCATGGTGATGTATAGGTCTCAGAAAGAATCCTCATCAAGCTAAGGAGAAATGAAGAACAACAAAGAAGAAACAACAAAATCCCCATATCTAAAAATGAAATCTAAACAAAGCTTCCCAAACGGAGCATGAATCCATGAACCATTTATTACTATTCATTCCTCTATCCAAGACCATAAAAAGACACCTTCAAACTCCCCCCATGTGTGATAGAGCATCCACAATGAAGAAATCTCCTTTTCGGCTCAACGAAGAAAAAGAAGTGGGATTTCCTGTCAAACCGGCTTCGGATTGAAGTAAGATCGCACGTGAAACACCAGAAGAAAAAACCCACATCAAAAATATGATTTTATTTGCAAAATGGAGGAGAAAACTAGACCTACAATTTTGAGGTCCATTAATGGCTTCCGTACCCAAAAGCACTTGCTAGGTCTAAAAATTAAAAGTTTAAAATCTCCTAGATTTTTAAGTGGGTGGGCCCGAAATTTTAGAGGGGTGATATTGGGAAAAAACCCATATCAAAAAAAAATTCATTTCCATGTCAATCTGACCCCCAGAGGCCAAATTTCTAAAAATAGTAGGTCTACTACATAGGAACTACTATTTCAGGAAAGTCATCAACATAAGAGCCTGCGAAGGAGATGAAGACATTGGAGGTGCACTACAACTTAAAATTCACCAGAATGGACATTTTTGGCACTTACTAAAAATAGTAAGTGGGCCCTCGAGAACTTGCTAAAAATAGAAAGTTGATCCAGAAAGAATGAGGAACACAAAGAGAAAGAGGAAAAATGAGCCACAACATCTAGTTGAAGATCGGGGACTTGATTTCTCATACTTACTAAAAATAGTAAGTTGATTTTTATAAGGGAGATATGAAGCCAAAGTGGATGGGTTAAATCCTTCTCGTTCACGAAGTGGAGAAAAATAAAAGAATGGAGCCAAGTCCATTGCAGCTTTCCTCATCCTTCAAAGATATTTCTTCTTCTTCTTCTTCTCTCTTCTTTCTCTCCTCTTCCTTCTCATACTTTCTCTCTCTTTTTCAAATGTTATATTTTTTGTTGAGGGTTGCACTTTTTAATATGACTTAAAAGTGACTTTAGAAATATAATGTAAATTAAGTCACCTTGCTATTATAAAAGGGACTTAAATATTTAAAGTGGAATATGAACAATCTTAAGTCATATTAAGGCATATGGAGGGTCATGAGGAAGATGATAAGTCACCTCTCATTCTATAAATTGTAACACCATTCCCATTGCAAAGGGTTGGTAATTGATCTTGTAGACTCAAGAGTGCATTGTACCTAGAGAAAGCAAAGGAGATAGCCATTTTCTTCTACTCTCTTCCCCTCTCAAATTTCTTCCATTCCCACATTATGTACAACTTTGATTTGATCAATCAATACAAGAAGAAGGAGTTTCTAGCTTTTTTTTTACTAAGGGGTTTCTTGATACTTGGTGATCAAAGTGAATTTTATTTGGCCTTGTTTCTATTCGCAGAGTTGTTTCTTCCGATAAATGCATATGTTGAAGTTTCTAACTAGTGTGTGTTCAATAATTTGATTTTCTATCAGCATTAGTTCTCCTACCTATTTTCTCACTCCTCTTTCCCTCTCTACGACGAATACTTCCCTAGCAAGAGATTTCTAGCTTTGTCGTAGGGTCAGTGGAGTGCCCCTGTTAGATCCCCGGTCGAAAGACCACCACAGAAATCCACACTTTCTCGTGCATGCACATACGGTAGCTACACCAGTTAAGTAGAGGGACTTAGATTCCTAGAGTGTTGGCAAGAAATCCACAAGTTTTTCCACCCGACAAATTTTCTCGCCAATAGGAAGTTATGTAAAATTTTCCAATGTCTTTGGTTCCTTAAGAAGTGAAAAATGAGCTACATATATTCTTAAGTGCCAAGAAAAATTATTGATCCTTATTTAGATAAATCACGCTGAATTAATTTTTATATAATAAGTCATGAGCATTTTGCTAAGCATGTTTTTCTAGTTTTCAAGCATGTGCTAGAATCGATAGGAGAAAAATTGTGTGTTTGACTTCAAAACCTCTTTGAGATCACTTCAAATTCCTCTAAGAGGTGATTGATGAAGTTTCAAGGTTCACAAGGGGTTGATTCAGGTTGAAGGTCTTGTAGGTGCATGCCAAGCTTAGTCATAGGCCTCAAGTCAAACCATTCTTCATGTGCAAACAATATTGGAAATCAACTTGAGTTAGTTCATTCTACACGAAGGGATTATGGAGTACATGAGTCCACTCAAACATATTTGAATGTTTGTGTAGAAGATTAGTACAACAATGATAAATGTAATCCTTAATCATATATGCTTTCTCTTGTCTTGGTACAAGTTTTGCCAAATTAAGCTAAGTATGTTGGAGTAACATGTTCTATAAATTTTTTGAGAGGATCCATATGAACTTTTAGTACTTCAACATATATTTAATAGGTTCTTCAAGCAGACAAGACAAGTTATAAGTTAACTATCCCTACATTGGTAGGGTATATTACACTAAAGACTGCATTTTTTGATTGTTGGGTGAAAGTTGGATTAGTTTATGGTGTATAGATAACCCTTAAAGGTGAAAGATCTTTAAAAATGGCCTCATAAGTTTAAATTTCTCAAGAAAACTTGTTTTGAATGCTCTCAGGTAGGAGACAATGCGCATACTCTGAAACTAGGGTTTTCTAGATATTTTTGCTTGAATATCTGTTTCCCTATAATGAAAATTTGTAAAATTTTGAGGAGATCTCTGTGGGCTTGCCAAAAACAATTTGAAAAATCTACCAAATGTTTTCATCAAGTGTCGAGGGATAATCCTCTGACATTTTTCTTCAAATGTTGTTCTTCACTTGTACAGGGATAGTGGTTCAAGTTCTTGATGTAATCCTTTAGCATAGGAGCTTAAAATATTCATGAAATCTACCAACTGATACAAAATAAGCATATTAAACTTCTTATTTGTATTGAAATGAGTTGAAACGCCCGAAACCCACATGAAAGTGGAAGAAACATAGTGTAATCTTATAACAAACTAAACTAATATGTGAGTGAGTAAACAACCTATGTAAAAGAGTCTTGAAATAATGAAGTCTGTTATTTAGACATCAAGAAGTGATGGTTTAATGGGTTGAAATATAAATAGATTGAAAAACTATAACAATCTGGTCAAAACATGTGTTAAGATGGTGCATAGGCTTAAAACTAGTAATTTGAATTGAATGAAGATTAGGAGAAGCTAAAAAGGAAAAGAGAAGTTATAAATCCATTCCATTTCTCTAAGCTCATGCAAGAATATCAAGAAACACTGAAGTTGAGAAGGTGTAAGGATTTCAAGTGGTTTGAATGAACTCTTGGGGGAGATAGAGAGTCATGGTCAAATTCAAATTTGTTTTTCCTTATCTTCCTTGAGCTAGAATGAAAATAATCTTGCTTAGGTTAGAAAAGTGGTGAGTCTAAGAGTCACAAAGGGAAAAGGGAAGTTGAAGAGACATTTTTCATGCAAGAAGAGGTTGAGATAAAGTGTGAGTGAGTTAGAATGGTTGATATTGATGAAAACCCCTTTTCTCTTCAATTAAAGAAAATTTTTGCTGCAAAACCCCCTAGAAGTATTTTTTAGGACAGAAGTTGGTTTGTGTGGAATGAAGATGGAGTTATTGTAATGATAGGTTGATGAGGGAGAGAAGTCTAGCTAGTCTGCAGATTGAAATTTCTTGTCAAAATCATATTGAAAGTATTGTTGAGATTCTAATTGTATATTGTAGATTTTTGATGTGAATCAAATCAGTGTGCTCTGTTCTAACATCAATAAAGAAAGGCTCTAAGTTTGTTGTGTGTTATTTTCATGAGTGTATATCATAATAGACTATATCAAATGGTGATCAAGCACTTGTGTATGTGATTCATATGAATTAATGTTCATTGTTTGAAATAGAGAAGTAAATTTTTTATTACAGGACTGATTGAACCTCCCTCTTAGTTCGTTTTCATTTTTAACAATTGGTATCAGAGAAGGCCCTTGGAAGAAACTTTAACAAGCTAGAGGGAGATATTTGGTGACAAGGATGGGAGATATTTATCACTTAAAGTGGTGAGTAGTAGAGTTATGTAAAGACAATATGGATAAAGTTAGTGAATCACAAGCATAAATTATCAAGTGTGTACATTCTCAACTCGAAGGAAGCCTTAGGTGAGAAATAAGAACTAAAGTACAAAAATTAAGAATGAAGAAATAGCTAAGCATCATGACAAGTAAGGTATCATCTTTTCAAGAGAGCTCAGAAAAACTGAATAAGATGTTAGGAAAAAAGGTATATGGTGATAGAACATGTCTAGGTTTCATAGAAAATTCATGTAGTATAGAGAAAAGTGAAGGTGAATCAAGTCAAGGATCAAATGGAAAAATGCATCCAAGAAAGGGAAACCATTTAAATCTTACATCTCATGGAAGATTATCTTAGGTAGCCAAATGATTTTAGGAATGTTTATTTCCATGGTAATTGCTACAAGTGTGGTGCTTATGGACACATGGCTAGTATGTGTAATCCTAATGTGGAAAAGAAATAATATTCTAAAGAAGAAACTCAAGAACATCACTTTGAAGGGAAGAAGGAAGAGCAAAAATTTAGACAAAGATATGGAGCTGAGTTTCATCACTGTCATGAGAAAGGACACCACAAATTTATGTATGTGTGTGACCTTCTTTAGCTTTATATGCTTTGCTTTGTAGATAGGTCCCTTTGGATGCATGTCATTTTTTGTGGATAACTCTTTGCTATGTATGATTTCCTTTGGCTGCATGTCGGTTGTTGTGTATGGATCCTTTTATGCATGTTAGTTGCTACATATAACAACTTCTTTGAAAACAAGGTTGAAATTTATACAAAGTATCATTTAACATCATATCACAACATAATGAATAAATGCATACTCATAATCTAAAAATAAATTAAACCTTAGTAATTAATATATTATCTAATATCTATGCCATGAGTTCAAGTTATAATAAAAATTTCAGCAAAGATGACCAGAAATACAAGTTCATGGGTATAATTTGCTAAACAAACTACAATAGATGAGGTGTTTAAAAATAAAATAAAATGACTCATGGCACCCTCGTCAGACTTAACTTCTTGAATTTCCTCATTCAAGATTCTTTAGGTTCCTTTTCTTACTTAGCATCTACGAATGATGCTACATAAGTTCATGAAGTCACCACTATAGATGTTCCTTCTATTTCACCGAATAAGTACCCTACATTTCTTATGTGTTTTTCTATGATCCTATCTTGTATGTCCTCATCTAATTCCTTATTTCTAGACCAATTTGGTATAGGATATTGGAAAATTGGTAACCAATAAGAATCCAATTTTTTCCACATCCTTTAGAAACTTCAATGTATGCATTTATCCTCCTAAAAGTGTGAATGATGTTATGATAAGAGTGCATTTATTTTATTTACATTTCAGTAACGTTTCTTGCCAATGAATTCTATAGGCCTGTACTATCTCTTGGCCATTGAATTTAATGTGGTTTCTAGCTTCATTATTAGCTTCATGTCGCATCTGGTATACTCGTTGTCTAATATATTTGTGTTGCATATATTTTCCATACTCCTCAATAATTGATCATGTATTCAAGCCTCACCTATGATCATCAATGACTTCTCCTTTGACAATTTCCTAAACTATTTCATCTTATTCTCTCTATATAATTCATTGTTGAAATATAAACATGGTTCCCTTATTATAACATCTCCAATATAAAGTATTGGGATCCATTCCTGGTCATATTCAAGGGAATAGTTATATTGATACAATTCACATAAAAGAAACTGAATTTCATGAGGCATTTTCATGTATATCCTGAAGAAAGGCCTAGATCCACTAATAAAGCAAAGGGAATATCTAAGTTTATGCAAGTGAGATTCAATTGTAGCATCTTTTCCTTAAAGAAAATGGCATAAATATTGGAAGGTGGCCTATATTTAACTATCTCTCTGGTCACTTGAATTGTATCTTCTTGCTTATTCTTAAGCCTTGTAATTTACTTATCTTTAGCCCTAATCTATTTGTTTGTTTATTCAATGTCCTAATAATGTTCAAATATTAACTATTCCTTCTCCCTTTCCCATTTTCCTTGTAGCCTATTGAAATAGTTTTTAAATTCTTACACCCAATAGTTCAACAAGGTTATTAAAGTGGTCATATTTCTACAAGTTGATTTTTAAGGGTCTTTGAAAACTTATCTAACGATAACTTGTGGCTACATGGTAACTTGTGGAAAAAATGGGGAAGAAGGATATAAGATGGTCTCAGTTGTATCCTCATAAATTGTGGGAAAATTCTCTTATACCTTTTC
Source organism: Taxus wallichiana var. yunnanensis (assembly GCA_018340775.1). NCBI lineage: Eukaryota > Viridiplantae > Streptophyta > Pinopsida > Cupressales > Taxaceae > Taxus > Taxus wallichiana. The sequence continues at coordinate 694,482,612 of CM031237.1, forward strand.
AATATACTCGGTGGTTTTTTTGTTTCAACATTGTGAACAATATTTTCAATAATTTCCTCAAGAATATAGGGCATATCATCCCCAAATTTAATCTCATCATTATGTACTTCAATCACTATTATATCTTCTATTTCTTGGAAAAATCCTCCTTCATGGTTCTCATGGGTTTCCCGAGAATGAAATGTGTCTTCTTGAACTTCGATTATTCAGTAAGGCCTTTTTGAAGAATTTTCTCAATACTTTCTTCCCCTTTCTTATTTTCCATACCCTCAATGGGAACCTAAATCTCCACACCAACACCTTCTTAATCTCTTTTCATTGATGTGGCCTCAATATTATCCTCTCGCCACTTATTTATCATTATCAAGTGTTATGGTTTCAGTCTTTGTGGTTGTTTATTTTTGTGGATTTTCTATTTTTAGGTGATGAGAACGCATAAGTGGTGTATGTGTGGATTTAGAAGATGAAGGAGTGGACTTGGATGATTTAGAAGTAGGTCTAGAACACTTCTTCTTACTTCTTGATGTGAATGAGTCGGGGTTGAAAATCCATGTAGGGTTTCAGAAATTAGAATTCTCTATGGAGACATAGGTGAGGGTTTTTATCTCAAGATGGGGGTTTCTTAGAAACAAGGGTTTCTAGGGCATGAGAAGTGGAAATTGTAGGTTCGGACCGATAAGTGGAAGCTATGGGTTCAACTTTTTGAGTGGAAGAACTACCTGTTATTATCTTTCTCTTCTTATTTTTCCTCAATAATTGATTAATATTCTTAACCCTTGAAAAATCTCCCCAATTCAAAGGTGTATGGATTTAGCTTTCCAATGTATGTTTGACAATGAGAGTAATAAGAAAATGGTGAGACAAGGCTGATTTTCCACTCTACGTCTTTCTAATTATTCTTTTCATAATTTCATTTAAAATATTGGGAACAATAATATGTACACAATTCTTCAAATGATTCAACAAATTAAAATGGATAGTATTTAATATGGAGTATCTACCCTCACAGTAAAGTATTTGATAATGTAATTATCAACATCAACCCAAAATGGTTTCGGGAAGTGTAAAATGTACCTTGTCTATCAGTCATGAAATTATCATCTGCATCACCAAATTCTTGTTGAGCTACATACGAGTTTCCCTTCTCGGGGAAAATATCACCTTCCTCATGAAGCCTTGTTACTAAAAATAAAATATAGTAACCCAACTTTAATTTTAACCCTTTAATGGTAGCCTCCCCTTCCTTAAAACTATCTACAAATACCTTTACTATAGGTTCATGGAAACCTTAGAACTTAGTGATATACCCCATCCATCAACTATATTCAAAATAATGTAATATTTGTGGCTGGTTTCACAATAAAAATGGTTTGTAGGACCATGGCGAATCATATCTCCTCCCATCCTAAATTTTACAAACTTATTTATCTCTCGAGAGGAAAATTCTCATAGTTTGTAGAAATGATGCAATAATTTGAGTGAGTGTTATTTTTCTTAGATTACTTGTGTTTTCAATTTTTTTGACTGGCTCACACGCAAAGGCAAGAACTTACAAAGATTTGATTTACACAAATAATAAATGGAGCAATCCATTTAGAGAGAGATAGAGCTCATTATGTCTCGGTGTCATGCGACACTCTCCTTTTCCTTCTTCCTCCTTTTGTTCCCAAGCTTTCTTTGCAACCATAGATAAAAAATCAAATCCACAAAAATAAAAAAACCTCCATCAGTCTTCATATTATTTATTAAGATAGATATTAATGCTTTCCTCAAATTTTTTCATCTCACAAAACTTGCTTAATACATGCAAAAATTAGTTAACACGATGATAAGGGAAGCCTTATACATGCAACACTTTATATCTCAATAAACCTTCAAAAGAATGAAACAACAAACCAACAACTTAGAGTTTACCAAAACCATCTCGTATTTTCCTGAGTTTGTGGCTAATTAATTCCATTAATTACATGCAATGACGGGTTTCCCTCCTAAAAATAATGCCTCTAAGTTCACATTTTTGAATTTATCCAAGTGTTATTTATCTTATGAGCCACATCTCCACAATTCATTTGACCATAGAGATAGCTAAGGTTCTAACTAATTTATCTTCCCCAATGGGATGGTCAGTGGTGGATATTAAATGCCCACATAAATGTTACAGTTTGTACAAGCCACCAATATACCCAAAAACTTATCTTTAAAGACTATAGGTTTGAAGGAACATCACTTTAGCTCTTCCTTATTCATGCCTTTAATATTCATGTCCCATAGTGTATAAGTTTTTGCTTAGGATGGTTCATATTAGGTCCTCCATGATGGTTTAAAACCTCATAAAACCTTAGTTTATATCCCTTAATAATAATTCCATACATTATCAAGGTCAAATAGTATTCAACATTAAATCCTTCCTTGAAGCTTACAACATAACCCTTGTTTAGAATTAGATTAGGCAATCGTATACTTAGGCAATGCTATATTAACCTAAGTTTCAAAACAATAATTTTGAATAACCTTAAACCTTAACTTAGGCCCATCAATAATTATGCCCAAACTTAATAAATCTAAATTCAAGGGTGACCATATTAGGCCCTTAAATCATTTTTTCCAAGATTTGTAAATCTTTAATCAACGGTGATTGATTTAGATGTGTATTGCATAATATTCTTATTCTAAGTTCATGCACATTTATAATAGCATGCTCATAAAACTAACACATTCAATACTTTATCTCCTATAATAGACAAGATCATATTTTCGAAGTCCCATTTTGGTATATCAAAAAGTGATCATCCAGATTGAAGGTAAGTAGATAACTATCATAAATATAATCATAGTCCACATACCTCGGCATATGCAGCTTGTCATAATACTTATTCACAAATACCTAGTAAATATTTTAAAGCACATATTGTGACACTTATGTAGGTGAGAGTTGGAATAAAAGAAATTTATAGGCTTAATCCAACAACGAGATTAAAAAGTATAAAAATAGAATCCTAGAAACAGTGATACAAAACATGTTCAACCATGAGTGAACTAATCTCACTACCTCAAACATGCAACACCAATGTTCATACATTTAGAACATGCACAATAATCAATACGAATGTAGGCCTACTATAGTATTATGTCATAATCCCAAATCTCCTATAACAACAAAGTAATAAAATAAAAAGGATGTTACATTAGAACTTTTGATGTAGGAGGATCTTTGTAAATATACAAGTTTTTATTGTAATAGTTGTTTAGGTGTTGTAGGTTCAATCTAGGTGGTCTTGATAAGTATCTAGTCCATTTGGAGTCTTGTCATGTAATAAGTGACCATTTAGAGTTTTGATGCGAGAGAAAATGAAAATCAAGCGTATAATAGACTATTAATAGGTTTCAAATAATAACTTATCACCATCTTTACGTAGGAAGATTTGTTATAAGCCTATAATGCTATAATATACATTAATGAATTTGCCTTTGCAATAAATGATAGTATAACTCCTTGAGTGGATTATACTCACCACACACTGCTCATAGAACTCCTCACAACATCACTCAAGTCATTATAAATCTCATTCTTCTTGTAAATAGATTCCAACCTTACCTTAACTTGCTCCTTGCTTGGATTCACTAGTTTCTAGCTTAATATCTCCTATTTTCCTCTTCAACAATTCTTTCCTCCACCTCTGTTTCACATAGTCACACCATATCTATAATCAATGTAAAATACATTCAAGGAAGTCAAAACCCTTACATTCACTCATCTTCCTAGGACTTCCCTATGTACCCTTAAGCTAACATATTGTAATAACCATAGATCTATACTTAAATAGCTGCTCTAAAGGTCTTGTAATATTTCTTAGTTCACCTTTGACTATACCAACATGATCCCAAAGTTTCGTGTTCCAATTCAACATAAAAATCCTTGCAGCTTCACTTTTTGTATTCTTGTTTCTACCCCTTAACTAGGTCTTTTGTAGACAAGTGTGATGAATATCTACTTTGGTATAAGGTTTCAAGGCATGTGCATATGGTTTCTAGACAACCGTTATTTAATTTCCCCACCCCTAAAATTTCTCTACATTACTCCAAGTATTTCACATACTACCTTTGATAACTCACCCTTCCAACTAGCCCTTAACCGTGTTTTGGACCCCCTCCTAAACTATAATAACTCAGTAAGAAGATTTAACCATTATTTTCAAAAACGTCTTTCATACTTTATGTATACATGTTATTAGCATTGTATCTAAAATTTTTCGAGGTTAAAAGAAGTTGGTTTGATGCCTCTAAAAACAAACCCTAGCTCGGACTTATGAAAAACCTCTCTAAGAACCCAAGAAGGGTATTTTTACTATAACATCCTTAAAATTTTGATTGAAGGCCTAATATTTGAATCATAAGACTATAGTAATGATGCCCAAAGGAATAAATTACCATTGGTTTGTGACAAAGGTTATAAAGTCTCATGTAATGAATTTTTCGCCTCATGCATGCTAGAAAAAAAGGTAAGAAACCCCTAATGGAACTTCTAAGGTTTCTTGAGCTCATTTATAGGTAAGGATTAAGTTATTCTCCCTTTCATCCATCAAATAAAAATCCCAAGGATTTTGAATCCTTATCCATTTACGACACATGAGAAATTTATAAACATTCATACCACATTTATCTTTATAAAGGAATACATACAAGATTCATAGGAGTTCACTCTTGAGTTCATAATGATATCTCTAATGCCACAAGAGTTATTTTGCATACCAAACCATCAATCCAAAAACACTTCCAAATACCTTCAAAGGTGTCACATTCCTAGGTTTGACTATTATAAGAAAATAGAGTTATCAACAAAGCATCTACCATCTCAACTTGTAATACTTTCCTAAGTTAACATCAATGAATCTATAAAGCGTTCATGAAATTAGTTTCTACCTTATAAGCTATAGAAATCACATCAGAATAATCGAATAAGAGGTTATTTTTCATACAAAAATCAATCTTATCCTCATACCATTGCCAGGTTAAGGAAACTACCAATCAAACACACCAAACAAAGGTCTCATTTCACAAGGATGTATCGAATAAAAAATTTCTTGTCTTTTTCCCTCCTCTCCATGAGGAATGAGTTATTTTTTTACTAAATCTCTCTAAAACTTGAGCTCCTACTTTCATGCACTAATTAATCTAATGTAACTTCCATTTTTTATATATTTTCTATGACATTCCTTACTACTTTTAAACTTCCATCCTCTCCTAGACCTATAACTTCCATTTTTAATATTATTCTAATCATCTAAGTGATCCCTTACACACACAATACTCCACACATGCTAAGATAACACCTAGAAGATTAATAAAACTTGAATCACCCTTTTAAGTCCATATGCCACATTACACACTTTGAATTTTCAAATATCCTTTTTTGAGGAAAACAAAAAGAGGAACAACTTGACTTTCTTAGTTCCACCGAATGATTGAAATGACTTGTATGACCCATTTTGACCTCTAGAGATCCTTTACAACACATTTTTACACCAAGGATATTGAATTTGACAATACAATTTTTCTTAAAGGATGCTCCTGCATCATACTCCCAAGGTGGAGAAAAGGAATCATGCATATTATTTATTCTCTTATTGATGTCTTCATCCTCGATCTTGTTTTTTATCTCCTCTTCTTGATTTCACTTTGTCTTTGCATTCTTCACAGCCACAAGGGTCCCATATAATAGGTTTTTATCTTCCATTTTCCTTTATTCTCTTCCATTTATCTTTGTTCTTCACCTTCACTCTCATCACCTTCAAGTTGTCTTGCTTCATACCTGCACACACAAATATTAGAACAATAAAAATACATGCTTCCTTAGGTTCCATGATTCTCTCCATCACTATATACTTCATGTTTAACTTGTATTCATCCCTTTTTATGTCAAAAATCATCTTCTTGCTAATTTAATTTCTCATACTCAACATCCATCATCTCAACCTACCTCAAATCTGTAATTTCTTCTTCTCTGTTGTCATTTTTATCATCATATGTCCATGAAATTACCTTTGTCTCATCTGTACCTGCAATTTTCACCTTACCATCCACCTCATCTAACCAATTTTGTAAAATATCATCAATACATTGCACAAAAAACTATCACTACATTCTTTCTCACCAACCTAAAATGCACTATCAAACTCATTTTGTAGAATTTCAAAGAATTCACCCTCCATTTTTAATGTCACTACAAAAAGAATCTAATTTACTCATCTTGCATTCTTGTTTTTCTAAGCTTACCTTTGAAATTTGATTGCTTTCCTTGAGTGTTTCTCCCTTTACCTAATCTATATTTGTCTCTTTATTCTTCCACACCATCTTCACTTATTTTTACTTTGTTTGTACCTTCAAGAAGTCATATTTCACTCTCTTATGTTTCTCTTGTTCTTTTTCTCTTACACCATTTGATTTTTCTTGTCATCCTTATCCTCTCTGCTACTGATTTCTTCCACCATATAGGCATGATGGAATCATGAATTTGAACTAGTTTTAAGGATTCCTCTGTAATATTTTCTTCATTCTTGATCTCTCTTAACCTATGATTTTTTCTTGCAATCTACATCACAGTCATTTAGATTTCTTTTTCATTGCAAACTCCAACACATACCTCTCTTTAATCTCATGTTTCCTTAATTATTCAAGCTTCCCTATGTCTTCTCTCAACTTCTTCATCTATAATTCCATCCATTCTTCATGCTTCCTCTACTTCTCTTTCTTTTTCTTCTTCTCTCTTCTTCTTCTCTAACTCTTCTTTCTTCCTCTTATGGCTAAACAACTTCCATAACTCCACTATTGCTTCATATGGATCCATCTCTCCTAGAGAAAAGTATTTTTCACCTTTCCTCTTCTTCCACACCTCACCTTGGCCTCACTAGGTCTTTTGGTGTCTTCACTATCTCTTCTCAACTTCACACACTTCTCTTTACTTCACTTCACCTATCACTTCGTTCACCACACACTTCCATAACACACTATTGGCCAAAAAAGAATATATCCACTCTTCAATAACTAAATAATAATACAAAATCTAGGATCTGATACCACATGATGAAGAAAAATATTAAAATAAAGCATATAATGGACTATCAAGAGGTTTAAAAAAATAACTTATCATTGTCTCTATGTAGCATGATATGTTATAAGTCTATACGGCTAGACTATGCTTTAATGACTCAACCTTTGCATAAAATAATACTATAACCCCTTGAGTGGCTTAGAATCACCACACACTACTCCCATAACTCCTTACAACATCACTCAAGCCATGAAAAATCTCATTTTTATTGTAAATAGATTCCACCCTTACATTAACTTGTAGAATCGGCTTGGCTTCACTAGTCTCTAGCTTAATCTCTCCTATGGTCCTCTCCAATAATTCTTTCCTATACCCCTATTTCCCACACTCACACCATAGTTATAATAAATGTAAAATGAATTCAAGGAAGTCAAAAAGATTACATTCACTCCTCTTCACATGACTCGCCCTATATACCCCTTTAGACAAGATCTTGCAACAACCATGGATATATACTTAAATATCTACCCATAAGGTCTTGTAGGATTACTTAGTTCACCTTTGACTATACCAAAATGATCCCAAAATTTTTGGTTCCAATTTAACATACAACTCCTTACACTTTACTTTTTGTATTCTTGTTTATACGCCTTAACTAAGTCTTTTGTAGACAAGTTTGATGAATCTCTCCTTTGGTATAATGTTTCAAGGCTTGTGCATATTGTTTCTAGATATCCATTATTTCATTTTTCATTCCCATAAAATTTCACTACCAAACTCCAATTATTTCGCATACTTCCTTTGAGAACTCATCCTTCAAACTAGCCTTTAACCGTGTTTTGGACTCTTCCTCCTAGAATGTCACAACTGCAAGGAGTTTAAACATTGCTTTACAAAATTATTTCATAATCTCTTTCTATATGTTATTATCATTGTATAATTAATTTTTTAGGTTAAAAGGAGTTGGTTTGATGCCTCTAATAACAAACCCTAGCTCAAACATGTGCAAACCCTATCCGAGAACCTAAAAAATTTATTTTTGCAATAACTTCATTACAATTTTGATACAAGGCCCAATATTTGAATATAAGGACTATGGTAATGAGAACCAAAGGAAAAAATAACCAATGGTTCATGATAGTGGTTATAAAAAATAGTGTAATGAAGTTTTCATCTTGCAAGCATGTCTAAGTACATGGTAATAAACCCTTAATGGAACTTCTAAGGTTTCTTAATTTCATTCAAAGGTAAGGATTAATTTATTCTCCCTATCATGCATCAAATACAACTGCACTCCTTCTCTAGTTACCACACATGGTAAATTTCAACACAAGCATACCACAATTAGCTTTATAAAGGAATGCATACAAGATTCATAGAGAGTTCACTCTTGAATTCAAACCGATATCTCTAATGCCAAAAATTTAGTTTGCATACCCAACCATAAATCTAAAAACACTTCCAAATACCTTCAAATGTGTCACAATTCTAGATTTTATTATGGAAAGAAAATAGATTTATCAACAAAACATCTACCATCTCGACTCATAATAATTTCCCGAGTCAACAGAATGAATCTATAAGACATTCATGTAATTATTTTCTACCTTATAAGCTACACAAATCACCTCATAATCCTTAAATAATAGGTTCTTGTTAACACACAAATAAAACTTCTCCTCATACCATTGCATGCATTAAGGAAGCTACTAATAAAATAGACCAAACAGATTTCTCCTTTCACCTAGATATATCAAATACAAATTTGTTTGTCTTTTTCCCTCCTCTCCACAAGGAATGAGTTCAATTTTTTACTAACTCTCTCTAAAAATCAAGCTCTTTCTTTCATACACAACTTACTCTAATGTAACTTCCATTTTTAGACTTTTTATGACAATCCTTATGAATTTTCAACTTCCATCCTCTCCTAGACCTATAACTTCCAATTTTAACATTATTTTAAGCATATAAATGGTGTCTTACACACACAATACTCCACACATGCTAACATGACACCTAGAAGACTCTAACAACACCTCATAACACTTAAATTTCCCTTCTTAATTCCATATGCCAAATTACACACTTTGAATTCTAAAATATCCCTTTTTGGAGGGAAAAACAAAAGAGGAACACCTTAATTTTCTCAGTTCAACTAAATGATTACAATGAATTATATGACCCATTTTGACCTCTAAAGCTCCTGAATAACACACATTGCCACCAACTAGCTTGAATTTGACAATGGAGTGTTTCTTCATTGATTCTCTTGCATCAATTTTTTTCCTCTAAAATGGACCTTTTTAATATTTGAATTTGTTCATAGCATGTTAGAGGACTAAGATTCAGTATAAAATTAATAAATATGTAATGAGGGGTCATAGAGCATGTATGGATTTGTAAAATGATCCACTTGATCCTAACTTTACCCTAAACCTCACCTAGTTATTCTAAATCCTAGTTAGTCTAGTAGTTTTAACCCTAACCACTTATCTAGCCTTCATTAGGATAAGTTATTTGAATGAGGGAGATTTTTGTGAGTTTTAGGAAATAGGAAAGGGAAGGTGAAACTCTATATCAAAGCCTATTATTTCAATAAGCTTTGTAAAATTTAGTGTTCTATCAATAAAATATCTTCCTAGTTTGTAAACTTGTGATGAATTATTATAAATTTATGAATGGATGTTTATTGTTATCTTTGGAATGTTGTTCAAGATTTATAATGATTATATGCACGTATATATGATTGTGAAAAATTAGGAAGGGTAAGAAAAGAGTATGAATGGATGATGATAGTAATAAGATAATCATGTGAGCAAGAAGTATAACTCTATGTGCACAAGGTAAGAAATGATTATTACATTTAATGTATTTTTATAAATTTATGACAGAGTATATTAGTGGGTTTAAGATTATATGAATATTGATAAGTGTATGGAATTACAAGTGATAAGTAAGGTAGTATGTGCAAAAATATTAAAACTAGAAATATAGGATTGTATAGTCCTCATAGACTGTGATGACGAATTTGGGAGTTAATAACTATATTACAAATTATTTTCATGTTGGAAATAAGAAAAGCAATATCCTTAAAGCTAAAATCATGAAATCCTAAGGAGCCACAAAGACTTGGAACTTGCTGAAAACCTCCTGCATATTAGCAAGCCGGTGGAGGAGCCCAAGAAGGAGGAATTGCTGGACAGGGTGGACAGACTTGAAAAGGAGATACAAGAGCTCAAAGGGGCTATAAAAAACATGGAAAGAGCTAAGGGTAAAAGAATCCTTCAAAGTGAGGAGGAAGAGGGGGTTATTGCTGAAGTCTTCAAGAAGCTACAGTCCTTAGATGGCAGATTGGGGAATGCTAAAAGCCGCAATGACTACATATTGTCTGCCCTCAAAAGCATTTATAATTTCATTGAACAACATGTCCATAGTGTCTGCAGTTTAAGTGGGGTTAATGAGGACATTTGGGGCCCTAAAGAGAAAAGGGATATTGTAATTGCCCAAGCGGATTTGCAAGACTCCTCTCAGGCCACTGCCATTGCCTTCTTCATGTCGCTGCAGGCTATCAAGACCAAGATTGACAGAGCCATCAAGTAACGGGTTGTTGTGATGCTATTTTTTGGCTGTGATGTGGCTGTCATCTGGCGGTTCTGGAGCTGTTTTTTGGTGGAGCTCTATATGTTGTTTCTCTTTTGGTTTCTTTTTGTTCTTTCCTTCTTATTTTTGGATCTTTGTACGTTTAGATCCTTTCTTCACTTATATTGTAATATTTGGCTGTTGAGCCCTCCTTGGTTGACTGTTTTTCCCTTCTCTGGGCTGTTTCTCTCTTCTTTACTATCTGGCTTTTGAGCCCTTTTGTATACAGGGTATAGTCCCTTCAAAACTATTTTCCCTTAATAAAAAAATTAGGTGTTTGCATAAATGCCTTGAACTATAAATTAACTATACAACTTCCAAAACAAGTGAAAATGAGCCTTTAGCCCTCTCTATGGTTTGTGATACCTTTCTCAAGGGTTTAATGATAAAATAAATTGGTGTCATGTTAAGATAGATTCCTAAAAACCTATAATAAATTTTTAAGAACCATGAGTTTGAGGTGTTTGGTGTCTTCAAGCGTCATGGTGAAACATTAAGCTATTTGGGGGAAATATTTACATTCAAAACTTCAATTGACAATCTTGACCATGACAACCCAATTTGAGGGATTAAATAATACATATTCAGTGTGAATTTAGGTTCTTAAGACTTGTAGAGACTATTAAAATATGGTAAAGGGTGATTAAGAGGAAATTATTTTTAAAAATAATGTAAAGGTGGGACATTAAGAGTTAGAAGAAGAGAGTGAAAAATATAGTCTTATAGTTAGTTTGACTGTCATCAAGGTTATTGAGAAGTGAACTTAGAAAAAAATCATATAAGAAGGGTACATTAAAATGTTCTTACAAATTTTCATAAATATGCCTTGAATCCAAGAGAAAAGTTGAAGAGTCTAGATAAGAGCCAAAAACAATGAAAAGATAAGACTATACTGTCAAGGTCCATTAGAGGATCTTTAGATGAGTAAGTAGGAGCTAGTAAGAAGTGTCTTGAAGGAGGTGGTAGAATGGTTATATTTGATGGAAAAGGTGAATTATAGATATATTTAAGGAGATTAAATAGGTTTGAATCAATTCCAAGTCATAGAAAGAAGAAAACAGGGTTGAGAAGACTATTTGGGTGTTAAGAACAAACAAGAAGAATTAAGAAGCCCAATACATGAAATGTTAGTGGGATGAAGCTAAAAGAGTGTTTGTACATTAATAAGACCTTAAAAATGATATAATAAGGTGGGTAAAATTAAATAAGAAGTTAAAACTAGGTGGAAAACCATTAAACCCTAAGAATATCATCAAACATTAGGAAGACCTAATTGGAAACTTATCAAAAAGAGGAAGTTGGTGTTGGAAGAGTTGTGCTTGGAGTTAGGGTATAAAATTTAGCATGAAGTGGAAAGAGAATGAAAGGAATATAGAATTTTAAACATGTTTTCATGAACTATTTTACATTTCTCTAGATAATAATATTTAGGTACAAAAAGGTCTAGTAAGGAACCTAATTCTAAACGCTAAATTGAGAATAAAAATTGAATGGCAAAGGATGAAGTCTTGAAAGTTTTTAGACATCTTAAAGAACATAAAGGGTTTTATAATAATTTGACATTTAGACATAATTCTTTTAGTGTTGTGATTTCCATCTAAATTATCCCTTAGGAAGGGATATAACCAGATTAATAAGGGCCTATGATGGTGTTTGGTAGATAGTTAAGGTAATTATATATTTATTTATAGTGTTTTAATGCACTATTTTATTTTGAGAAAATATTAGTATTTTTGAGCAAGGTTTTCTTATAACATGATTTGGTTATTTTTTATATGTAATGAATCTAACCTTTTTTTGGTGAATGATTTTTGTATTGTGAAGAGTTTGAACAAGGTACTCTCCATCATCTTGTAATACTATTGATAGAGAAGCTCCCATAGTATAAATACCCATGAAGGGGTATAGTATAGATATAGGCATGTAAGAGGTGTGTATGTATGTGAGTGTTGATATAGTTATGTCCATAGAGTGCTAAGGGTTAAGGTGTGAATGTATTGTACTTAGATTTTGGGATACTAAATGTCCATGAATTGTGACTGCATAAAAATTGATATACGAGAATTATGTTGGTCTATACATGGTTATAGTGTTAATACATTAAGAATAAAAGTATAATTGTTAAATTAACAAATCACTTAATTCACTTTAGTTTTGCTAACCTATGATGGGACACCTGAAACTCCTCATGCTTTGTGTGAGCATGCCTTAGTTCATCTAAGCATGATATGTTAGCATGATGGTGGGAAAAATTCATGCATGAAAAATATAGTAATGATGTGTGTGCATGAGGTAAGAAGACAACTAGATTCTTATAGGGGGCATAATAATAATAAATTATATGCAATTTCCCACAACTATATGGTTTGTAGGTGGTAATCAATCTCATGAATTTAGTAGACAAAAAGAATAAAGGTTACTTTTTGAAATTGGAATAGAATGGGCATATTCCCATTCTTAACATAACCCTATATGAAATATAGAGGAAAATTCATGCAATATTCATGTTTTACAAAATTCCCAACATTGGTCCACAATAATAATAAAACACATCAAAAATTTCTTACATGTATATTGTTTATCATACATAAACAATATAATGATGGGGAGAACATGAACCCAATCCCTTATCATTGTGTCCATTTTAGTCATCATTTGAAGTCTATTGTCTCCAGTGTTATCATAAATTTCAAAATATTGGGTGAAGTTTAATTATCATTTGATATTTTTAAAATTTTCTTGTGTTTTACCCTTGTTTATTATAATCACAATGGATATGATTTTTATAGTAAAAAAATTATAATCATCCCATTGTAGAAAATCCACAAAAATGTCCATAGTAATAATACAGCTCATGTAAAATTTTCCCACAGCTAAAGCATTTGTGGGAGGAAAATAATCTCATAAAAGAAGTAAAGAGGAACCAAAGAGGTTTCATTATTTTTGTATAGTGGGAAAATGCATGTTTTGAGACATAAAATAGAGATGAGTAATAGATGTTACATTTTTAATTTTTATAGAGTTTGAAGAGGCCCAATCACATATAAACAACAAAGGGGAGGAATATATTTTACATTTTTGTATAGAATTGGCAGTTGCCCATTATCATAGACTTTAAAAATGTATTAAAATGTTTACATTCAATATTAGTTGTGTTTATTGTATCGAGAATGTTTAGAATGGGTAGATTTACATCATCATATAGGAAATATACATGAAGAATAGGGGTTTATAATAATATGCAACATTTTTATCACATTCAAAGGAGTTTTTATTGTAATTAGAATTCATAACACTTGATTATTCAAGCCAAGGCTATTCATAATCAGCTCATCCTTCCGTTCCTCCTTTCATTCATACCTTAGGATTCGAAGTGTATATATATTTTTTCTTCTTTTTAATTTGGTGATCTATGTCTGTATGATTTATATTTGTGTGTGACTAGTGGGGATATGTATAAAATATTAATATAATACACGTGACTTACATACAAATACATTAGGGGATATAGTAGCAGTATGAAAACCCCAAGTTTGTAGTACTAAGTATATTTCTACATGACGCAAAGGCCTCAAAATAAATATGATCATAAATTATAATCCTAAACCTATCCATGCATGATATGATCATGCGAATAGGCATTCTAAACGATACTTTCATCAATATTATATACAACACCACAAACGCCTTTTTGTTCCTCTTTGACTTGAATTTTACATTTAGTTATTGTCTAGTCCTATTGATGATAAACACATATATTCACGCACACAAACATACTCATAGGATTTAGAGGTAGTATCCCTTAGGAATATGGTGAGGATATCCTCTTCTTTAATGATATTGATATATACAAATTCTTCCAAAACCAAAGAAACATGTATATGGTGACATTTTTATTACACACGTATAATCCAAACTTAGGGAGTCTTGTATGAGAATGTTTAGAATGGGAAGATGTGCATTCTCATACATGAAATATAGAGGAAGAATATGAGTTAATAATAATATGGAGGAAATATAGAGGAAGAATACAACTTAATATACGTGGTCCTGTCCATTCCAAACATTCTTAAAATGGGTAGATGACCATTCTCGTATAACCATTATTTACCTATTACAATCATTCCCTACTAATTATTAGGAATATGGAATGTTTTATGGGTTGAAATGATAATTTTTGAGAAACATAAATTACTCAGGGTTTTGATTTGATTTATTATAGATTCTTCACTACATCATTTACTTATTTCCATAGATTTAGACATATTTCATTTATTGCTTCTTGGTTTTTGATAATATTATTTGAATTATCTTTGAAGATTTAATTTTGGGAATTGAGTTCTCAATTACAACCATATTTAGGGTGAGCATGATTTTTAGTGCTCTAAACATGCTAAACTCTATATTTTCCTATTACAATTATTTTAGATTTGGGTATGCTATTGTAGACACTAAATCACGCACTTGGGTATATTTCTAGGTCCTAATCACATACTTACATTCATATGATTCCTAAGTGATAAAAGTACTAATTGACCACTATTTTTGGCATCTTTTCTTTCTTTCTTGTTTCCTTCTTGTTCTTACACACCCCACCACCTAGTCTAACCTTCGCCACTTAATATTTTCTGAGTCTAGACATTAGTGCCTAGCCAAGAAGTCAACACACAAGTGCCCTCATCCCCTCTTAGCACCCTGACCTATTTGTATCTTACTCACCTCTTTTGGGCCTCTTCTAGCTGTTGGGAATCTTGATTTCTTATGGGTTAGCATTTTGTGGTTAATCACAAAATTTAAACAAGGGAATCATATAAATACATTGATATGTGAGAAAATTAAAGGAATAATCTCTAAGTGTCTACTATCATCACCTAAGGTTGCATATAAAAAGGAATTATAAGAGCATAAAAGCATCTAGGTAGATATCATTCAAGGAATAAGGGACTCCATTTTTACATACACTTCATAAGAGGGGAAGTTAATTTTTCCATACACATCTATTTACATTGCTAAATCTAGCTATTGCTTGTTATCAAGTGCATCTTGCACAACAACCTCCTATGGCATGATTTTTGAACACACACACAAAATAACTAAATGGATTCTAAAATTTAGTACAACACTCGAATCATATTTTCACTCGGTTGGGTGACCATTAGGGTCATTATGACTCTCCATTTCCATATTTTTCTTTTTAGAATTTCATATGTTTTGGGGTTTTATAGGTGGTATTTTGTTTTGCAGATTACAAGGAAATTCTATGGTCATGGTGCGACACACATGTGATCAATATTCAGGACTACCAAAACTCTTGCAACACAAACAAACCAATTTCAGACCTCTGTGGCATGCGATCAGGGAGCTTAGAAAGGGTCTCTAGTGCCTAGTACCCCAGAGATCCATCCCGTGCACCATGGTCGAGCCTATTCTCGATGACTAAATTTTTTTATGAGCATGGTCACAACATTATATACTCTTGTTTCATCAATTTTCTAACTCACACTTCACGATTTATTACAAATCAAATAAGTATTATTTCTTTGCTCTTTCACTTAGGGTTTAAATTTCTACTTGTTTATTGTTTGTTTCATATTTGTGCTTTATTATGTTATCTATTTCATGTGACTCTAAAACATCCTCTAGGTTTTAAAAACATCAATATTTGTTAAATCATTTGATGAACCCATCACATTTGAACACTATTGGGTATTTATTTCATCACTTCTTTTAGTTTCTTAGGATCCTCTCATCATAGATATCTCTATTCATGATTTCTTGTTATCCAATCTTGATTGTCGCACTAAAATCATTACTCTCTTGGCTAATACTTGCATTCCTTCTACTACTCATCCGGACATAGTATATCAAACATTCGTAGATGCATTTTCTCAATAGATTACTTTTCCATCTGATATAGCTGTCAATATTTCTATTTATGATAACGATCCTCCCTTATATATACATATATGCATCAATAAAATGGGTATAAAGAAAACTTTAGTTGATAATGGATATGAGCTTAATCTTTTTACTTTATCATTCATTTAGAATATTGGCCTTTCCACCACTTATCTTAGCCTAACATCCATTTCTCTCCAAGCATATGATTCTTCTACACATCCATGCATAGGCACTATTACTTTTCCTATCACCATTGGGCCAAAAATGGTTCTTATAGTATTCTTTAATATATATATATATATATCTCAGTTTAGTATAATTTCTCACCAAAGTGTGTTAAATTATTACATGATGGCTTTGAATATACAATTGTCGTTGATCGTAACCCATTCCAATATTTTCACCTAGATCCAACCACTGCATTACCTATTCCCACTTCTTATACTATAAATCTCAGTTGTTAATCCGCAACCCGTAGACTATCCAAAAACTTACCTCAACTCGAAGAAACTATTTATGAATTAGACACCATCCCTTCCATGTTATACTCACTATAGACACCAAATTTGGGTTACACTCCCCTTGGTCCCCTTTAATTAATTAACATAACACTTTTACCTAGCCATGATCCTAGCCCCACATTGATATTAATTTAATTACTTAAAAATTGAATTAATATTCATCCTCACATTATTAATTAATTTAATTACTTTAATTAAGTAAATTTAATTCACACACATCCACCTCATCAGTATAACTCACCTTGGACCCATTTCGGGGCATTTTTAGCTCATAATGACCAAGTCATCACTCCCAATGTTGAGTCACCACTTGACCTAACTAACTAAGACTTCTTCCTAAACCTAATTGGACTTCTTCTATGATATTCCTATCTTTTCTAATGAGAAATCCACTTCCTAAGTGGAATCAACTTGGAAAGCATGCCAAATCTGGGAAGATCTACCTATTTTTAGTAAAAGGACTATTTCACCCTAACCGACATCGGTTTATCCTCGGTCGACATTGGTCACCTAACCACCATCGGTTCCTTTATATACAATTTTATAAGGTTGGTCATTCAGTTATTGGAGCCTTATTGCATTCAAATGTGAATCTTCAAGCCTTCCTACATCTAGATGACAAACACACACAACCACCGTGCTCAATCAAGTAGTTGGTTTTCCTTCAGAGCATTGGAATAATCATGGGATCACATAGGTTGCACTTCCAAGACATTGGACTCATCCATCTCTTCTCCAATAAACCACACACTATTCATTCATAGGATCTAGAAAATACCAAGTATTGTGATATTCATCATTTGTGCTTATTCAAGTGTAGATATCTTGCTTCTACCTATATTTCATTTCTTCCATTATCCGTATATCACCTTCTTCCCACCAACCTACTATTCAACCATCCCAAGCCCTGTCACCTTTCTTAACCCCCTTCTTAGTATTCTTGAGTCTTCTCATCCATATTACAACCCAAACCACACTACCCTTAACCTCATGCAATCACGGAGAGTCTAACCCCATTTTTAATAGGCCGACTCCTATTTCCCCTACCAACGTCAGTTCTCAGGTTGGCATCGGTTTCATCCCCATACCAGCATCATTCATTGGACTGATATCGGTCTCTGTTTCATTTTATATTCTTAGTCCAACAAGCTTCCCACTCACCCAAAACAAACCTAGACCTCAACCAATCATCCCTAGACCCTTACCAGACCTCTGATAGACATGTCTGACCTAAAAAAAACCTTGGTTCTAATTATATTTAGTATTACATTTGATATTTATCATTGAATCTAGTGTATTGTGTGTATGAGAAACCTAAATCATTACATTGCAATAGGACCTATTTATTTTAGTTTCACGTTTACATTAAATTGTTATTAAACGGTGGATTGACATCCTCTCTAGGAAGCACCACACTTCCTGGATCTAACATACACTAAGAAGTCCATTGTAATATGCCATTTAATACTCTTCTTGTGGTCTATCTTCATATTTATAGGTATTCCTTCCTAGACAAAAGGAGTTCTCTATGATCATCTTGGATAACGTTAATAATGTGTGCATTCTACCTTACACCATTGCTTCATAGGTATTCATCCTTAACCATTTTCCATCTATTTGTTTCATCCTAGAAAATATTAAACTTACTTTGTGAAAAATTTTGGCATGCCCGGTAGGACCCCATTTGGGTTCTCCGTGGTACCCAAATTGATCCTTCCTTTGAAACTGAGCATCACAAGTTGATCAGATGCTTAGAGACAAAAAAATCATAATAGGAGTCATTTTGTAGCCGGGATGGATTTTAGATGACTCTTTATTACTCTAGTTTGGAAAGGACTGGATAGCACCGTGTTAAGGGTTTGACCTACCCTCACTACTTTAGGTTGTGCCTTCAACAGGTGAGAGGACCCATTTTGTAAACTTTGTGTTGGTGAATAATATCAACGGATTAACATTATTTGACTCTCCCTTTACAATATTTGAAGGATACCTTGAGAAAACATGGTCAATGTAACAAAACCTAACTCTCACGAGATGTCACCCTAGAGAATGAAGATGTTTTCTAGAAAAGGTCCAGGTTACTAAAGACAATGATAAAAACTAATTTCATCTGCATATTTTTGTAAAGGATAAGAAAATTCAATGAACTTCTTTAACATTTGTGGATATACAGTACAAGCAGGGATGGTTCATGTATGATTTATTACTGAATGTATAATTTTTTGTTGGGAAGTTAAACAAGATAAAGTTGATAATACCAAATTCTTGATAAATTTTAACAAATGTTGGAAAATATACAAAGAAAGATGATGAAAGGATTTGAATAGTCATAATAAACCTTCAACTAGAGGATGCGCATTTATGAAAGCTCAAAGACACACGGTTTCACAAATTCTTCATGGATTTAACACAAAAGCTCATGTTAAAGACTTAAACATCAGAAGTCCTTGATTCATCATGCCTAAGATACACTCATAGACTAAAAAAAATCTGTATCATCATAATGAAAGTAAAGTGAATTTAAATCATTTATTTCATCATGAAATGAAAAATCTCTTCATAATGTAATTGCAAATGCCACAATACTATCATGAGGACAAGATCTTGTGTGATTCAGAGGAACTCCTAACATAAGATTGCAACAGAACATGAATAACTATTTGAAGATATCTCAAAATGAAATCAGGCACAACTAGGTTCATGATTAACATGATTTACTCAAGGTTCTTCAAATTTATTAGCAAGGGAAAGTTTATTTACAATCTCAAAGCTTGTCAATGGTGGACACTTATAACCATATTGACATGATCAATTCCAAAGATACACATAAAATAATTGGTTTCTCAGATAAGTTATTGGGAAAAATGGCTTCTCTTGGCTTTCTCTCCTTCTCTTTTCTTTGAATAATTCTCAGAAAAATTAACCCCCTCGCATGATTATCCCTTTGCCTTTTATATCACCCTCTTCACTTGTTAACCTTCAAAGTTTTTCCCCCTAAAAGCACAAATATTCCAAGGAATATTTCCTTTTACAAAATGTTTTCTAGAACATGACATTTAAATTTTTTTCTTTTAAACTGCCAGATGTAAAAAGTGAAAGTCTTTTCAATCAACTCCACTTGTGCTCGACTAGGATATTAGGTCATCATTTCTGGAAAATTACTTTAATCATTATTTCTTGATATTGATTAGATAATCATTTCAAATAATCTCTGAACACTTCTAGATGACTCTGATATGACATATATCCATATTCAATTTTCAAGAATCCACCTTGGGCGCCATGCACTCTATTTTATGTCTTATTGGCTTAATTGCCACACATAGTTCCTATTGAATCACTTTGATTTACCAGCTCTGCTCATTCCTAACCTTTTCCAACTCTTAAATTCCTTTATGTGTGAACTGAACAAAATATCCCTCATCTCATGGGAAAGATTTTACTAAATCAAAAACATGTCTCCTTTTTATTATAAAACTTGGCTCAATTTCATTGTCATTATGCATTTCCCTTCTTGTTCTAAATATAAGAAATTTCATCAAAAAATGGTGAAGGTACTCATAGCACATAGCCTGAAGGATATTTCCTCAGAGGACTTAAATCATATTTTTATTTGAGTGGTCCTGATGAAGCCTTTGTTAGGGCTTTGTTTGATATAGAGTGTGCGGGTGACACTAGAGGACCCTTAACATATCAAAAAGTCTAATTAGCACTTCTTACAAGGATAATCAGGATTAATCTTATATTTACATCCTTTCAAGTTATGTATTTTCATCTTTTTAGATGGGAACACTTGAAATATCCTAAATATTTAAAGAGATATTGGGTCAAGAGAAGACCTCAAGTATCTGGGAAAACCAATTTTCAATGTCCCTTTTTATGTGATGAGGGATTTGTATCAAAAGAGATTCCCAAGGAATCATATATGTTGTATGATAAATCCTCCATCAAAATTGTGCCTATTTTTTCCCACAAAATAGATGAGTTGGAGTGGAGAATCAATTCCCTAGAGAAAAAGAAAGTAGAGACTATCTTCACAACCAATTTTAGTACTGTGTCATCTTCAAGAAAGAGGGAGGGTGAACCACAAACTTAACCTCCAATCGTTATCTCATGATGGAGAAGAGGACCAATCATTACCTCTGTTGTCGCTCAAGGGTGGAAATCTCACCACTTAGGACAACAGGGGATATTTGCAATTCGGTCATCCACTCGCTTAATACATCATGCTCCTCAGTCAGAGCATGAGTTTTTGGGCCTCAACCAATTCCTTCTCTGAAAGAAAATCCACATTTCATAAGGAAATGGGAGGCTAGGTCAAGCTCAAGACCTCAAAATCAGCCCGACTAATAACATGTAGTGCATGACCTTCCAATCACCCCATTTATCCTCTCAAACCACTCCTAGCACATTGACCCTTCACAAAGGGAAAGGAAAGATGGAATTCTTCATAGGAGGTCTGGATCTTTTGGATTGGGTGTCATCACAACAGAAGAAAGTTGAACTTGAGAAAATCATGAGTCATCCTAGAATGAATCTAGAAGCATTGATGGACATGGGAATGTCTTGGGACCTAGTAGGGTTAGTAATTTTTGTTCAGACAACACAAGGTTCAAGCAAGTTTGTTCTAAGGAAAAATAAACTTTTGAATAAGCTTCCCCTGTTGGGAGGAAACTATGAAGTAGGACTGAAAATGTCTAGATGTTGTTTTCCTTTCATTGTCTTTATTTCTTGCATGTGTATATATTTATTTTTCATGGGCAGGGGCCCCTATAGAACCCCATTTTGTTCCTTATTCAAAATGCAAGAAGCACAAAAATATCAATCATTTACAAATTTATCCAAATGTACATCAAAGTAAATAAGACAATACTGCATTATTCCACTTTATAGTTGAAATAAGGGAACAATAAAATTCAGAAAAACAATTACATCCCATGTAATAGAAGTATTATTTTAAAGTATCAGTTTAAAGAAGGAATATGAAAAGAGAATAAATCTCAAGGAATAATGCCTAAGCATGTTCATCATCTTTTGTATCTGCATTCTTTTCTTCATCATCTTCCACTTCTGTATCTTGATCTTTCGGCAACCTTCTTACATATGCATCATACCTTTTGAATAACTCATTAACCTCATCCTCATCTGGTCCCATATGATGCTGGAAAATTAGTGCTTGCCTAGATATTGCATCAATGCAATGACCCATTTTCTGTTTGTATTCTAGTGGTCTTAATTTTAACTCTATAATTGTATTCTCAATCCTTCTCATCATTTTAATGATTTCATAGGAGAAATCATTCTTCAGAATATTATTTTCAAAGGAATTAAGAAAAAGTTAATCTTCATATCCCCGTAACTCTTTTTGAATTTATCAACTACCATATCCTCTAACTTTAAGTCAATGGCATCGAGAGTATCATCAACCCAGTTTCTTTTGATTTTAAGATTTTCCTTGATCCCATTCAAGGTTTCTACTTTGATCTTTGATAACTCTTTAATAACATGTTGGCTTCCTTTGACTACTATTGGCACAATGTTTTCTTGCTCAACTAACTCATCACTGAGTTGGGTAATGTGATCTAGCTTGGGAAGAATTCCCTCAAAATAGAAAATATCATTGTCACACTGTTCAACTATCTCATCAATTTCATTGAGTTTATTCTTGAGATATTCATACTTTGACTTACTGGTCTCACTGCAATTGCTTCCTTTCCCTTCTTGGTTAATTTTTCAATCCATGTGTCCACTTCCTGGACCTTCTTGACAGCCTTTTTTATTTTATCCATTCCCTCAGGGGTATCTATGGAGGCACTTGTCTGAGCTTGACTAGGTTTCCCAATCAACTATTGCAAACTAGAGCTTAGGGCTTTAACTTGTTCTTTTAACTTCCTCTTTGTCATTCTATCTTCATCCAATTTTTGTAAAAGGTCATTTAAAGCTTCAGATACCCCTTGCTTTAGTTGGTCCCTTGAGGTATTTCCCAAGGGAATAATTTGGACATTATAATCATTGGATATTATATCTTCCTAGTATTTCCTTTAAAGGGGATTGCTACTTCCAAATTCTTGGCTCCTGATGAGTTAGTGTGGGTTTTAGTGATAGTTTTAGCCCTTTTTGATCCTATTACTCTCTTTGGAAAAATAGAGTCAGTAAGGTCAATAGCTTGAATAGGAAGGACCTCCTTTTCCTCATTTGAAATTAATTCACCAATCCATCCTTTTGCCAAATTTTTTCCATCCTTTTCCTCTTGTGATTCTTGTTGGGGTTCCTCAGGGACAACCATCAACTGTTTGAATACCCCTTGTTCATCCTAAACTAGTGATTCTTCTATTCTTCATTATTTATTTCGATGACCAATATTGATCGAAGTAAGACTGGGGAATTAAAGAAGAAAATACGAAGGTTTGTGTAAGAGATCGAGTGCATTCAAAGGCATGGAAGTATCGGAAAGAATTGCGTGTGAAGAAGAGAGAAAAATTTGAGACTTAGTCATTTTCATGATGATGGTCTATTTTGAAGATAGTGTGTGGAGCACACAAACTGGTCAAAGAATTGTATGACACATATTGGCTATTTTTAGAGGATCAGCTACAAAGAACTTTGCATGGACACAACCTAGAATAGATCTACTACTGTCAATTAACTAAAAGTAGTCTATTGTTAGCGCACTTGCATGTGTGGCTGTTTTTGTAACGGCACGTGGCTAATAATAGCATGCGACCTATTTTGGGATTAGATAAGCGGTGAAGGGCAAGTCCCCACCCTTATAAATATGTAGTGAACTATGTAGCATAAGAGAGAGATATACGTGTGAGAACTAGGTTATAGTGAGATTATGCTTTGAAAAATCTGTATACACATGAGCGTATACTATTGTTATTGTAAGGAAGCTTCTATGTATTACTACATTTAATATAATGGATATTATGGAATGAATCAAGGTGTTATCATGGTTATAGTTCAGTATTGCATGCTTGATTTCATCATGGTTATATTTTAAGTCTGTTATTCTCTAGATCTAGATCTAAACATGCACTATAGAATGATATATTAGTCATAGATTTGAATGCTTAAAGTCTTCATCATGCTAACATCCTGTAACAATAACCCTAAAGAGGGGCTTGGTACCTTTTCACGCATCAGGTGAGCACTCAATCTAGGTTGAGTGATGTAGCAGCGCACATGGGCTTGTATTGGTAAATTCTAGGCTACATCATTGGATCATTGTTGCGACCTCTTTTTCAGTTGTTTTCATGATGGTTTGTAATGAAAACATACCGGGATTGACCTTAGAAAGTGTTGAGGAGTGGACACATGACCAGGAAGAATAATTTTGCATGATGGTTCAGCACTAGATCTGAGTTTAACGTACTCGTGTGGGTGGAATAGAATCTATATGACAGTTTATATGAGAGATTTTTTTCTATCTTTCTAGTAGAATTGTATGAGTGGTTGATTGCTTATGCATCTAAGTGGAATTGGAGGCATTACACACTTGTCTAGATGCATAAAAAAATTCGAGGCCCTTTATGATGTTGATCAAATTTGGACTCACACTTTGTGGATACGTGGTTCTATGGTGTTTTGAATAGTTATATCTTAGAGTAATCAGTTTCCACTTATTCATGCCCGTGAGGTAGCTGAATTCCATTTTTACGATATCCAAGGGGAACTTACTTACATGGCATTCCACTGACGATCAAGATCTTGATGGTAAATTTTAATTTGGAGAGTAAACCGATGGATAACTAAACCCCACCACGTGTGGGGGTAGGAGAAGGGTTGGCGATAGATGGCGTAACTAGCGGTAGAAAGGCGGAGATATGAAAGGTAGCTTAAGTATAATGAGGTGCGCGAGAGGGAGGTAGAGAAGTAGCGTGACATTACAAAGTGGATGGAATTGAGAAGAGAGATGGCTTGTGAAGGATTTGGATCTCATGTAGGATACATGGACCTAGAGCATTAAGAACTCCCCATATGAGAAAGCATGAAAGGGATCCCTCCTCAACCTCACCACGAATCATTCCAACAGACAACTTTGGGCTGCGGGTGCACATCCGAATGCACTGAAACCTTTCCTTGCACTTTGTTTTCTAGTATCTAGTACAACAAATAGTCAACAAGCTAATTCAATCAATGGGAGAGTAAGAACGAGTCTTATAAAATGCGTAGAGATAGCAACGCAAACGGTTTTGTTGTTATATGGGAGTACCTTTTTGGGTGTATCATCGCGTAGAATTTAGCCGTGTAGATTTTTAAACTATCTTCTATGAGTGGTAACACTTCACGAATGTCGGGGTATAGTTCATTTCTATTGTTAGGACACCAGAAAGTACATATTCTGGTCTAACCTAGCTATAGGTTCAGGATCATAAGGCATAGGTAGCTCTAGTTCGATAGATTTGGTGGTTTTGGAGGCAGAGGAAACATAGGAGGTTCTAGATCAGGTGGGAAAGATCTGCACCAACCCCAAAATATTTACATAGAGATGTCTCTTTTTCTCCTAGAGTATAGGGGCATAAAAGCTATTGTTGAACTTGTGCATATGTGTGAAATACTTGTGGTGCGCAAAAGGAATCACGACTTTTACTTGAGAATAGGGCAAGCCGGTTCTTCTACTATGTTACAAGAGGTGCACACACAGCCTGGTACAAATTTTTGACCACTGATCAAACTTGGGTAGACTATACATATTTAAAAGATGCATTCCGTAAAGAGTTTCACATGCCCGAGTTTGAGCGGAAGAGTATAAGTGCACTCAAGGATATTAAGCAAGGCACTACCGAAAGTGTCGGAGAGTATGATGCCCATTTTAAAGCACTGTTATCTAAGCTTTCTTATGATATACATGCAAGCCAACATGAACAATAGTTCATTAAAGTCCTTATTACCCCTTTAGGAGGGCATTATCACATAAGACATACACTCGATCTACGTGAAGCACTTGAATCATCCTTACATGTTGAGGTAGTTGGAAGCATAGACAACGGGTGAGCCCATTTTTAGAAGCACGGATCGTAACTATGGAAAAGTAGTTGGAAAAAATATCGACGAATTCAAAGACAGGATTTGGTGCACAAATCATGAAGTAGAAGGTTACACTAAGGATAGTTGTCCTCATAGATTAGTGTGCTCATTGTTGTTGGATTATGAGATATGTAATTTAAACCATGATGTTAGCCACTTGCCCATTATTACAACGTGTGATATGGAAGAATGTTTCAAGCTACTAGTAAAATATGCAAGTCCATGACTCATGACATGGAATACTTGTGGATGATTGTTCAAATCCATGATGCTATAGATATTGGTGTATGACAGACATGAGTCTCAGATAAATCCAAAGGAAAGAATGAGCATCAGGACTAGGATGACAATTAGGTGTGCTATGATTGGAATGAAGGATGTTTTGAAGGTTTTTGTGGTAGAGGTCAAGGATATTGCAAAGGATTCGGGGGATGAGGCCGTGGTGGTGGAAGAAGTGAGTTCCCTTGCAGAACATGTTATACATGTGGATCTCTTGACCACTACAGGCATGAATGTCCTCAGAATATTACATGTTATTTTGTGGAAAGAACCAAAGCTATGAGGAATGCCCAGACTTGTATGAGAATCTTAGTAGGAAACATAAACAAGAAATCAAAGGTGCATGGATGGTTAGGATACAACGCATTGTATAAAATTAGTGGATGCCTAAGTTGGAAGTAGATTCCGAGGCATTGAAAGTAAAGATTATGACCCATCTTTGCCGAGGTGGTGCACGCCAAGAAGCATTGTAGGAGAGGGCTACCATCACTAAGGAGGAGTTTCTACATGCACCGTACGTAGATCCTACAAATCATAAGGAGGTTTACTAGGAAACCATGGAAGTTATTAGGAATCTTCAAGGTGAGATACAATAATTAAAAGTGTAATCAAGGAAGATGGAGCAAAAGAAACCACCCAAGATGGTCCAAATTGATATGGATGACTTGAGATAAGTGTGCAAATTGTTACACTAGGAACATATCAATCCACTATTAGGGAATTGGTTAAAAGGAAACACTCCACATGTAAGTGTTGAGACTGGATGACAGATCCTGCATGTAAATCTTCCCCCTCATAGCCTAGATTATGACAAGGAAATAACTTTGAATGTTGTTGTGGATGGGTGGCTATTGAGTAATATATTGATTGATACAGAGAAGAAGTCAATGTTCTAACCTTAGATGCATGGTTAAAAATGGGGATACCTCCATTACAACCATCCTCTAATGTATTGTTCATGGATAATCGAACTAAGGCTACTCCCATCGAGTTTTAAAAGATGCATCTATTACCATACACAGAGCCAAGTTCACTAGAGATTTTGAGGTTTTAGCATTGGCAGATTCATATAGCTTCCTATCTCTATTAGGCGTCCTTGGTGCTATAAAAATAATGTTGATCTTCGGTTCAACAAGGGTTATATCATTTTTGAAAACAAAAAGGAAAGAATTATTATCCCTCTAACAGATGGTAAATATGTGCCCTATGTTGAGCCCTTAAGTGAAGAAGATCTGAATAGGATTTATTTATGTGCCATCCGAGATCCGAGAGATGCTTGAGCCAGCTAAAGAAGCTATAATTTAGTGGGAGGATGTATAGTCTATTAGTGATACTATAATTTTTGCTTATGATAATTGGGCTCATAGCACTTATGAGTTGGTAAGGCACAAAGTCAAGAGAATATTTCCTAAGGGAAGAAAACCACATTATGTCCGAAGGATAGGTAAAAAATATGTACCTTATTACACAAGAGAAGGAGATCTTATGGTGTTCCTTCACGCCATGGAGGAACAGTGGATAGACCCACTAGAAAGAAGAAATATGATAGCATATACACTACATGGGACAAAAACACGTTTGTGGGTGGCCAAAAGGATAATCTTGTAGGATGGAATGAAATTAGGATTTTGCTTGCTACTAGGTTTTTAGGAGAAATGCACCTACTCAAATCTACACTTATCATGGTAATCAACTTGTTCAAAGCACCATGTTCAACAATATGAGAGACTCTAGACAGAAGGGAAGGAAGATTTACCACCTTTGCTATGGGTGCACAAGTTTTATTCCACTTTACAAGGATGCACATGTTCTTGGTATGTATATGTAGAACTCCATAGAGAGACTGGAAATTGGTAAGATTTAATTGCAAGAATGGCCCAGACATTTGACTTCTTCTCTA
This sequence comes from Taxus wallichiana var. yunnanensis, assembly GCA_018340775.1. NCBI lineage: Eukaryota > Viridiplantae > Streptophyta > Pinopsida > Cupressales > Taxaceae > Taxus > Taxus wallichiana. The sequence goes on from CM031237.1 coordinate 694,510,930, forward strand.
CAAAATCCTTCGGTGGAAGAATCATTAAAATTCATAAAGTGCTTAACTATGGGAGATAGTGCCAAGGATGAAGAAATCCTTCAGGAGTTATTGGATGAAGGAAACTCAGGAGCATGTCTTGTTGAAGAAATAGAGGCCGATGACACATTAATTTAACGTGTCTTCCTTGAGAAAGTAAAAGGAAAAATGGTCTACTTAGTGGATGATGAAGGAGTAGAAAATCTAGATTAAAATCATTCAACAGGTAGGTGTGAGGTATTGGACAGTGCAGATAAAACCACATGCACCTATCATAAACCTATGAAGAAAAAGAAGGTGAATATTGGATCGGATGCTTTGAGCCTAAGGAAGCCATAATTGGAGACTATTGGTCAAAATTTGAAGTGGTAAAAATCATAGAGTTACTAAGGGATTATCAGGACTTATTCCCTAAGGGGTACCATGAACTTAAAGGCATGCATGAATCGTTAGGGGAGATGAGGATAAATCTTAAAGAGGGTGTGCACCCAGTTAGAAAGAGACCCTACAGGATGAACCCCAAATTGTGTGAAAAGGTCAAAGAAGAGATTGAAAAAATGTTGAAGTATGGGATTATCAAGCCCCTTGATGAATCAGAATGGGTTAGTCCAATGGTGATCAATATCAAGAAGGATGGATGGATTAGGATCTGCGTGGACTACAAGGAGCTAAATGCTACATGTGTAACTAATCCCTTTCCCACACCATTTACTGAGGAAATACTAGAAGGTGTTGCAGGGTGAAATCTATTTTTTTATAGATGGGTTCTCTGGGTATCATCAGGTTAGGATTATCTAGGAGGATAAGGAAAATACTACATTTAATACTTGAATAGGTAGCTTTGCCTATACTGTAGTACCTTTTGGTCTGAAAAATGCACTTTGTTGTATTTTCGCGCATAGTTCTTTAAGCATTCAAGGAATTTATTCACAACTTCTTACAGGTCTATTTAGATGATTGGATGGTGTATGTATTAGTTAAGGATCATTGTGATAATCTATGCTTCACTGTTTGAAATATGTACACAGTTGAGTATCTCTTTAAACATAAAGAAGTGCATATTTTCTTTGCCATTTGGAATATTGTTAAGACACATAATCTTCAATGAATTTTTATTTGTTGATCCAACTAAGGTTTGAGTCATTATAGGCCTAAGAGAGCCTACAATTTAAAGTGATGTGTGCATATTTTTGGGTCATATAGGATATTACATAAATTTTAACAAAGGATATGCCAAAGTTTTCGCACCATTAGAGGAGTTACTTGAAGGGGAAAGATATGTTCCACTTTGAGAACCACAACAACATGCATTCGATACATTAAAGGAGAAACTTACAACCACACCTATCCCGAATTTTAACTTGAAGTATTGAATACTTAATGTATACCAAGTATACTTGGTTCTCTTACCCTGTTCTGGGTACTGAGTGTTCTATTTAAGAAACCTATCTGAATATTTGTTACCAATATTCATCTAAAATCACATTCCTTAAACTAGGTGACATAGGAAAATGTAACCAACAACTTGTGATACTTTGGCCAAATATTTCCAACATATTGTTCATGTTACTATTCCTAGATGACATACTCATCTAATCGAATATGTCCTTCACCCCACTCATCTATTATCTAGAATGGTCTTCACTGACTTCAGTCAGTCCACTTGTCCAAGGTTTGACCCTAACACAGGTTAGTGACATAATTTAGAATAGGGAATCACTCGCACGATGACCTAGGGTATATAGACATACCCAATCGACCTAAGTCGATTGGATGTGCCTAGTTACCCTAAGTCATTGTGAGTCACTTCCTATGCTAAATCATAACTCTAATCTGACCTAGAGAGAAACTAAGTTCAAGTCCAAATTTGGGTAGGTCTAGATGAACCAATGTTGAAGGGTGTTACAACATGTCAACTACAACCTTGTATCCTCATGAAGACCCAAGTCTTCATGAAGGTATAGTTCTGTAGTTGGCGTGTGCCAACATCCGACAGAACTACTTCATCACGATGTACACACCTCAAAGAGGTCATTTCCACTTAATTAGTTTAGGATTAAGATTCAGATTACAACAACCTTACATAACCCTAATTCCAACAACCTTTAAGGTTTCCATCCTTATTTGAGTTGGTTAAATAATATGGAACTTCATAGACTAATGATTGCTTTATGTTCAATTAAATTTTTACTTAACATTTTGTTATTTGAAAATAGAACCAACATCCATCATAATATTTGCTTAAGTAACTCAACCATTCATAGGAGGTGTAAGAACCAAAATAGGTTTGGTAAGAGTGGACTTCATAGAGATGAAGTCTAAATGATTTACTGAACACAAACACCATTCATTTGTTTTACATCCTTTTGAGAGGAGAAGAACCTTCCTCTTTATGGTTAAGTGTTAGGGTTTATTATACCCTTTTACCTTTCACACTTCCTTATAGTTTAATTGTATGTTCATTTAACATCCCTTAATAAACCATACTAGTTTAGGTAAAAGAACATCAATACATGCAACTTAGCAAGTTGCATTCAAGTAAGGGAAATTGTACTATTTCCCATTCATCCAATTCATTAAATGACAAAAATAAGGATCCAATCAGATATGAATGATAACAACAAGATAGGATTACAAATTTCCTTCATATAATGCACAAGAGAATTTACACAACAAGTTAAAGTAACTTCCAGACTTTTTCCATTCATTATGATAAAATACACATTTTACAAGACTATGCATTTCAGACATATTGCATGTCAAACAACATCAAGATCATTAAAGATTACAACTTTCCTTCCTTCAATACATCTCAATAATGAATCAAAATTCTCTATAAAAGATCCAGACTTTAAATCAACCAATACATCATATAATTTATTGCCTTCCTTTATCACTTATGAAGTCCATCTGTAAAAATTGCTAGCACGGGTCAGTTCATTGAATCTGAGCATGATAAGCACTAAGCATTAAAATGAAGTGCCTTCAACTAATGTTTCATAAAACCAACTCTACTTTTATGAAACAAAAAGGCTGAGAAGACAATAAATCATAAGTTATAACAACCATAAAAGAAGAACAATTAATCAACCTGAATTAACATTTAAGAAAATATCATGATATAATCAGTAATCTACAACATAATATCAGATAAGTAATGTTCCAACCAATTACTTATCTATATCAAATAAAAGTAACTAATAATTATTTCCTTCATAATTCAATCTGAATTTGAAATATAGAAACTAACTTTACTATTTATCCAAACAGAGTTACTTTCAGAAGCAAGGGCCTTCTTGCTCAACTTTACAAAGTTTCATAAAGAGACATGTACAATCAAGCTCATTCCAACATCGTAAGGATTTTAGGATGAATCATCTAACAACTGAAATAAATAAGAGTTTCACATTTCAGATGTGACATCCTAATTCCAAAACCAAGACATAGCCTAAGTTCTCAAGTTAGGCCTCACATTAACATTAGAAAAGTATTCATTCAATAAACAACATCTCACACCAATCACTATAATAGATATTAAACACCCTTAATACAAGTTAAGTGAATAAGCAAGTAGTAACAACAACTACATAATTGCATTCATAAAAGTAATGCAACTTAGCCAAATAAATCCACTACAAGATTTACACAAAAGAAGGATGAATGACTGAAAATAAATAGTTTAAAACTTCCTTTCCCATTCGGTTAAACCAAATTCCCATTCACAACTCAGAAAAGGGAATTCAACACTTAACTCTTACAGTTTCACAAAAAGGGTAGAGAAATTACCTTAGATTGAAAGAGAAAAGAGTCATTCAAAGTACTTAGAAGTGGATTCTTTCACAAGTAAAGAAATTCAAAGAGGACTGGTACTGACCCAGTCATAACATCCCTTAAATCTTAAAAATGTAGACATCATGCTCATAGAGCTATTACACTACTCATGCAACTACAAATTCAAGTCGGGATTGAAAATTAAGGCTCACCCATCACCAAAAAAAGTAGTTCAGTATCATTTTCCACATCAAGAGATGCAACAAAAAAGTAGCAAAACATCATACAGGAAAAATAACAGCCTTCAACAATCATCCAAAAATGTCTAAGTTTCAATCAAGAGATCATAACTTGTCCATTCCTACAAGATGATAGCACAACAATAGATAAGGAGGACTTACAGTCACATCCTCACAAAGGTGAGTGAACACATATTTTGAATGGATAGAGAAGGATTCATCAAGAATCGATTCTAGAAGATGCAAATGAAAGGACTACATGACTTAGCTAAAGGTGCCCAGTCAGCTTAAAAGATGATTAAGTTTTCCTTTCATTTTTACCATAGGTGGGCTCAACTAAACACTCCTACAAAATCGACGAGACATTCATTTCTTCCAACTTACACAGGAATCAAATAAATCTAACAACTACACCAATTTGGTTAGCTCCAAATAACATAACCACCAATTCAAAATTTGAATATCCATTCAACGTATCTTCATGAAGTTACAACAGTCAGACTTTCACAAGTTACTCTAACAAGTTTAACAAGTGGTCTACCCAGATCGGAATGGGTAGGTTCAAATCAACAACATCTAAGTCCAAAAGCAAAATGGACAAGAAGATTTGACCTCAAGTAAGCTCAACCGAGCTACAGAATTATAATCAAAATATCGACTCGGATAAAGCCAGTTCCCAAAATATCTTCAAACGAAAAGAACTTCAACTATTTACCTATAGCTCAATCTCCCAAAATCTTAAAGGAAGACTCAAACATAATTATTCAGAAGAGAAGACTTCATCCACTGTTGTATTCAACAAATAATTCCGAAACCAAATAAACCCAGAAGCCATTTCACAGAGTTTCAGAAGAGAGAGAACCAAATCCAAACAACAAGGTTTTTGAGTCAATACCTCCTTCTTGTTTCCACATGGACTAGAACCATAAAATAGTAAATCCAAACACCATTACATACTCAGCTTCCATCGAATACAAGGTTTGAAGCAATGAAGGTTTACACAGTACAAGTTAAAAACAAATTACCCATTCACTATTTTCCACACAAGTTTGAGATCACACAATTATGAATCAAAGTATATTGATACAGTCTCAGAAGGTGTATTAAAACTTCAACAAAACAAGATGTGATAGAGAAGGGTAACCTTTTACCTTCTATTAACAATCAGAGATAGCCAGTTCAAGCTCAAAGCAACAACAAATTTCCTTAAACCCTTTTCAAGAAGGTAAGCAAGAATACAAACTTTATCAACATTACTCAAGTCATGACTAGTTCTAAAGTGTGAATCACCATTAACTCACTCAGGGAAACAACCCAATGACAATATTATCATGCAAAAGTTCCTCAATCAAAGAACACAAGATTCTTTCAAGCAAGAAATCAAGTAACCATAACAAAATAAAAACCAACTTGTTTTACAAGAGCAGAGTTGTTTCTATGAAGACATTTAGAGAAAAGAAGAACAACTTAATGGATAGAGCCTATCATGCCTGATAGTGCTTTTCGATTCAAAGAAGATTTCTAGCGAGCCTCCAAAACTCTTTCTTCTCCAAACAAAGTCAACAACCAAAAACTTCCTTCTCAAATGCCTCTTATACTTCCATTGGATCGAAAATAGACCAAGGAGTTAAAAATAGTAACAAACTGAAAATAGAACTACTGGTTCGAAGAACTAGATAGCTCCATGCAGAGAAAAAATTGAAATGCTTGAAAGACCAAACAACCCCAACAATCCACTCGCATGGTTTCCAAGGTGGTTTGTTCACCAAAACCGATGACCATAAATGTCATTAATTTCCAATCTCCCACCTATTTCTCCACGCCACCACCAGTTAAAGTTGGTGAGTCCAATTTCAACTTCTGCATGCATCACTTATCTCTAGTGATGATTCCACATAGGATTCCACCAAATTTTCCTGCCTCTACCTAAACTGCAATACTCTGTCCATTGAATTCAAAAATCAAATCAAATAAATGACTTAGGAACCATCATCCATGCCTTCAACTTTCCATACGACCCCTTAGGTCCCCTTCTATCCTCGCATTAGTTTAGGATAGATATCATTAGCTTAGGGTATGACCTTAGGTTAGTTTAGAAAATATTTACCTTAGGTTATCTTAATATTTCCTTAGGTAAATTTTCCACCTTAGGATAGGCCATTCTTCATACCAATATAGTATTAGGTAATAGGTTAGAAATATACCTATCATCACCTTAGGTTATTTCCAAATCCCTAACTTAGAAAACATGCAACTTAGGTTAGGATGAACAAGATTAGAGTAGGCATAGATATACGGTAGATCCAGTTTACCTTAGGTTAGAATCCCATTAGGATAGATCTTATAGATCTAGGACTTAGGCTTTACCCTCAATAGTCTGAAGTAGACCTCTTTCCAACTTATGCCATTCAACATTCTGGAGAAGTTGACAAGAAGATCTGAGCACACAACTTACAACAGAATGCACAACATGAACTTCCAAGAAGATCAATGAAATTGTAAACCTACAAAGGTTCATTATTTTATTTCCTTCAACCTCTGAATGTCATTTTTCCATACAGATCAGGTAAGAAGAATTAAAACATACCTTGGATCAATGGAATTGATCCAAGGTTTCATTATTATATAGAGATAAATTTGCAAACAACTTTACCAGTTTACAACCTTACTTATCTCAAACAAAATGGATTCCTTGCAAGCAACAACATTTCAGCAATTGAATCCAAGAAAAGAAATAATTTATCCATGGCAAAGCATGATTTCAAATAGTCAAAAGAATACACCTTCTTAGGACAAATCACATGTCAACGCTTGCATTGCAAAGAGGAGAAGTTAACATTTTATCAAAGGTGTTACATACTTCCCTCCTAAAAAGAATCATCATCCTAGATGATTAACTTATTTAAACAAATTTGCATCAAGGACAATCCATTTATTAACTTTCTTTTCACATGTTCATAACATTTCTGGATTTAAAATTTCCAAAATCAGCATTTACGTAGTTGTTTATTTTAAACAATGAAATATCTATCCAAAACTGGTAGATTTATTGTCATAAAAGAATAAAATCACAAATTTTATTAGTCAACAGAATCAATTTTATTCAAATAAATATGGAAAAGTAGTTTTCATATCTTCCATATTTTCCCAGGTTGCACTTTCCTCATTAAACTGGTCCCACTGGACCTTACATTGACTTATTTCATGATTTCTTAAGTGCAATTGGCAGAGTTTCCAACACTCGTATGGGTTTAACCATGATTATTCCTAGGTCTTGGACCTGCAAGGAATTCTAATTTAACACATGTGATAAATCTGAAACATATTTCTTAAGAAAAGAAATATGGAAAACATCATGCATTCATGACAAAGCAGGGGGTAATGCTAAATGATAAGCTACAGGTTGATTACTTCAACAATTTCAAAAGGTCCCACATAATGAGGTGATAACTTAGGCAGCCTTGCCAAAAAGTTATAGAACTCTTTTTTGGTTTACCCAAGAAATACCTTCTCACCAAGTTCAAATTTTCTATCAACCCACTTCAAGTCAGCATAACTCTTTTTCCTATCTGTTGCTTCTTTCAAGCATTCATGAATCATTTTAACTTGTTCCATTTTCATAAGGATTTCAGGTCCAATTACCTCTCTATCCTCAATGTTGTCCCAACTAACAGGGGTTCTACATTTCCTTCCGTATAATGCTTCGAAAGGTGCCATCTTTAGAGAGGCATGATATGTGTTATTGTATGCAAAATCAACTAATGGAAGGTACTCTTCCCACTTATACTTTGCTGATCCATGCAATACATTCATAACATATCCTCTAAAACTTGATTAACTCTTTCAGTCTGTCCATCCATTTTGGATGATACGTAGAACTGAAATTTAGCTTAGTTCCTAGAGCTATGTTAAGTGTTTTCCAAAACCTTGAAGTCATTCTTGGATCTCTATCAGATATGATTAATTCAGGTACTCCATGTAATCTAAAAATCTCATGTACAAACCTTTTTGCTAAAACAGTGAATCATCCTTAAGATTACCAACAATAAAATGTGCTACTTTTGTTAGTTTATCAACAACAACCAAAATAACATCATGTTTATTTCTTGACATAGGCAGCCCTTGTACAAAATCCATGCTTATCACTTGCCATTTATTTGTGGTATGCTTGTGAGGATACAATAAACCAGCTGGATGCATATGTTCAGCTTTAACATGTTGACATTCTAAGCAATGTGTCACAAATTCAATAACGTCCTTTTTCATCCCTTTCCAAAAATATTGTTGTTTTATATCAGCAAGCATCTTTGTAATACCAAGGTGTCTAAAAAAAGGTGAATTGTGAAATTCAACTAATAATTTCTTTCTTAAATCATTTAGCAAAGGTATGTATACCTTGTTTTCAAATCATAAGATTCCTTCATTATCAAAGTGAAAACCTTTATATCTCACATCATTTGGATCCGCAACAAGTGTTGTTTTTACTTTGCTTGAAAATAAGAATCAAATTCCATAACACTTTTTACCTCATCCTTAAACTGAGTTCTCAACGTTATAAGAGCATAAATGTGCTTCCTATGACTTAGAGCATCAGCTACCCTATTTTCCTTTCCTTTAATGTAACTTATGTCAAAATCATATTGAGATAAAAACTCTAACCATCTTCACTGTCTTGCATTTAGATTCGGCTGAGTGAAAATATACTTCAGCCCAAGATGATCAATTTTTAGTTCAAAAGGTTTACCAAGCAGATAATGCCTCCAAACTTGAAGTGCATGAACAATGGCAAGCAAGCTCTAGATCATGTGGAGCATAATTCATCTCATGTAACTTAAGTTTTCTACTTTTGTAAGCTATGACATGATCATTTTGTAATAGAATACCTCTAAGACCTTCCCCGATGCATCCGTTACAACAATAAAGTCTCCATTAGGGTTAGGTATAGCCAAAATAGGTGCTGAAGTTAACTGATCCTTCAAAGTTTTAAATGTAGATTCACATTTCTCATTCCACACAAATTTCTTATCCTTTTTCTGCAATGAATTTATTGGTGCAACAACTTTGGAAAATCTTTAACAAATTTCCTATAGTAACCAAAAAGACCCATGAAGCTTCTAACTTCATGTACATTCTTTGGTGCAGGCCACTCAATTATAGCTACAATTTTAGAAGGATCTACAACTATTCCATTCTTTCTTATAACATGACCCAAATAGTGCACTTCCATGTCATAGAATGAACATTTAGATAACTTACCAAATAACCATATTTTTCTCAAGATTTCTAAAACTATCTTCAAATGCTCATGGTGTTCCTCAATAATTTTAGAGTATATGAGAATATCATCCAAGAATACAAGCACAAATTTGTCCAAGTATTCTTGAAAAATATTGTTCATTAAATTCATAAAAGTTGCAGGTGCATTTGTTAATCCAAAAGGTAAAACTGTGAACTCATAATGTCCATACCTTGTTCTAAAAGTTGTTTTATGAATTTCCTCATCCTTAATTCATAACTGATGATATCCCGATCAAAGATCTATCTTAGAATATACCGATGCTCCATGCATTTGATCAAATAGATCATCAATTCTAGGAAGTGGATATCTATTCTTAATTGTTTCCTTGTTTAACATTCTGTAATCAATACACAATCTAAGTGTTCCATCTTTCTTTTTCACAAAAATTACCGGTGCTCCCAAGGTGAAACACTCAGTCTAATCAAACCTTTAGACAAAATTTCTTGCAACTATGCCTTAAGCTCTACCAATTCAATAGTAGTCATCCGATAAGGTGCCTTAGAAATAGGCTCGGTTCCAGGTTTGATTTCAATTGTGAAGTCAAACTCCCTTTTGGGTGGAAGACCTAGTAATTCCTCCAGAAACACATCACTATAATTTCGTAATAATGGGTAACGTTCTAAGAAATCACTATTTTCTTCAGTAGATTTTGAAATTTTTACTACATATAAGGTACAACCCTTATTTTTGGCCTTTTTAAGTTACATAGCTGACAATTTCCTAACTAAAATTTCACGTTTTACACCCTGAATCTCTGTTGTTTTCTGTAACTCATCTAAACAACTAATATATTTTTCAAAATAGTCCACTTTTGCTTTATGCTCAGCTAGCCAATTAACACCTATGATTACATCATAAGACCCCAAAGGAGCAACATAAAGATCAACTTCTATGGAAAAACTAGGTAAGTCAAGGACTGCTCCAAAAAGACACATACTAACTATATGAACAACATTATTCCCATAATGTATAGTCCATGATTTATCCATTTTTCTATCTTTTATTTTTAATTTTTATGTTAATTTACTAGAAATAAAACATTCATTAGCTCCTATCAAAAAAGAATAGTTACAGTATACCAAATAACTTACCCGGAACTTCTATGGGTGTGACTTGCTTTTCATCTTGTTTGTTAGCTACTGCAACATGTATCTTGTGTTGCTAATTATGGTCATCCTTTTTCAAAGGACATTGGTTTTGTAATGATCTTTGCCACAATTGTAACAGCCTCCTACATGTCCCTTTTTAGGCTCAAATTTATTTCCATCCTTAAAGTTATCATTCTGACCTCCATAGGACTTTTGTCCGTTATTATTATTCTTGAAAAGTTATTGCATACATTAGCAGCAGGCTTATTTGTTGTTATTTTCTTATTATTATCAATTGAAAAATTATTTTTCATACCAAAATTCTTCCATGGTCCTTTCTTAGGTGCAAGAGATGATGAAGAGGAGTTTGGAACTTTCTTTCTAAATTCCTCCTTATGAGCAGAAATTACCTTTAATTTTGTTCCTACCTTATGAATTTTTCAACAACCCCTTCCATAGTGGTTGGGATATGAACATCCACCTCTCCTCCTATAATGGAATTCAATCCCATGATAAATTTCCATATCCTAAACTTCTCGTTATTTTTATACTAAGGTAATACTTAAAAAGTTTAGTAAATCCATCCCTAGTACTGCTATAGTTAATTTTCCTTGGGCTAAGTTCTGGAATTCAATCATTTTTTTTTATCATAATAAAGTTGTGGCAGCCAACATTACCTAAAATAAATTTTAAATTGATCCCAAGTAATATTGGTTTCATCAATGTTCAACTCATCCTTACGGTATCCCATAATGAAGATGCTTCATGGGAAAGTTGATATGCTCCCCATATTGCCTTTTTTTCCTCTAAGAAGTTCCTTATTACAAATTACTTCTCCATTTTTCTGAGCCAATTCTCAGCTCCATATCCTAATGTGGTGCCATCAAACTTAGGTGGACTTATCCTTTTTATATCATTAGTGAGTTTAGCTGCCAGTCTTGCCTTTTTATTTTCTGGCTGATCTGACATGTTTACATTGTTATTATCAACACCCAAATTTCCCAAATTGGCATTGTCTACAGGAGGTGGCTTATTTTTATTACCAGGATCTTATTCCTCCTCATTGCCCAAGATTTGTTGTTCAAACACATCCAAACGATCTCTTTTGTCTAACAGGGGAAGTAAGGATCTCATCAAATTTTTGGGTAAATTTATTGCTTCTCCACCGAGTGGAAAACCAGAATAAACAAGCTTCCAAATCACCCGGGAAGCAACAATTACATAAAAACAAATATATTGTTTAAAACAATATAACAATGTGCATACAGACAAATATGGTTGATTAACCATATAACAATATAACCATTTATTATTTAATTAATGAAATTAAATAATTATTAAACTATGCATAATTAATATTTAGGATAATAAAATTTATCCTAACATTCCCCCCCTTAATTGTGCATTGTCTGAAGAGATGAGGAGAGAAATGCTCTGAACAACTCGAACTTGTCACGTGCAAGTGACTTTGTGAAAATATCTGCTCGTTGTTCAGCCGTTGGACAAAACTGAAGCTGGATGTTGTGCTTCAACACATGTTCGCGTATGAAATGAACCTGAACTTCAATGTGCTTTGTTCTCTCATGAAAAACTGGATTGCGAACAAGTTTGAGAACACCTTCATTGTCAACATACATGGTGGTCGGTTTGTCTGTGGTATTCCAAGTCCTTCCAGTATGCGACGTAGCCAAATCACTTCACGACGACTTCTCTGCGAGCGATACTCGGCTTACGTGGAAGAGCGAGAAACAAAGTGTTGTTTCTTACTTCCCCATGATATTGGTCCAGATCCCATAAAGAATACAAATCCAGAAGTGGATTTTCTATCATCAATGTTACCTGCATGATCTGAATCCGAATATCTAGTCAAGAAGAAGTTTTCATTCTTCTTGTATTCTAGACCAAGATCCACTGATCCTTTGAGATATCTCAAAATGCGCTTTTTGCTTTCCAATGACAAATTTTGGGTTCCTGCATGAACTGGATAGATAGCTCACTGCAAAGTGATATCTGTCTAGTGTAGGTCGGGTAAATGAGACTCCCATCAATTGCCGATAGAGAGTGGCACTTACCTCGGGAGATGGATCGAGCGAGATAAGCGTAATCTGTTCTCCATAGGTGTAGCAATTGGTGTGCAATCCATCATCCTAAACTTCTCGAGCGTTGTCTTGGTATATTTCATCTGAGAAACAAAGATGTGATTCTCTTTCTGCCATACTTCCAGTCCAAGACAGTAGTGCATAAGCCCGAGATCTGTCATGTCGAATGATCGCTTAAGATCTTTCTTTGTTTCATCAATCATCTTCACTGAACTACCAGTGATGACTAGATCATCGACATAAACTACAACAATCACCATCTCCCCCTTGCTTTTGAGGTAGAGATTGGGATCGTATGGATTCTGACGAATCCATGTTGTACGAGATGCTCATCAATCTTGATGTACCATGCCCAGGGTGCCTGTTTGAGGCCATACAGAGATTTCCTGAGTCTGCATACCTTTTCTTCTTGACCAGGTACAACATATCCCTCAGGTTGAGTCATGTAGACTTCTTCTTGTAAATCTCCATTCAGGAAGGCACTTTTTACGTCCATTTGGTGAACTTTCCATCCAAACTGAGCAGCTAGAGCAAAGATCATCACGATCATTTTGATCTTAGTGTGGGAGAAAATGTCTCCTCATAGTCAATGCCTTCTTTACTGTGCGTACCCCTTTCTTTCTGAAGTCTTGCTTTGCACTTGTCCATTTGTCCCATCTGCTTTGTACTTAGTTTTGAATATCCATCTGCATCGATGGGTTTCTTCCTGGTGGAAGATCAACAAGTGCCAAGTGTTATTCTTCATCAGCGATTGATATTAAGAATCCATGGCATCTTTCCAAGCTTTTGGTGTAGGGCTTCTGGGTGTAGAGGGCTCGTCGATTGATGACTCTACTCATCAAAGCAAAGTTAACTTCTTCTCTTGCTTTCTTTGCGAGTCCGTGGTCCCGAGGGTGGATGTATCAGGTGGAGCATCCATCTTGCATCTCGTAATGTGCTTGTACACCATTTAGGCATACGTTGACTGTTCCCATGGGTTGTGGTTCTATCGATCAACACCATCATCCCCATCATCACTTTCATCTTACGAGGAACATTAGCTTCATTTTTACAAGCTGGTGAAAAATCTACATCTTGCGAGTCGGAGGAGGAGTCTCTACTTCCTTCTTCTCGAAAAACTCAACATCTCTGCTTGTGTAGACTTTTACGGTCTTAGGATCCATCGATCAGTACCCAAGAGTCTCTTCACTTGTATCCAGTGAAGATGAGATTTTGTGACTTCATGTCCAATTTCTTTACATTACTGTTTGGGTATGTGCATGCTGGCTTTGCACCCGAATACTCTAGGTGTGCGATGGATGGTTTCCTTTTTGACCATGCTTCTTGTGGTGTAATTCCATCAAGAGCGATTGTGGGCTCTGTTTAACAAATACACTTTTTTTTTTTCTTCATACGCCCAAAATGTCTTTGCGAAGTCGGAATCATCGATCATGCATCGCACCATTTCCATGATAGTATACGATTTCTTCTCTCAACAACACCATTTTGCTGCTGGGTGTGTGTGGAGGAGGCATTTGTCGGCGAATCCCAGTGAGTTTGTAGGTAGTCTCGAACTCATCACTTTGGTGAATTCCCCCTCGATACGAGCGGAGAGTTACGATGTGATGACCGAGTTTCTTTCTCAACCGCCACTTTGAACTTTTTGAATGTTTCAAAGGCTTCACTTTTCTTGCGAAGACAAAAAATCCACATTTTCCATGAATAGTCGTCAACACAGAGCATGAAGTACTGGAACCCTGAATGACTTGGCTGCATTGGACCGCACAGATCGGTATGAACCAGGTCAAGTTTACCATGAGCTCGAAAAGTACTCGTTTGGAATGAAACTCTGTGTTGTTTTCCTGCTAAGCAGTGAGGACACTTGTCTATATCCTTCTGAAGAGATGGTAGCCCATGTACCATATTACACCGGGGAAGTGTTTCGAGATATTTGAAACTTACATGACCAAATCTCCGATGCCACAACTAAGGCTGAGGTGGAGTTTTTAGCCACAAGTGCTTGATCATTTTTGTGAATGAAATCAAGTTGAAACATTCGTCCCACATTTGAGGCTTTTGCAATTATTTTCGAGCCTCTGGATTTATCTCGAATCAAACACATTTTCTTGCCGGATTGACTATCAAAGTCAATTTTCAGGTTGTGATCTAGGAGTTGACTGACCGAAAGAAGATTCTTTGTCAACCCAGGGACATATAGAACATCTGATAGTCTGCATTTGCGTGAACCAAGGGGTAGAGAAATGTTTCCAATCCCCTGAACTGTATATGAAGAATCATCTCCCAACGAAACATGATTTTTCGATGGCGTGTCCCTCATTGAAATAAACCAGTCTCTGTGGCCGGTCATGTGTCGAGTGGCTCCCGAATCAACATACCAGACGTCACTAGATGACGTGGATGGTTCACTTGATCGAGCAGTGAACAAGAAGTCTTCATTGTCTGACTGATCTTGTTGCTCAGCAATATTACCTTGCTGGTGGGGTCTTCTTTTCCAGTTCCCCTTTTTCTGCCCGTGATAGTTGTTTGAATGTCCCTTGTAAGTTTGTTGTTGTTGTGGTCCAGAATTGCTTGATGAACCTTTCTTATATGTGTTAAACCAACATTCTTGCAAGTCATGTCCTCTTTTGCAAATTGGACATCGCTTCTTCTATTGATTGTCCCCATGATACGATTACGATGTGGGGACTTGATAGGATTTAGGTTTTCCTTTACCTTTTCCTTTCCATTTTTGATGTGAAGACGATTACTGCTCCTCTTCATCATCCTTGTTGTGCATTGCTTCCTCTTGTTGCGGTAGGTTTACTAGCTTGTCAAAACTAATTGTTGTATCGACAAGTTTAGAGTTGTGACAAAAATGCGGTAAGAAGAGGGAGAGCTCTCGAGAGTAATGGGAGCGAGAGATTCATCTTTGACCTCTTCTCCTAGGGCTAGAAGTGAAGCCCTCAACTCTGCTGACTCTTCTTAGGAAGGCTTGATTTTCTCATTACATTTGAATTTCAATGTATGTAGCTGACTCTGCAAATTGAGTATGACATTCTTGTTCTTGGCCTCATATATTGTGCTCAAACTTATCCCAAGCTTCTTTTGCTGATGTGGCATCTCGAATGTGGGCTTGCACATCGTCGGACACTCAAACAAAATGATGAGTTTTGCTTTACGATCTGCTCTATCAAATTGTCGTTGTTGTGTTGCATCCGTTGGTGATCGGTTAGAGTACCCGATCCTGAACAGGCCAGATTTCTTCAAACTCAAGTTGTGTTTTTATTTTTGTCTTCCAGCAGCATAGTTGCTTCCTCTAAGCAATTGTGAATCGGAAGAAAAAAATTTGGGGGCATTGGTGCCCATTTTGCAGAAGATCAGCGGCGGGGTTTGGCTCTTATCACTCCGGGTATTAGGTCTCCCAATCTATATACCGTCGTCGATATACCAAACCTTTACTATATCGCGCCCTTCCGATATACCCGTCGAGTGCGTGGAAGAAGCTCGCCCTTTCTATATACCGGTGATGCGTGAAAGAGGCGTTAACGTGCGTGAAAGAATTCGATCGTGGTACCAAGCGATCGATGGGGTGCATGTGATTATTGACACCGGCTCAAAGAAATATCCTCATACGCGCGCGTAACTTAAGCTATATACTCGGATAATTTCTCGATCGGATTTATGTCTTGCGATCGTTCACTGAGAGCGGATGGGATGGTTCATAGTGTGTGCTTTGTGACCTTATTACTCCCCGTCGATTTATAGGGACGATGCCCAGGACGACGTTGTTGCAGCTATATTAGGCGTTAAGTGCGGTAGTAGTCGCGGCGGCTTTACAGTAAGCGCTTCCCGGAGGCAGCCTTATATATACGAGCAGCTGCGAATGAGATCTAGGATCTCGTGAGTGTTCTGAAACCAATTTTACTATTTTTATTACAATTACGCGGTTTACGGCGATTACAAAAGTTTTGCGATTGACTATGGCAACCTGCAAATTAGTACAATATGCAGTACAATTTGAATAACAGGCAAAAAATTTCGATTTCGGGGTCTGGTGACCTCCACAGGCCCAATACCCCAAAATGCTAAAAATTGCAAAAAAATAGCTGAAAATGCAATTTTTAGATGGGTCTCCTTTTGCAAAAATGTGCGGAATGATAAAAGCAGACCGAGATAGGAGAAAAAAATTTTTTACCTAAATTAGGGATTTCTCAGCTAAATTTAGTTAGTTGTAACTAAATTCAAAAAAGCTGCTAAATTTAGCGATTCATGCCAAAAAAATTCCTTGCCGATGCAAAGGAGAGTTTTGAGTGTTTTTGTGGGATTTGATCCTCAAACCTCTCACTCCCAAGGCGCATGCACTAACTTGACTTGCCCACTTAGGTGCTTGGACTATGAAAGGAAGGAAATTTGTATTTATTGACAAGTAAATGGACTTACCTCTTGGAAAATGGATGCCACGTGGCGCATCTTTGGTGAAGAGGCATTTTTAGGGTTGTATTTGCCTAAAAAACGGATCTGAAGCTTTATTTCCTTGCTCAGGCCGCATTTCTCCTTTGGCACATTTTCTCCTTCCTTTGCCTTTGATTTGCATGTGGGCGCGTTTTTTGTGTTTGGGCGCCGAGTTTTTTCCTCTGGGCCACATTTTTTCCTTTGGCCGCCTTTTTTGCAGGCGTTTTTTTTTGTATTTTTTTGCCTTGGCTTGTGTTTTTTGCACTTGGCGTTTTTCCAGCTAGCGCTTTTTTTTTTTACAGCATTTTTTTTTCATTGAGCGCGTTTTTAGTGCCGTTTTTGCTTGAATTGTTTTTGTTTTCTCTTTCTTTATGCGGAGCAACTTTGGGCCGCATTAATGCTGAAAGGGAGTTGCTTTCTTTTTGCTTTTTTGCAAAAATTTTTTTTATTGCTTGACGCGGAATGGCATGTTTTTGCTTGGAGGAAATTTTTGCTCCTTGTTTCTCTTCTTCCATTTTTCCTTTTGTGCGGGTCTTTATTGCTCTCCTTCTCTTTTTTTTTTATATTTTTGCAGCCTGTGAGCTGATCCACATCGGAGTCCTATTTTCTTTGCACTGATGTTCGTTTGATTCTTGAGGAGACCAAACTTGCGGTACATATCACGAGACCTCAAAAAAGCAAAACAACCTCAAATCGTAGATACTAAATGATTCTCTAATTTAGAACAAAACCCTTATTGGGAAAAAAATTTTTTTTTATTATTTTCAATACATGGAGCAATTTTTGCACAGTCTTTGAGTGCGCCGAGTGCAAAAAAAAATTTGCGTTCAAACACAGAACAGGCGGGGGATGTGGAAAGGCAGAGATGAGGCTGGGAGGTTGCAGGAGGCTGCACAGGCTCTCTATTGCTGCATACTCTTCTCCAATCTTCTCTATTTCTGCTGCATTCTTTTTCCACTCCTTCACAGGGCCAGAATTTCGCTCTGGTACCAAATGTAGATTGAGAAATAGGGACGGAAGCCTGTGTATTTTATTAATCTCAATCAAGTAAAAAAGTACAGAGGATGGGCTGCAATATTTATAGATATTGCACAGCCAAATACATCCGGGAAAATGAGTTGCACAGGTGCAACCAAAAACCAGAATAAACAAGCTTCCAAATCACCCGGGAAGCAACAATTACATAAAAACAAATATATTGTTTAAAACAATATAACAATGTGCATACAGACAAATATGGTTGATTAACCATATAACAATATAACCATTTATTATTTAATTAAAAAATTAATTAAATATTCAACTATGCATAATTAATATTTAGGATAATAAAATTTAAATAATACTTGTCTAATCAAAATATTAATCTAACTATGCATAATTAATATATTAGGATAATAAAATTTATTCAAAAATAGAACCAGCATCCATCATAATATTTTCTTAAGTAACTCAACCATTCATAGGAGGTGTAAGAACCAAAATAGGTTCGGTAAGAGTGGACTTCGTAGAAATGAAATCTAAATGATTTATGAACACAAACACCATTCATTTGTTTTACATACTTTTGAGAGGAGAAGAACCTTCCTCTTTATGGTTAAGTGTTAGGGTTTATTATACCCTTTTACCTTTCACACTTTAATTGTATGTTCACTTAACATCCCTAAATAAACCATACTATTTTAGATAAAAGAACATCAATACAATCACCTTAGCAAGTTGCATTCAATTATATTTCCCATTCATCCAATTCATTAAAGGATAACAGAAATAAGGATCCAATCGGATATGAATGATAACAACAAGATAGGATTACAAATTTCCTTCATATAATGCACAAGAGAATTTACAAAACAAGTTAAAGTAACCTTCCAAACTTTTTCAATTCATTATGATAAAATACACATTTTACAATACTATGTATTTCAGACATATTGAATGTCAAACAATATCAAGATCATTAAAGATTACAAATTTACTTCCTTCAATACATCTCAATAATGAATCAAAATTCTCTATAAAAGAACTAGAGTTTAAATCAACCAATAAATCATATAATTTATTTCCTTCCTTTATCACTTACGAAGTCCATCTCGCAAAATTGCTAAGCATGGGCCACTTCATTGAACTGAGCATGATAAGCACTAAGCATTAAAACAAAGTGCCTTCAACTAACTATTTCATAAAACCAACTCTACTTTTATGAAACAAAAAGGCTGAGTAGATAATAAATCATAAGTTATAACAACCATAAAAGAAGAACAATTAATCAACCTAAATTAACATTTAAGAAAAGATCATGATATCATCAGTAATCTACAACATAATATCAGATAAATAATATTCCAACCAATTACATATCTATATCAAATAAAAGTAACTAATAATTATTTCCTTCATAATTCAATTTGATTTTGAAATATAGAAACTAACTTTACTATTTATCCAAACAGAGTTACTTTCAGAAGCAAGGGCCTTCTTTTCATCTTTACAAAGTTTTATAAAGAGACATGTACAATCAAGCTCATTCCAACATCATAACGATTTTAAGATGAATCATCTAATAATAGAAATAAATAAGAGTTTCAAATTTCAGATGCGACATCCTAATTCCAAAACCAAGACATGACCTAATTTTTTCAAGTTAGGCCTCACATTAACATTAGAAAAGTATTCATTCAATAAAAACATCTCACACCAATCACTATAACAGTATATTAAACACCCTTAATACAAGTTAAGTGAATAAGCAATTAGTAACATCCTCTAATAAAAGTAATGAAACTTAGCCAAATAAATCCACTACAATATTTACACAAAAGAAGGATGAACAACTGAAAATAAATAGTTTAAAACTTCCTTTCCCATTCGGTTAAACCGAATTCCCATTCACAACTCATAAAAGGGAATTCAACACTTAAATCTTACAGTTTCCAAAAAGGGTAGTGGAGAAACTTACCTCAGAGATTGAAAGAGAAAAGAGTCATTCAAAGTACTCAGAAGTGGATTCTTTCACAAGTAAAGAAATTTGAAAGAGGACTGGTACCGACCCAGTCATAACATCCCTTAAATCTTAAAAATGTAGACATCATGCTTAGAGTTGTTACACTACTCATGCAACTACAAATTCAAGTTGGGATTGAAAATTAAGGCTCACCCATCACCAAACAAAATTAGTTCAATATCGTTTTCCACATCAAGAGATGCAACAACAAAGTAGCAAAACATCATACAGGAAAAATAACATCCTTCAAAATCATCCCAAAACGTCAAAGTTTCAATCAAGAGATCATAACATGTCCATTCCTACAAGACAATAGCGCAATAATAGATAAGGAGGACTTACAGTCACATCCTCACAGAGGTGAGTGAACACATCTAGATAGAGAAGGATTCATCAAGAATTTATTCCGTTAAGATGCAAACGAAAGGATTACATGACTTAGCTAAAGGTTCCTTGTCAGCTTAATAGATGATTAAATTTTCCTTTCATTTTTACCATAGGTAGGCTCAACTAAACACTCCTATGAAATAGATGAGACATTCAATTTCTTCCAACTTACACATGAATCAAATAAATCTAACTACACCTGATTTTCTTAGCTCCAAATAACATAACCACCAATTCAAAATTTGAATATCCATTCAATGTATCTTCAAGAAGTTACAATAGTCATACTTTCACAAGTCTCTCTAACAAGTTTAACAAGTGGTCTACCCAGATCAGGAATGGGTAGGTTCAAATCAACAACATCTAAGTCCAAAAGAAAATAAAAAGGGAGATTTGACCTCAAGTAAGCTCAACCGAGCTATGGAATTATAATCAAAATATCGATTCGGATAAAGCCAGCTCCCAAAATATCTTCAAATGAAAAGAACTTCAACTATTTACCTATAGCTTAATCTCCTAAAATCTTAAAGGAAGACTCAAACATAATTATTCGAATAGAAGAATTCATCCATTTTTATATTCAACAAATAATTCTGCAAACCAAATAAACCTTAATCCATTTCACAGAGTTTTAGAAGAGAGAAAACCGAATCCGAGATAGCAAGGTGTTTGAGTCAATACTTCCTTCTTGTTTCCACATGGAATAGAACCATAAAATAGTAAATCCAAACACCATTATATACTTAGCTTCCATTGAATACAAGGTTCAAAGAAATGAATGTTTACACAAGACAAAGTTAAAACAAATTACCCATTCACTATTTTCCACACAAGTTCAAGATCACACAATTATTAATCAAAGTATATTGATATAGTCTCAGAAGGTGTATTAAAACTTCAACAAAACAAGATGTGACAGAGAAGGGTAACCTTTTACCTTCTATTAACAATTAGAGATAGCCACTTCGAGCTCAAAGCAACAACAAATTTCCTTAAACCCTTTTCGAGCAGGTAAGCAAGAATATAAACTTTATCAACATTACTCAAGTCACGATCAGTTCTAAAGTGTGAATCACCATTAACTCACTCAGGAAACAACCCAAAGGACAATATTATCATGCATAAGTTCCTCAATAAAAGAACCAAGCAAGAAATCAAGTAACCATAACAAAATAAAAACCAAATTGTTTTAGAAGAGCAAAGTTGTTTCTATGAAGACATTTATAGAAAAGAAGAACAACTTAATGGATAGAGCCTATCATGCCCGATAGTGCCTCTCGATTCAAGAATATTTCTAGGCCAAGTATCCAAAACTCTTTCTTCTCCAAATGAAGTCAACAACAAAAAAATTTCCTTCTCAAATGCCTCTTAAACTTCCATTGGATTGAAAATAGACCAAGGGAGTTAAAAAGAGTAACAAAATAAAAATAGAACTACCGGTTTGAAGAACCAGAGATAGCTCCATGCAGAGAAAAAAATCAAAATTCTTGAAATACTTTGAAAAACCCCAACAAATTTGGTTTCACAGCTTATGGTAAAACCAAGGAAGAGTAATTCTGACTAGACCATCTATCTAGAATATAGTCGGAGAAGAAACACATGAAATTGAAGATACCATGCCGATGCACAGCTTATATAGGTTACAACAAAGCGCCATCGTAACTAGAGGACATTGTTGTATTTATACAAATATGTATGTCACCAAAAGGAATGAAATCCTTGGAAAAGAGACAACTTTCTATATGCGTCACACCCTATATGTTAATTAGTGGTGACTGTATAAATTAGGTCGAGATGAAGTATTCAGCCATTGTGTAATTGGAACATGAGCGTACAAATATTATGGAAGAATCTCATGGTGGTATTGCGGATGGCCATTATGCATGTGATGCCACTTGTGCACAATATTATACTCTAGATTTTGTGGAGACCCTATATAAAGATTTTAAGGAATTTTGTTAGGCATGTGCTCATTTCAAATGTCTTAGGAAACCAGGTCAATGAGATGAGATGCCTCTAAGACCCATTACTAGTGCATAACCGTTTGAGAAATTGGCTATAGATTTTGTGGGTCCTATTTCACTAATCGCACCTAGAGCTATATCGCACTACATCATAACTTGCACATAATATCTAAAAAGGTGGGAAGAAGCAAAGCACCTACAAAGGATTATATAGTGGCTATAGTAGCCAAGTTTCTTTGGGAAAATATTATTACAAGATATGGATGGCCTTTAAGTTTGAACAGTGATAGGTGCACCCATTTTCTTAATGAGACAATCAAAATTTTATTGGATGAATTCATGATTGCACACCATAAGACTACACCCTATCATCCTCGAAAATGGGACTTTTGAGGCTTTTAACAAAATTTTCAGCCGAGACATTGAAAAAAATCATGATGTTGGAAGAAAGGATTGGGATGATAAAGTATCTGCAATACTTTAGGAATATTGAACAACATACAAAAGGTTGAACAAAGCCACACTATTTTAGTTAGCGTTTGGTGCAGAAGTAGTTGTTCCAATGGAATTTGTGTTACCTTCTTTGCATATTACATGAACCGAAGGTCTTGCTAATGAGAAAGCATTAAAAGAATGATTGAAAATTTAATAAAGTTGGATGATCGATGAGCCATAACACGTTGGAGTCAAAAACAAGAGAAGGTCAAGTAGAAAGCATGACATGACAGACACATCAGGGATAAAAATCTTGAGATAGGATAGATGGTGCTCTTTTATGATTCTAAATTTTTGTGCCATCTAGGAAAACTCAAGGTACAATGGTTGGGGCCATATTTTATCACTCACATACTCAAATTAAGTGCGTGTCAATTAGAGGAACTTGATGGAATATGGTTACCCAATTACTTCAATGGGAGTAGGTTGAAGCCCTACTATAAATAAGTCTTCTTGGTGTTTGTAATAAGGCAGTGTTTCCATTTAGGTTAGGTTTCCAATTCTGCAATCCCTTAATGCATTTCCTTATTTGTCATTATGATTTGTCAATTTAGTTGGTGTGTTTGTGTAATAAGCACATTTACGTGCCGAAGATAATTACTATTTGAAAAAAATATGAGAAGAGGACTGCGCATACCCTTAGTGTGGGGTAGGTTTTGATATCCAGTACAAGACTAATGGGAATAAGTACACATGAAAGGAACTATCTACGGTGTTATTAAAGGTTAGAGAATTGAAAAAAAGGATATTTCTTCGGACATAAGGACCATAGATAGAGAGGAATGAAGAAACAAGTATAAGGTGAGGTGGTGACGGTACTTAGAGTTATGGAAGCATGTTAAAGAGAAGTTTGTAGCCAAAAGGTAGATGTGTGCACTAGAAGGTTATAGCTTGGTGCGAAGATATACCACATGGAAAGAATGAAAAATGGTTGATTAATGAGAGGATTTTTGCTAGGTAGAGGAACAATAAATGCACTAAATTTTGAAATTCTATATAAGGACAAGATGCGAGTTCATGTTTACCATTGCAATTGAGAGAATTTTAAAATGGTTAAGTGCGAATGAGCTGAGAAATCATGTATAGGTGTGAAGAGTGTGAAACTAGACATGGAGAGAATGGCTATGCGCAGGAGAAGCTTGTGTTCCCATAGGTAAAGGGTTTTAGCAAATCGACGTGTTACAAATGAGCTAGGAAACATAATTTCCACTAGGGCACAAAGATTTAAACTAGGGTTTTGACTTGCTCAATTACAGAGGGAAGAAAAGAGATTTTTCAAATGGCACTGAAGAAAGCACCCGAACAAGAGAGAAGGGGAAGAAGAAGGTTGAAGTGGAAGAAGAAATTGCTCTTGAGAGTAATTTCTTAGAAATGTAGTATCCAGAGGGCATGATTGTGGGACAAGAATGGGATTCCCATATCCACTAATGTAAAATCAATGATTACAACCATCAAACATCAGATAATAAGAAGGATCTTGATGCATTGCTTGAGTACAAAAATGAACAAATGCACAACAAAAGATATGCCGAAAGTATACAATGACGTGGATGAGAAGTTGCTTTGAAGCAGAATGGAGTCTACTAGTTGTATGAGCTGCCATACTTTGGAAAGTATGAACCATTGTATCAATGGTTGATGAGAAGAGTCCATGAGGACTTCTTCTACTTTGTAAGATGGAGGGTTAGACTCAAAACTATTTTGATTTCAGCTGTGATAGGACTAAGGGCCTCGGGAGCAAATTTGGATAGTGATTTAACGATAAGGATGCAATCCTAGAGATAAGAAAGGAGATGAGGTATACCAAAGGTCCGTGTAGCATGGATATTGAAAAATTGAAAAATAACCTAGTAGTGCAAGTAGATGCACATCTTATAACAAAGTTGAATGACCAAGGAAGATGGTCGCAAGTAAACACAATGTGGCTACACATCGCAAAAAAAGATGTCTCAAGGAGTGGTATACAATATTGCAGATCACATAGCAAAGAAAATCATTGAAGAAGCATGAAGACAGTGATAGAATAAGTTTTGGCATTGTGTTAGTTTTCTTAGTGTTTATGTAGACTAGGGTTCTTGATGGGCCAAAGGAGAGGATTTAGGAGTACCCCATGGAACATAAGTCACGTGTGGGAATATTTTGAAAATACTTGCGTGACAAATCAATGATTGGACCATTCAAGCAAAGGGAAGAGATTTGGTATGATAGACTCCATGTGGCATTTGAAGAAGAGTGGCACATACCCAAGGATTTTCCTTTAATGGTGGATAAGGAAGTTCAGTTTTTGTCTACCATTATTTTTCATCACATGATTTGCGATGAAGGATGGGGCTTGGAGCCCATGGTGTAAACTTCCTTATGTCTTCATAGTGAGGTATTTTCAAGCATCATTTCACCAGTTTTTAGATGTGCACCGGCTAACCTTCAATGTAGACAAGGTAGATTGTGACTACCACACTCTAAGAAAGAAATATGTGTATTCAGGGTGGAATGCCTACATTGAGAGGATTATTTCAGATATTATAAGCATGAATCATGTAAGCTTGGCAGTTGGGGACATCAGATTAACACTTGTGTACCTACATCTCAAACCCAAGTGCTGGGAACACTAAGTATATGGAGAATGAGTTTGCACTCCCGGGACTACTAAAAGGTAAGCATACAATGGAAAATGTTCAAAACCTAAGCCCACAGAAACAATTTAGGTAGATGATGAATAATAAGAGCATGAAGATAGTGGTGTTTGGAACACAAGTGGCAAGAGATATCCTCCAAATAAGGGAGAAGATGAGTGCGTGAATACACCAACTCAAAGAACAAGAAGGAGATGATGAGGACTTAAATGCAATACAAGGAGAGTGTCATTTCAAGAGAGTATTCAAGAGAACAAGGACCCAAGGTGCTACTCTACAAATAGTGTACAAATCACCTTGAATCTCTCCACAAAAGGAGACAACTGAGAAAATAAGAAGGAAATTGAAGTTGAATGAGGAAGTGAAAGAGTTAGAGGAAAGAGTGCCCAATTCTCCTACACCTCTAGAGAATGTGGAAGAAAAAGATGAAGAAATGAAGGATGGAGAAGAGGGATAAAATGGGAAGATGAGACAATAAACAAGATTTCTCAAGACACATCAACACAAGTTCCAAATTTTGAAGCCCAAGTTCCTAAGTAGCCTATATCAAGAATAAAAGTGTGGAATATATTCCACCATCCTCGTTAGGAATTTATAAATATTATTGTGAACATTAGAGTTGTGTGAGTTATATTTATATTAGATAAATATAATGGGAGAGATTTAAAGAATAACAACTCACGTATATGTGATTGTTTGTAAGAGAAATAATAGGGATTATAATAGAGGATCATGGAGAGATAAGATGATTTGTTGATAGGATTTGACTCCACCATTGTAGGGAGAAAATCCTTATAAATAATTGTAATATCTCACTTATATCTCATCCCGGATGGAATAGAAAAATATTATACTATATTTTTCCGGTGTTATTTGATTAAATTTGTGTGTTCATTTTGCATACAATCTGAACCAAAATATTATTTGGTATCGAGCAAGCTATTCCAAGATGATCATCTGATAGATCTATGATTTTTTTGGAGGGGCAGTTGGAGTGATTGTCATTTCCCCAAACGATGTCATTTCTCCTCTTTAAATAATGTGTGGTGTAGTTCGAAGGACTACATTTTGTTTTTGAGGATCTTCCTATGAATACAACAAGTGAATTAATATTTTCCTAAGTAAATGCTCAGTGCTGATCTACACACACAAAGGTTTGATACTCCACTGTATTAGTTGCACTGGATTTTGGAGCTTGCTCGACAGTCATTGGCCAATATAGAAGCGTGAGAATTCATTCAACAAACCCTTGAGGCTTGGACATCTACAGATATACCCTGACAGGTCATGTGGACTGTAAGAAAACATATCAGCTCATACAAGGCCATTAAAATTCTGAAGCTTTCTCATATAGATCTGGAAATGTTGTCAGTCAAAGCCCTGTCCACATTAGCATCAAAAGTTTTCTTTGCATTGGATGTTTAGACATTGCTTTGGATGTGGTGAATTATTTAGATAGTTGTCCACTCTTCAAATGCCACATATGAGTTTGCATGTAGATAGTCTTTGGCTCGATTTTCATGAGTAATGTTACAATATTCCACTCTTCATAAGTATTTTAGGAAAAATAGTTTTAGTTTTATATGTTATTACGTTGAATAGGTTTATAATAAAAGGTCGATTCATGTCTAGAAATAATTTTGTTGTTTATATTATAGATTGTTGTTAGGGTCTATATATTTCCATGTTGAGTATGAGGGTATAGTCCATATGTCTAGTATTATTTAAAAAGTAATAAAGATGATTACTTTTTAAATATTTTATTGATTTCTTGTTAGAGTCAAAATTTTGTATATTGTCATTGTCAAAGTCATTTTCATTTAAAAATTTATTTTCAATTGAGTCCTCTTGTCCGAGTCAAAAGTGTCATTTTTAAGGTTGTGAGTTGTCGTCAAAAGTTGTTACTAAAAAAGGACAAATGAGTGCATTTTCGGTGTAATCCGACACTCAATTTTTTAAGGAAAATGCAAATGAAAACCATTCTTGGCTTTGGGGCTCCGCCCTCACCCCCTACTCTATATCGCGACAGGGAATGCATACCATCCTTGAGTATACTTTCTAATAAGTAGTGACACTCGGAGAGGCTAGAGGTAAAGGAGGAGGAGGAAAACTACATCTCTTATTAGTCACCAACAAAGAGATTGCTGCATTATATTGGTGATATTTATTTTTTAGTCGTGTGTTTCATTCTGCAAAAAAACTTGTTAAAACAAGTACATGATTGTATCACCTATATTAGTTAGGATGTGATGGGGTTAAAGAGATACGGCATATAATGACATCATTTTTTAAACCAGAAAAACCAATTGGTTGTAGGTAAACCATGGACAAACCTTCATTGGTTTTATGGTAACCATGGAAAAACCATTTCTCAGGTTTGTGAGTCCTTGGAAAATCACACAGTCATTGTTAGATGTAGTATAGGATGATGCCTTCCCCATGTTCACACTAAGGGGGTGAATGTTAGGAATTTATAAATATTATTGTGAACATTAGAGTTGTGTGAGTTATATTTATATTAGATAAATATAATGGGAGATATTTAGGGAATAACAACTCACGTATATGTGATTGTTTGTAAGAGAAATAATAGGGATTATAAGAGAGGATCATGGAGAGATAAGATGAGTTGTTGATAGGATTTGACTCCACCATTGTAGGGAGAAAATCCTTATAAATAATTATAATCTCTCACTTATATCTCATCCTAGATTGAATAGAAAAATATTATACTATATTTTTCCTAAAGGGAGATGTTATTTGATTAAATTTGTGTGTTCATTTTTCATACAATCTCAACTGTAATATTACAGCCATGGGCTACACCAAGGACATAGGTAAAATTTTACTGTGCCCATTTCCAAAGAACAATGACACAAAAGGATTTATATGGTTGTGAGTTAATGGATGAAGATATGGAAACCATGCGTACAAAGGAAGAAATTGTCATGGTCGATGCACACACACATGGATGAAATTGACTTTGATTTTGTGAGGATTCATGTGTATCAAGGAGGTTGAAAAGACACCTCGTGCTAGACACATAATAGTCAAGCCTATTGTTATGTCGAGATGAGCAAGTATGCAATGATTTAGGTGAAAGTCCTCAACGGAGGTAACATGATGAAATATGGATAAAGATGCAACAATTAGGGAGCTAAGGGAGGATATCAAGACTAAGGATGAGGAAACAACATGCCTAAAGTAGGAAAGAGACTTGGCACAAAATAAGAACATTTTTTTATTAGCATGACATAGGAGATTGGTGATAATGTCATGAATTCTAGGCCACACTTAGAGCCAAAGGTACCCAAAATGTTTCCTTCATCAACAAATTATGTATGTACATTTGTGGAATTAGTGCTTGAAGATGAGCCTCTACATGCTAGAACAAAAGGATCCAACACAGAAGAAGAGTGGGAAAAATCTTGATGATGTGGAAGATTGCATCATATGAGGGGTTACTTGAGAGCTTGTAGGAGGAACTAAATAAGGCAAAACAAGCATTTGAATATTTGTGTAGCACCGTGCCGTTACATAACCAGTGACCATTTTGGAAGACAATGAGGTCCTGAAGGCCATGAAATATGAGACATTAGGTCGCATAGAATGATTAGCACTTGTTAAGAAGAAGCACAAGGCCTTTACAATAGCTCAAGAACCACACAAGGAAAGGATGGATGAGCTTGGGAAAATCATCACACAAATGATGGACTGTTAAAAGGGAGAATGACTACCATATCAAGCATTGTGTTGGTCTTGTAGAATGAGAAGGGAGAGATTGTAATAGATGAGTTTGAATAAATTGCGGTGGATAGTCCAGAGAAGGCAGAGGCCACACTCAATGATTAGCAGACCTTAGAGGCGGAGATAAAAGAAGAATATCCTAAATTGATTATTCAAGATGAAGAAGAGGATAATGCAGGGTAAAGAAATTATTTTATTCATCAGAATTCTTTCTAGTTTTCTATTAATATTATTTTGTTCATTTTGGAGACAAACATTGTTGGGGTAGAAATGTAACTAGTGTGGGGTAATATTCATTAATCAGACTCTAGCACTTAGTGAAGAAAATATAGAAGGTTCATGTAAGAGAGTAGAGCACATTCAAAGGCATGGAAGTATCGAAAGGGTCATGTGTGAAGAAGAGAGACAAATTCAGGACTTATCCATTTTCATGATGAGGGTCTATTTTTGGAGATAGCATGTAGAGCACACAAACCGGTCAAATACTTGCATGACATGCATTGGCTATTTTTGAAAGATCGAGATATAAATCACTTTGCATTAACACATGTCGGGAATAAATCTACTACTATCGCTTAACTAAAAGTAGTCTATTGTTAACGTAACGCACTTGCATGTGTGGCTATTTTTGTAACGACACGTGGCTAATAATAACATGCGACCTATTTTGGGATTAGATAAGCGGTGAAGGGAAAGTCCACAACATTATAAATATGTAGTGAGCTATGTAGAAATAAGAGAGAGATATACATGTGAGAACTAGGTTATAGTGAGATTATGCTGAAAAATCTGTTACGCGCATGAGTGTATACTACTGTTATTATAAGGAAGCTTCTGTGTATTACTACATTCAATATAATGGATATTATGGAGTGAATCAAGGTGTTATCATGGTTATAGTTTAGTATTACATGCTTGATTTCATCATGGTTATCTTTTAAGTTTGTTATTCTCTAGATCCAGATCTTAAACATGCACTATAGAATGATATATTAGTCATAGATCTGAATTCTTAAAGTCATCATCATGCTAACATCCTATAAGAACAACCCTAAAGAAGGGCCTAATACCTTTTCATGCTTCTGTGAGCACTGCTGTAGGCTACGTGATGTGTCAACATGTTTGGTCTTGCATTGGTAAATTCTAGGATGCATCAACCACCTTTTATTCTCACCATGTGTTAATAATTATTTTGGATGTTACTCTCCTTGGTCTGGAAACTAAGGTTGATCATTCTTTTCTTGGTTTGTATCAACAGTTAAGGGAGATTCCTTCCTTATTTCTCCAATTGATGCCATACTAGACCCAACTTCTCCTCTAACATTTTCTTGTGTCACTGATTGGCTTGCAAGATCTTCATTCCTCAAAATATGCTGAGTTGGCATCCTACCCTCCTCGTGCTCTGATGATGCTCCTAGTAATGACATGGTAGGTTGTTCATCTGAAGCCAACTTCACATTTCCATCTAGAGGTGCATGTCTTTATCAAAAATGCTTTTCTCACCAACAGTTGTGGTTTGTGCTACTTCTACTTTCTCTTCAAAAATATATTTTCCCTTTGAGAAAGTTCATCAGCTTTAGTAACTTTAATAGAAATAGAAAAAATCTCTTTTGTTAACATCTCTGCATTAACATCTTCTTCACCAAGCAATTTTGGTTTATTTGATTCTGCAACCACTTGTCTTATAGAAGGAACATTTGTTGCTTGGACTTTTTATTTACTAATTAATGGATGAGTATTTCTCTCTATTTCCTTACTTGTTTGGAGGTCATCTATCGGTGTCATCAATGGTTCACTCATAGATAATTTGAGTGCATCTAACATAGAAAATCCCTCACTAGTATCAACATCAATTACATCATCTTGGGCCTTTTCAGATTCATACAATGTTTCAAATGAAGGCATACTCATATCCTTAGTAAGAAGGGTCTCATATGTTTTTGTACCTAAAGTTAAGATTTGGATTCTTAATGAACTATCTCGCAACATTTTCCGGGTTTCTTGATTTTGGGTGGCTTTCATTGTTGATTCCTCCACGAGATAGAGGTGGGAATAGAAAATATGATTGTTCCACTTCTGGAAATGATGGGGGTTGTTGTTCTCGATAAAAATAACTCCTTTAAAACTCAGGAGGATTGATTACCACATCTTTGTGCTTGTGCTTTTTGGGATTGTGGGCACCTACTCTCACCAAAATTGGTACATGAGAAACCTTATGTTTCTTGTGCACCCTTTCAAACTTTTTTAGATAAGGTGTTGCTATTTTCCCTTCCTTATGTGGCTTAGATTGAGTAAGACCACTTGTTATGGCTCCAATCATTAATTTCTCAGTATTATGAGGTTTTGGTGAAACACTTGAGAAAACTACATGGGATGTTAAGCCCTTCCCCTTTGCTTGGATTGGAATTGTAAAAGTAATGGGGCATTTTCCATAGATTTTAAAAGCATGTCTTCAATCTTTTCCCTAAGAACTAACATAGGAGTACGAGTCCCACTAACGGCTAAATTCCACTCATCTATGAGTTCAGGAGTGGGATTTTTGAGGGAAATTGAGGGGTTTTCCTTCCAAAGGATCCATTCTATCTACTCCTCCTTTAGGGGTGGACTATCATCATTCAAGTTTCCTAAACTCCTAAATTTATTTATGATTCGGGTATTTTTAATTGACAAGTTAATGCCCTTTTGAGTTAACGAATTCACATATTTTCTCATTACATCAGTCATCCTTATATAAGAATAATTAGATTATATCTTAATCCAACTGAGAGGATAATGGGTTTTGCTTCCATCTTGAATCAACATAATACATCTTTACTTTATGTGGATCATCTAGAATTCCATCTCGGGATAACTGTAATTTTGAAATCTATTATTTGTGAAAGGTTCATTCTGGAGAAATCCCTTAATCTGACCTCTTCTTCATCCCTACAATTCATCCAATAATATTCAAACTGAGGCTCATGCTCAAAATTATTTGCAATGTTGTTGAATACCCATATGATGTCATAATTGGCCCTTGCCTCAAACTTTTCCATGTCAAACTTTTGCATTTCATCTTCAATCAACTTGGATTTTATGATGGAAGGGCATGAATACCTTCCAATTCTAATAGGGAATTTGATATTTGTCTTATGCCTTCTAGAAATCAATTTATGCATAGGTGTTAACTACCTTGCTAGTTCACATAAAAACAATTTATCATCTAAATACCTAGGCAACTTACAAGGCTTGCCTTCAAAACCACTAACCCTTATGTATGTGAAATTTTTATATTGAATGAAGTAGCACCCGTACTCCAAAATCACTTGTCTGGCCTATTCGTAATTTATATACTATCCCCACTGGTTTTAAAAGACAAATGATTGGGGAAAAGAAATCATCATTAACTAACCTCACATTCCCACTCTAGTTGATCAGTTGCAATTAAGGGAATATCTCATGCATTTGACACTGCTTGAAATCTACACGTGGTGATAAACCCAGGAAAGTCTATGCCCAAAAACATTGTAAATTAAGTAAGTCATCATATAAAATTCTAGATCTGAATTTTCACCCATCTCAATTTTCACTCCTAAGCCAACCATGTGGTCATGGATTGCTTCTACTGCAATGAAAGTAGCCCAAATAATGCTCCCTTTCTCTCTAAAATGATCCATATGTAAGTAACCATCCATTCCTTAAATTCATTTACAATTTCCAACCCCACCATTTGACTTAATAACACAATGACATCTTTAACCTCTTCAACAAATTATGCCCTAACTAGATTTTTAGGGATTCTAGCTTGTTGTCTTTTTGTGATGAGCCACTTTGTATTTATGATCTTGGCATAATCCTTTTTCTTTATTTTATAATCCCATAAGACTAATTTGATAGCAATGGTGATTGGTTTGGTTATTGCAGAAACTTTGACATTATTATAATGGCTACAAGCGTCAATGTCAAAACTGCATCCCCACTCCCATCTAATACTTCCCTCTTTTCAGATCATAATTCATAGCACAATGCCACACCAATTCTAGACAATAAACCACTGGTGGGATAAACACCCACTAGAGAAATGCGACTATCTTGAATTTCCTTTAAGGATTAACCTTATGGGATCTATTCAGTCTCTAAAGAAAATTATTTAAATCAAAGCACTCATCAATTCCATGTCCGTAATCTTTCTAAATCACTCGTAACCCCGACACAACCGAGAACAAATATGGCATGGTCTTCATCTTCAAAACCCTAGCTTTACTTTAAACCAACTTGCCAATAAAGGAGAAACATAGAGCTTCTAAATTCTTACCAATCAACTGCTGCAAGTGCTTGATCAATTTAAATCTAGATCGATAGCCTTTTCATTCCTCAAGTTCGTAATTCAAGATTCACAGTTAAAAATGTGATAATTCTCCATGAAAATCACCAAAGGTAGTAACAAAAATCAAGAAAATTGGTAATAAAAGAAGAAATAATTCACATACTTTAAGTCAAAGTTGGGGGACAAGAAAGGGGTCATACATATGTACGTCATATTGCAAATAACAACATAATATCAATTTGTAGGGATTATTAGCAATACATGCACTCAAAATTAGAAAAACTTATATTAATATGAATCATATAATCCAGAATCTAGTTTCTAAAATACTATATTTTTTTAAAATGGACAAGATTAGCTATATTAAACACTCAAAATTCAATGACTTGGTATTTTTTTTTAAAAACACCTATAAGATTATAGTCCGTTTGCCCACAATTTGGATGACCAAAAATTGATATATATTTTTCTCCTTTGGTGAGAAGTTAGATGCCACTATCTATCTTGGGATGAATTTTATTTTGTACTTTTTGAGCAATATTTTATTTTTATGATTTTTTCCGTGAAAGTGGTATGAAAACATAAAGAAAATAAAAATAGAAACTTTTCGCTTGCCCGCCATAACTTCATCAAAAAATATTGAAATCAAATAATTTTTTTTTTGAACATGTATATAATTTTTCCATAGTTGGGATGGTATAAGTTTTATCACATTCTGATAAGTGAAACAAAATTTGTAGTCTTAAACGTAGACATAAACATTCATGGGAAAAAGTGTCTTAAAGACCTACTATTAGTAAAAAATTATAAAATGATATTTATCCTATTCTATTCACTTTAAAATCAGTATTTCTACAAAGCTAATAGTCTCCCCTATGCAATGGTACCATTTTTATGACATATGTTTTACTTTTCGGCATGGTTCAAGTCCGCGGAAGACTAAATTTTATGTTTTGTTGTTTTTAATGTAAAATTCAGGATTTGATGTCCACTTAATTGTCCCCCAACTTGGTGCACTTACCCATACTTTAAAATGTCCTTGATTTGCGTAGCAACATTAATGGTGAAAGAAATAAATGTATTGCATTGTGACCATTCATATGTCATTCTCAACTTTGAAAATGAGTCGTCCATGTGAAAAAGACTTTTTTTAATGCAGAAATCTCTGTGGAAATTTTTAGTAGTTTCACAGTTGTTTTATAACTTACACAAATTTGGCTAACTTGACCCACCCATCTACTTTTGGCTTTCAACATGGGATTGACACCTAGTTACATTTGGGTGATAAAGCAGGTTATGGCCCTTTTTACGCTTTTATGTCATTTTCAATTCAAAACCAAAAAAATTTAGTGCTCCAACGACCCACACCCCTTCCTTTTGCATAAAAGAAGCCACGTGTCTCTCTTGTAAGTCTTGGGAATATTTTTTTACACCCTTAATATTTTCATTTTAATGCATAAAGTTACAAATATGTACCACTTCCCCACATCCACTCAAATTGTGACAAATGTACACTCTTGGATACTAATTGAGAAATTTCTTGTGCTACTTTATGATTGCAAATATTCAAAGAATATTTATTGGGTCATGGGGCTGATTTTGCATTTTATGAATGCGATAGAAAGTTACAAGTTTACAAATTAGACCTACCATACCGTAATCAATTGGGAGTTTCCACATACTAGCAGGAAATGGGAGAGAAAACACAAATAAAAACAAGACCAAGGAACATTTTACAACAGTGATCCCTCCAATTTCAAAACTTAAAACACAATTGGTTCCCCATAAGAAAATTCAAAATAATGCACATCCAGACATGATCCTTGACCAAAAAAGAGGAAAGACTAATCCATACACAGAAGAACCAAAAGGCCAACTCACACCCCCACAGGAAAACATAAAAATATAATAGACAACGATGGAAAATCTTAACCAAATAGGGGTGAGATTAATTCGAGCACCAACACCGCTTCGACTTGAGGATGAGCACTCCCTACGAGTGCCTCAAGAACAAACCATGGTGTAAAGAAAAGCAGACCACATGCTAAAATCCATTGGGCCACAAATTCAAAAACTAACGTACATAAATAAGTGATAACAACCTACTCCCTAGAAAACACACCAGAAACCAAAGACAAATGATCACCAAAGACTGGGACAAAAAGACAAAAACCAAAAAAAACAAAAACAAATAGAAAACATACATTGTACAATAGTGCATACCTTGATTTTGAGAGATCAATCAAGAAAGTGTTTCAAGTGCCTCATTAATTAAGAGTCAACTAAAGTTGTTCTCCATCTAAATCCTTTAAGAAGAAATTATGCTCACCAATTCTAATGTCAATGGAGTAAGGACCCATCCATAATGCATCAAACTTTCCATGTTTTCCCTTGTCCTCATGTCTACTATCCCATAGTAACACAAGATATCCTACACTAAAAACTCAAGGAGTCACCTTTTTATCAAATAATTTTTTTAGCTTTTCCCTAAATTTCAAATGTCTCTGGTGGGACTCTCTTCTTTCTTCATCCAATTCAACAATTTGATTTATCCTTACATCATACGGACTAACTTCTTGATCCTCAAATTATCAAATAAATTGGTAGGAAGATAGTTGCATGTGCAGGGGAAGGAGGGATTGAGTTCCATATACCAATTCAAAAGGTATTTTTCCAGTATCTCTCTTAATAGTAATTCTATCAACCTAGACAACAAACTTCAATTGTTCACCCCATCTTCGTTTATTTATCTCCAATGTCCTCCTGATTATTTTCAACAATTTTTATTGCTTG
Source organism: Taxus wallichiana var. yunnanensis (assembly GCA_018340775.1). NCBI lineage: Eukaryota > Viridiplantae > Streptophyta > Pinopsida > Cupressales > Taxaceae > Taxus > Taxus wallichiana. The sequence continues at coordinate 694,547,204 of CM031237.1, forward strand.
ATTCAACTTGTCCATTACCTTGGGGATTGTAATTAGATGCATATGTGAGATTTATTCCATACTCCTAACACATGGCCACTAAGGGTTTATCTTGAAAGCTCATAGCATTATCAGCAATTATTTTGGTAGGCACTCCAAACCTGTAGATTATGTGATTTAAGACAAAATCCATAACAATCGGTGAGTTGATTTCTTAGTAGGGATTTCCTCAACCCATTTGGTGAAGTAATCAGTAGCCACCAATATCCATCTGTGGCCTACACTTGAAGGATCTGATATTTCCCCAACAAATTCCATACCCCACTACTTAAAAGGGGCTTCAATTGATACTGGTTGTAAAGGGAGAGCTCCTAAAGCTTTCAATCTTCTTGAGAAATGTTGGCAACTCTCACATTTTCTCACTAAAAAGTTGTATCTTTAAAAAGTGTGGGCCACCAATAACCAACCCTTAAAATCTTGTGAGTAGTTACCCTTCCAACAAAATGCCCCCACAAACTCCTCCATGAAAATCAGCAACTAGTTTAGGGGCTTCATCTTCAATAATGCACCTTAAGAGAATCCCTTTAGGATTCTTCCATGCCAATCCATAATCAGTGATAATATATTTTTGGGAAGCTAACCTAAGTGCCCTCTTCTGATTTTTACTCAAATTTCCAGGACATTCCAAATGTTTAAGATAAAACATGATGTCCTTGTACCATGCCAAATTGATCAATCTTTCATGGACATTCATATCTCCTCCCTCAATTTCATTTATTTCCATTACTTACAAGTTGCTTTCTGCCATTAGATTTTCCAACCCTAAACCCCTAACTAACTTGGTGGTTTGAATATCCATGTCATACTCTTGTAATTTGTTTACCCACCAACACCTTTTACTTGAGATTTCCATTTCTGATAAAATATCCTTGACCATAGTATGAGGAACATAAGTTGTGATCTTGGAACTCAAGATATATGGTCTGAAAAATTTTGTTGCTCTTACCAAAGAGAAGGCCTACTTTTCCATGATAGTATATTTCAATTCTGCTCCTTGAAGTTCTTTACTAAAGAAATAAATTGGCCTTTCATTTCCTTCATCATCCTTTTGCAATAGTACAAATGCAATAGTATTTTTAGAAGAAAAAGAAAACATTTGAAAATATTTCTTGTAATCAGGAGCTACCAAAATAGGGGCATTCTTTAATGCTTCTTTAATTCTAGCAAAATATTGGATAGATTCTTCCTCCCATTTGATAACCTAATCCTTTTTAGCATACTCGTAATGGGGATAGTCATTTCAAAAAAGTTAGAAATAAATCTCTTGATGAAATTTATTTGTCCAAAAAAGGATTGAATTCCTTTTTGGTTTTGGGTATAGGGACTTTTCCAATAGCTTCCACTCTTTCAGGATCAATCATGACCCCTTCTTTAGATATAATGTGTCCCAACAACTTTTCCTTTTGAACCCCAAAGTGGCATTTTTAGGATTCAATGAAATGCCATATTCTCTGCACCTTAACAACATTTTCTCTAGATGTTGCAAGTGATCACTCCTTTTCCTTGAGAATACTATCACATCATCCTAGTATACAACAATGAAATCATTTATGTATCCTAAGAATGCTACATCCATAGCTCTTTGAAATGTTTCTCTAGCATTCATCAGACCAAATGGCATTCTCACATACACATAAGTACCCCATGGAGTGGTGAAAGTGGTTTTGATTCTTTCTTACTGTTTCACTACCACTTGGTTATATCTTGAGAATCCATCTAGAGTAGACAATAATTTAGAGCCAGTAACTAACTGCAGCATGTTATCCATATTGGGAAGGGGATAATTATCTTTGATTGATGCCTTATTCAAGTTCCTAAAATCCACACACAACCTTATATCTCCATTCTTCTTTCAAACTGGTACTAGATTTTCCACCCATGAAGAATACCTTGTGGGTTGTATGATGCCTCCATCCCTTAAATTTTTTAATTCTTCTTGCATTTTGAGGGAAATAAGTGGATTGATTGGTCTTTGATTTTTCCTAAATGGTTTGGCATTAGCTTCTAATGGTATCTCATGCTAGAAAAGGTCCTCCCTATATGCCTTTAATTCTAAATATGACCATGCCAAGAAGTCCTGGTACTTTTTCAACAGTTAGACATATGATTTCTTTTCTTCTTTATTCAGGTTACTACCTAGCCATATTTTCCTAGGTTTATTGTCTGTCCCTAGGTTGTGTTCCTCCACATCTCTCGAAGCTGACATATGCCTACTAACAATGTGATCAACATTGTCAAAGTTTGACTCTAGTGCAACCAAACCTCTTGGAATAGTATTTGTCTTCAACTGAATAATATCCTTACCAAATAAGGTCTCTTTACCCTCATTAACAAAACCATTGGCTCCCAATCCACATTTTGATTTGTGAATTCTCCTTTGTTTTGTAAAAACCTCTAAATTTGGGCATCATCTTCAAAAACTTGCCAATGTTTGACATTATCAGGACATGATGGTCTTATCAATACTTCAATGTCATATTCATAATAAGGAGACACTATTGTATAATTTTCAAACCTAGATCCCAATACTGCCAATCTATCTACTACAATATTTTGCTTTCTTTCATGGTATACTATGTTGAAGGAATCAAACATTTCAATGAAATCCCAAACTACATGCTTATATTGTTTCATTCTTTGATTCTTTGTTGCATACATCTTTTGAACTTTCTTGAATACTAGTTTGAATCCCCTTTAACAATAATGTCCCTAATACCATACCTCCAAGCAATCCTTAAACCCAAAAGTAGTGCTTCATATTTTGCAATATTGTTTGTGCATTCGAACTTGAGTTTAAAATAAAAATTGAATTCTTTCTTATCTGGGGATATCAAGACAACACCAACACCATTTCCAAATTTAGAACAAGCTCCATCAAACATCAAAGTCCAAGGGAACTAGGTTGCTCAGAAATTTTCATTTATCAATTTCATGCTCCTTAAAATCTACATAACCAACAAAATTATCAACATCTACATCTCATATATAATACTTCCACTAGTATGGTTTCATACAATTTTCATCATACTCAAATCTTATTTTCACCATATAATTTTACAAGGTTTCCTTCCACTGGTATGGTTGCATATGACATATCCATTTGTACACTTCCCCACACTAGCAACCCATTTCCTTGATAATAACATTCCCCATTTGGTTGGGCAATCCACAATAACCACATTCATAGTTAAGGATTTTCTTGGGTAAGCTACGCAATTTGCACTATTAACCCTTTAACATATCCAATCACCAGACTTCCCTTGAATCCATAGTTGTGCACTTTCCAAAGGTTATTGTTACTTTGATATTTAATTCATTCATCACCTCAAGAGGCATCACATTACATGAAGCTCCCGAATCAAACATACAGTTATGCACCAACCTATCCTTGATGATTAAAGTAGTATAAAAAGGATCAACATCAAGTTGAGATTCCACAAGTGAAGTACCCAAGTATACTTCTGGTGATTCTCCCAATTCTTCCAGGGCCTATGGTATTTCCATCTCTACAATGATAGGAGGAAGATCCACACCATTCACATTATTGCCTTGGGTTGTTATCTCTTCTTTAAATCCCAAATACTCAAATGCTCGTTTTCTATGCTCAGGATTCTGAGCAATTAAACAATAGACACAATGAATTTGATTTGACTCAATATTTGGGTAAGGCAGTGTTGGGTGGGAGATTTATGGTTCCTTCCGGTGGTATAAGAGTCTTTGTAATTTGGGCATGAGTTAGGGTACAAGTTTTATTTGGAACAACATGGACTTTGTTAAGTGTATCCTTCTTAGGGGGTTCCTTTGGGATATTAGTGAGAAGTGGAGTTTTTGGTTTAGCTTGAGGACCTCCCCCTTTGACAAATCTACTTCTGGTATTATATTCCTTTTCCTGAGAAACTACTGCATTCATCAAAATTTTCCTATCTTCCTCAAAAGGTATTCCCCATCATATTTCTTAATCATTAAAGCCCTTAAGTATTCAAAATCATGATTAGGTAAATCAAATGCTTGCACCATATCAATCTCAACACCATCATCATGAGGGAGAGGTAATACCTAATGAATGCAATCCTATAAACCTTGAACAATTTTGACACTTATTAACTTAGTTGAAGTAGCCCTCTGTTGTGAATTTTCGGGCATTCCATCATACACACATCACCATAAGCTTCATCATCATTTTCTTCTTCAACCTCCTTACTTAAATCACATGGGGAGTGTGGCAGAAACACTTATCACACCAATCAATAATGTGGGCCTCTTCTACTATAAAGACCTTAGCGGTTAAAGGATTAGAGACCAATCTATTATTTCTAAGTTGTGGTTTCTTATTACTTGATCCCATGGGCCCCTTTCCTCTGTCATCTGATCTATGATCATTCCTAGGATGATTTCCAAATATATCCAGGATTTGTGGTTTATCTTGACGCCGAGAGCTCGTCTTATTCCTTTTTATGCTCTTACCAACTTGTAAGATATTTATTTAACTACCCCAAACAAACATCTTCCTAACCTCCTCTAGATAGAATAATTTGTTTGACTCGAGATCTCAGATTAATCAGTTTGACACCCTCTCTCTTAGGGGGTTTCCCAACTACCTTGATATTATTTTTGATTTGTAAGGCCATGGTGAAATCCTACCTTAATGTTCCAGGGTTCTTATCTCTTAAGTAGTAGGTGGCCTTTTTGTCAAAAGCATCGAATATTTGATTAAGAAAGACTCATCACTTGGCCTCAGGATTATGGGTAATCTATTCAAAGTCTTATTGAATCTAGTATTAAAATCTTGGATAGACTCATTGGGATTGTTGACTAGAAAATGTATAACACTTAGCATAAGGCATACAAAATATTAGTGTGGAAGAGAAGAGTGAATTCAAAGGCATGGAAGGATCAAGAAGGAATTATGCACAGAGGACATAGACAAATTCGAGACTTAGCCATTTCACGATTATGATCTATTTTTGGAAGATAACATGTGAAGCACATAAACCCGGAAAATACTTACTTGACATGCAAAGATCTATTTTTGGAAGAACGGATACAAATCACTTTGCATGGGTGTGAGCTAAGAATAGGGTTATTACTTCTAGTTAAATAGGAGACATCTATTGTTAGAGCACTTGCATGTGTGGTCAGTGATTGTAAAGGCACCGGCTATTTCTACCATGTGACCTAATTTTTAATTAGATAAGTGATGGAGGGAAATTACCCACCCTTAAAAATATGTAATTAACTATGTAGTACGAGAAGAGGTATGAGAACTAAATTTTCTACCAAATCTGATACACACATAAGCTATGGTATTATCTCGTTGTATTGAGCTTCTTTATATTTTTCATGTTTAACATAATTGAGTGTATTGGTTGAATCAGAGTATTAATCCTAAGTATAATTGGTTCTTGCATGTTTGATTTCATCATGGTTATCATTTATGTCTATTATTCTTTAGATCTAGACCTAAACATGCACCGCATAAATAATGTATTAATTATGGTTCTCAATGCATTAAGTCTTCATCATGCTAAAATACTGCAATAACAACCCTTACAAGGTGCCTAGTAGCTTTGTGTGCTTTGAGTGAGAACTCACTCTAGGATGAGTGATGTGCTAGCATGCCTAGGATTTTACTAGTAAATTCTAGGTTGTATCATTGGTTTTGTTGTCAAGACCTATTTTTCAATTGTTTTTAGGATGATTCACGATAAAGACATAATGGTTTAACCTAGAAAGTGTTAAGGAGTGGACACATGACCTAAGAAAAGTATACACATGGAGGTTCAACACCGGATCTCGAGTTTAACACATGCATGTGGGTGGAGTAGAATATGTATGATATTTTTATGAGACCTTCTTCGCTATCTTTCCAGTAGAGTTGTACGAGTGGCTGATTTCTTATGAATCTAAATGGAATTAGAGGTATTGGACACTTTTCTAGATGTAGGAAGAATTTCAAACCCTTTATGATGCTGATCTGATTTGGACTCATGTTGTGGATACGTGGTTATGGGGTGTTTTGAACAAATATATATTGGAGTACTCAATTTCAACTTATTCATGCCTAGAGGTAGTTGAATTCAAATTTTTACGATATCCTACGGAGCCTACCTAGAAGGAATTCCTTTGGCGATTAAGATCTTGATGGTAACCCTGATAGACGTAGTGATAGAAATGAAGAGAGAGGAAAGGCAAATGAAATATAATGAGGTGTGTGAGAGGGAGATAGTGAAGTAGCAGGATGTTGCGAGAGAATGGTGTTGTGGAGAGAGATGGATCACAAAGGATTTTAAGTTCACACAGAGGACGTGGAACATGGGCATCGGAACTCCACCATTTAGGAAAGGATAAAAGGGAACCCTCATTAGCCTCACATAGAAACGTGCAGTAGAGATGACTTGGGCCATGGGCACACATATGAATCCACCTGGCAACCTTACCCTTGCACTTGGTCTTCCAATATCTAGTACAACAAACATTCAACAAGCTAATTCAAGTAGTGGGAGAGCAACAAAGTGATTCATATAAAAAACACATCGATGGCAATGCAAATGTCTTCATTTTTGTCCTGAGTACCCTTTAGGTGTATCATCCGCATAGAATTCAGGCACACAAAATTTTGGACTTTCTTCTGGGAGTAGTAACACGTTGTAGACCATAGGGGTGTAGTTCAAGACTACTATTGGGACTTAGGGAGTACATCTTCCTGGTCCTACTCTAGCCATAGGTTTAGGATCGGGAGGTATAGGTGGCTCTTGTTCTGGTGGATTTGGTGGTTATGGAGGTAGAGGAAACACAAGAGGTTCTGGATCAGGTGGGCAGGGTCCACACCAACCCCAAAATATTTACATGGATATGTCTCTTTGTCTTCCAGAGTATAGGGGCATAGAAGATGTTGTTGAACACATACACATGTGTGAAATATTGTGGCTCATAAAAGCAATCATGGATTTTGAGTATAGGGCAAGTCAATTCTCTACTACATTATAAGGGTGTGCACAAAGTTGGTACAAAATTTTTACCCTGATCAGACTTGTGTAGACTATGCAACTTTAAAAGATGCTTTCCTTAAAGAATTTTATATCCCTAAGTTTGATCATAAGAGTATAAGCGAGGTCAAGGATATTAAGCAAGGCACTACTGAGAGTGTCAGAGAATATGATGCTCATTTAAAAAATTATTATCTAAGTTTTCTTATGATATTCATGTAAGACAACATGCACAATGGTTCGTTGGGGGCCTGATTACACCTTTTAGAAGGGTACTATCACATAAGACATACACCGATCCACGCAAAGCACTTGAATTAGCCTTATGTATTGAGGTAGTTGGAAGTATAGACATTGGGGTGAGCCCATTCTTAGAAGCACATATCATAGTTATGGAAAATCAGTTGGAGAAGGTTTCACCAAATTCAATATATGAGATGCATACAAGGATTTGGTGCATCAATTATGAAGTGGAATGTCACACAAAGGATAGTTTTCCCCATAGATTAGTGCACTCATTGTTGTTGGACTATGAGATATGTCATTTAAACCATGATGTAAACCGATGCCCATTATTACAATGTGAAATAAGGAAGAACATCTCTTGTTACTATAAAATTTTCCACTCTACAACTCATGACACGAAAGACTATCATCTGATTGGTCAGATCCATGATGCTATAGATATTGGTGCATGAAAGATAGGAGTTTTAGATAACTCTAAAGGAAAGAATGAGCATCGGATCGGGATCATAATCAAGTGTGCTATAATCAAAATGAAGGGTGTTTTTAAGGCGGTCGAGGATACCATGGTGGATTCATAGGACAAGGATGTGGTGGTGGAAGAGGTGAGTTCCCTCATGGAACATGTTATACATGTGGATCTCCTGACCACTATAGGTGTGAATTTCCTTAGAATATTACATGTTATTTCTATGGAAAGAATCATAGTTATGAGGAATGCTCAGACTTGTATGAGCATCTTAGAGAAACAGAATAAACAATAAAACAAAGGAGCAGGCATGGTTAGGATATAGTGCATTATGGAAAATTAGTAGATGCCTAAGTTGGAACCACAATCCGAGGTATTACAGGTAAAGATCACTACCCGCGTTGAAGCAACATGCACCAAAGAAGCATTGTAGCAAAGGCCTACCATCAATAAGGAGGAGGTTCTACATGCATGGTACCCAGATCCTGCCCATCAGAAGGAGGTTTATCAAGAAACCATGAAGGTACTAAGAAATGTTTAGGGTGAAATATAGTATTTAAAGGAGCAATCACAAAAGATGGAGTAAAAGAAAGCATCGAAATGGTCCAATCTAATATGGATGACTTGAAAGAAGTGTGTAAAATTTTTCGCTAGGAGAATATCATTCCATTATTAGGGAATTGGTTAAAGGGAAACACTTGTGCAAGTATTGCTACTAGATGAAAGATATCGCATGCGAATCTTCCTCTTCATAACTTAGATTATGAAAATTAAATCACTCTAAATGTTGTTGTTCATGGGTAGCTTTTGAGTAATATATTTATTGATACAAGTGTGGAAGTCAATGTTCTTACTTTAGATGCATGGGTACAAATGGGGAGACCTCCATTATAGCCATCCTCTAATGTATTGTTCATGGATAATGGGACTAAGGCCACTCCCATTTGAGTTTTCAAAGATGTATCCATTACCATACGGGAGCCAAGTTCACCGGATATTTTGAGGTCTTAGCATTGGAAAATAAAGATAGCTTCCCAATTCTACTTTGGGCATCCTTGGTGCTATTCAAATAATGTTGATCTTTGGTTCAACAAGGGTTATATCAGCTTTTAAAATAGGGAGGAAAGAGTTATTATCCCTTTAATAGATGGAAAATATGTTCCCTATATTGAGCCCTTGAGTGAGGAAGACCTAAATAAGATTTATGTACGCATCATTTAAGATCCGGAGGCACTTGAGCCATGTAAAGAAGGAATTCTTTAGTGGGAGGATGCACAATCTATTAGCAATACTACAAGTGTTTCTTGTGATAATTGGTCTTATAAAACTTATGAGTTGGTAGGGCATGAAGTAAAGATCATATTTGATAGGAAAACACACCAAATTATATCGAAGAATAGGTAATAACTCGGTACCTCGTTACACCGGAGAAGGAGACCCTATGGTGTTCCTACACGACATGGAGGAATAGTGGATAGACTAGTTGGAGATAAGGAATATGCTAACATATACCCTATGTGGTACAACAAAGCAGTCTTTGGTGGGTGGTCCATAAGGATAATCTTGTAGGATGGAATGAAATTAGGATTGCTCTTGCTACTTGGTTATTCAGAGAAATGCACCTACTCAAATCTATACTTATCATGGTAATCAACTTGTTCAAGCACCACGTTCAATAGTGTGAGAGACTCTAGACAAAAGGGCAGAAAGATTTACCACCTTCTCTCTGGGTGCACAAGTTTTATTCCACGTTACAAGGTTGTGTGCATGCTTGGTATGTATATGCAGAACTCCATAGAGAGACTGAAATTGGTAGGATTTAATTATAGGAATGACCCAAATGTTTGACTTATTCTCTACCAAGCCTCCGGTATAATAAGCATTAAATTTTATAAGGCTATTAACTATGGGGTATAGTGCCAAGGTGGAGGAACTCATTCAATATTTATTTGATGAAGGAGACTTAGGAGCACATTTTGTTGAAGAAAAGAGATAGATGCCACACTACTTAAACATGCTTTCCTTGAGCAAAAAAAAGTAAAAATGGTCTACTTAGTGGATGATGAAGAAGTAGAAACTCAGGATGTAGACCATTCAACAGGTAGGTGTGAGGTGTTGGACAATATAGATAAGACTACACACTCCTATCATAAAACTATGAAGACAAAGAAAGTGAATATTAGATTAGATGCCGAGTGTAAGGAAGCCATAATTGGAGACTATTGGTTAGACTCAAGTGGAAAAAATCATAGAGTTACTAAGGTATTTTTAGGACTTATTCCCTAAGGGGTAATATGAACTTAAACGTGTGCATGAATCATTAGGGAGATGAATATAAAGCTTAAAGAGGGTGCGTACCTATTAGAAAGAAAACCTAGAGGATGAACCCCAACTCGCACATAAAGGTCAAAGAAGATATTGACAAAATGATGAAATCTAGAATCATCAAGCCCATGGATGAGTGAGAATGGGTTAGTCCAATGGTGATCAATATCAAGAAGGATGGTTGGATTAGGATCTGTGTGGACTACAAGGAGTTTAATGTTGTATGTATGACTGATCTCTTTCCTACGCCATTCACTAAGGAAATACTAGAAGGCGTTGTAGGGGGAATGAAATCTATTTATTTAGAGATGGATTATCTGGTTATCATCAAAGTTAGGATTTCCTAGGAGGATCGGGAAATACTACTTTTACTATTAATGGGGCAACTTTGCCTATACTTTGTAATGCCTTTTGGTCTAAAAATGCACAAGTTTTATTTTCATGCATAGTTTTTCAGCATTTAAATATTTTATTCACAACTTCTTATATGTTTATTTCGATGATTGGATGATGTATGGACTTGTTAAAGATCATTGTGACAATGCACTTAATGTTTGAAAGATGTAGATAGTTGAGTATCTCTTTGAACTTCAAGAAGTGTATATTTTCTACAACATTTGGAATAATGTTAGGACACATAATCTGAAAAGAAGGTTTGTTGGTTGATCCAACTAAGGTTGCATTCATTATCGCATAAAAGAACCTACTAGTCAAAGTGAGGTGTGTGGATTCTTAGATCACATGGGGTATTACAGGAAATTCATAAAGGGGTATTCCAAATTTGTCACACCTTTGGAGGAGTTACTGAAAGGAAAAGATATGTTCTACTAGGGAGAATGAAAACAACGTGTATTCAAGACATTGAAGGAGAAACTTACTACCATGCCTATTATGTGCTTTCCTTCACGAGACCAACCATTTCATGAATATGTGGATGCCTATGGCATGGCCATTTGTGCGGTGTTTGGCTCAACCGAGAAGGTATTATAGATCATCATCCTATTTGTTTTGCTAGTAGTAAAGTTGACTCCTACAGAGAAGAATTAAAATACGGAGCGTGAAGCTTTTTCAATGATCTATGCGCTACATAAATTTAGACAGTACCTGCTAGCTACACCATTTGTATTTTATATAGATCACATGATATTACAATATTTGGTAAACAATCCCGTTTTACAGGGGGCACATATGCAAATGGGTCCTCTTATTTTAAGAATTTGGTTTGACATTGTATGCATGTAATAGTTAGTAATGCAAGTAAAGTTGAAACTAACACCTAGAAGTTTCAATGCAATACCAAACTAAACCTATGCATCATCATACTAAGAGCTTAAAAAAGCTAACCTATCAACATTTCTACATTAAACATGAAATGAACATTTCAAGCTAATATGCTAAATAAACTAACTTCTATCTCTTATTGAATGCTAAATATAAGATGAGATGCAACCTAGGTAGACCTATAATAATCAAAGAGTTGATTATGTGCTTGAAATCCAAGGTTTCTAAGAATGGATTCTTTTCAAATCATGGCTACAAGACCATTTGACATATGTCCATATGACTTCAAAACTTGGGTGGATGAGTACTAGACATGGAGAAGGAAAGCTCTTCTAATGGAAGAATTCTCAAAGATACTAAATGGCTATAGTGTATTCTCTATGCTCATTTAGGAATGTAGGTGTAGGTGTAAATAGAAAGGTAGGAAGAGGGATCCTTATATAGCCCAATGGATAGAAGAATCTCTACATCCCTCTTCATGTGGGATAAATAGAGAGGTTGGGTTAGTTGTGGATAAGGAAGGTTTAGAAAGGGTTGAGTCAACCTTAGGAGAGTTTAGTTTGTCCTTTAGTGACCCATGGGGTTTGAGGGGATTTATTAATTAATCAAAGTGATTAATTAATAGGTGTGCAAGATTATAGAAGCTTTTTAGAGGAATAATTAGCATGATTTAGACTATGAGAGGGATTTAATCAAATAAATGATGATTTATTGATTTAATGGAAGAGGAAGCTAATTAATTAATAATAATTAATTAGTCTAGATAGAAAGGGGAATTAATTAATTAGAAATAATTAATTAATCTAGATAGAAAGGGGAGTTGATTAATGGAATGTCATTAATTGGCATCATTGTTGGATAGAAGGGTTAATTAACTAGTGTAATGTAGCTAATTAATGGTGATAGAAGAGGAAGTGTGTTATATTGACGATATGTCATCAATTTGTGGGAAAGGGTATAATTAGTGCAATTTAAGTATTTAAATTGCTCAAGCTAAATTATAGGTGTCTACATTTGCCCCTCTTTGGGGTGGCGTAAGTGACGCCACTTCAAAGATAGTAGACAGATAAATTTTGAAAGTGTAGAAGAAAAATTAGTAGAAGTGAGAGATGCCCCTTGAGTGTCGATGGGGTGATGAGGGAAGGTGATCAACAATCAAAAAATTGAGAGAAAGGAAATAGAAGAATGGGCAGGAATAAGATGCTCTAGGTGAATAAGAATAATAGTGTTGATATGAGAATGATATAGAAGAGGAATGAAGATGGAAAGAAAAGAGCAAGCTTTTATCCAATGTATCAAACAAATTTATCGTCATCATATCTCCAAATATCTACGCTCATCGGTCCTTATTAAAAATATAAGCATACGACAAAAGTAGAATGACATAAAAATCCATACTACAAACAATTTTCCATTGCTGAAAATACCAACTCCATGCAACATACAAAGCACAATGCAATACGAGAAAGTAAAATATGCCTAACTCCTTGCAACATACATAATGCAATGCAATACAAGAAATTAAACAAGCTAACCTAACAGAGAAACATAATGTAATGTTTTTTTATCAAGATTTGATTCTGACATGTGTGAATTAATGACAAGGGTTAAAAGATGGTTCCCCAAGAAAGGATACATGCAAGGGGAATAATGGAGGACACTTGGGTCCTATGAAAATTAATTGTGCACTATGAAACAATACCAAGCAACTCATTGTGCCCCAGAGTACAGACATAGTAAGCAAACCAGCTTTGTTGATGGAGGTAGATCAAGATGATCCACGAGTCATGCATAAGAACAAGTGAGAACCAAAGAGTGATGTTTTGTAGGATGATTTTTTCTATTTTCTTTTTTTCTCAAAACATATTTGAATGTTTTTTGATTTTATATAAGTTTTATGAAGCTATGTATAGGAATAAAAAGAAGTGTGGATGCCCCTAGTGATAGATTGGATGTACAAGGGAAGATTGACACGTATATGAGAAATTGAAGATATGATATGCCTCAATGATTAGGTGGGAGTATTAAAATATAAAATATTCACACATACAAGGGGGGATCAAGGCCAATATAAAATAGGTTCAATCATGAGGGAGCAAGGATGCCCCTAATGTAACTTGGCCAAGAAACACATGATAGAAAGGAAGTAGAAAATTGTATTATTAAAAGGAGATAAAAGTTCCCACAAACATGGAAAAGAGGAAATCTGATAAACATGGATGTTCTAAATGATTTTCAAAGAACAGAGGATGTTATGAAAATATTTAGAAGGTGGTTGATGAAAAAGTGATTAGCCCAAGGTAAAAATCTTGAGACAAGACATGCGCTAAAGAAAGAGTTTAAATAAGGTCCAAAAAGTAACACTTGGTAACATACTAATCATGTTTACTCATCAAGATCCTGTGTGTGCACGTGGAAATGAATTATCAATTGAAGGAAAGAGTTGATAGATAGTAAGTGAAGAAACTAGCCAATGTGTAGGAATGATTTAGTTTGAAAGGTGATTTGTGAATGGATTGTGGAAGGAGAGCCATACATTTCTCTGCTACCAGCCAAACATCCATATCCCCGACAGAGATGCATTTGATTCTAATCACAACATTTCTCTACTACCGATCAGTGTCCATAGTCCCAAGAGAGATTATTGGAAATACCCCAAGAGAGAGTTATATATAAATTTTCTTTTCTTTTAGCTTTTTCTTTTGATTGATTGATAGTGATTCTTATGCTTTCAAAACTTATTTCAGCTCTCTTGTTTGACAAGGGGTTAAGAACCACTGATGGATTGATGGAAGGATGTGGAAGTGATTGTGATGAAGACATTGGATAGTGTCAACAAATACATCCAAAATTTCTTCCCAACAAGTTTATTAGATGAGAATAGTGATAGGAATCTCTAAGAGGTCATTCGTTCTTTAATTTACCAAGGTTATGAAAGACCAAGGTCAAACGGATACCATAGAGATAAATGTCACAAAATGCGTGTAAATAGGCTAACCACAATAACATCAAAGGGATGAAAATGGTGGATGAATTATAGATGAATATGAAAGAAAGGGAAGAAATAACATCCATGTGTATGTAATACCTGATTACAATGTTTGACCTTTGTACCTTTGATTTTATTTTTGTAATGTTTTAATGTTTTCTCATGTTTTTGTATTTTTGAACTATTTTATGATTTTTATGATTTTTATATTTTTTGGAAGTTAGGACCAATAATGTCACTCTGCGTGATAGGATCCAACAACGATGTGTGTGACTTCCTTAATAAGGGAGACTAAGTGCATTTGTTTATCAAGAGTGATATTATCCCTGATCTCGATGATCATGGTGAGTTCACACTCAAAAATGACTATGATTTGTTTTTAAACATGGCTTTCATATGTGGGAGTTTGAGTTACCTACCCATAGGTTTTTGCACTTTACGCCATACTTGATGGATACATCGGTGTGCATTCTGGAATCATGTTTAATTTCAATTTCATAATCATTTGAGTTATTGGGAGATTTGGAGATTTTCGAGTTTTTATCTTAGCTTTATAAAGAACATGTATGGATTTCTTATAAGATAATGCTTGACTTGTCCGATCCCAGAAGTGAGAGAAGAATTTGGATGTTTAGAATTGATAAGAGGAAAGGTGGTGGGCTGCCACAATATTTGGTAGAAGAATAATGTGATGGCTGAAAAGGATATGGTCTAAGGATTTAAGATGATGGGATACTGTGGAGGTGAGCCATAGACATAAGACAAAGGGCTACTTAGGATGTGGCCCAAGAATAGAACAAGAAGGGCTACTATGATGTGACCCGTAGATGTAAGATGATGGGCTACTAGGATGTGGCCCAAGAATAGAAGATGATGGACTACCCAGGAGTGATCCATACATAGAATAAAAGGGCTAATGGGACATGCCTCTAGAATAGAAGATAGTGGACTAATCAAAATGTCCCATGAAGAGCAGAGGGAGGACTACTAGAAGGTGACCCACACCTAGATGAAGATGAGGGGATACTTAGCATTAACCCCATAAGAGATTACTGACAGAGGAATTATGATAAATAAAGAGTGATTGGGTGATGATAAGATAGGCCATGGATCAATGCAAGACCAAGGAATTTCATCACATAATGAAGAATGTGAAGATGAAAGAATAAGAGGAGGATCATGTTGCATGATCTAAGGATCTTCCTCTATTTCTTGATGAAAGGAATCAACCTTTTCCTCACCATATGTGGATGCATCGAAGTCTAAAGAGAATCCTTTCTCATAATCTGCTAAAGGAATATCTTCATGTGCCCCTATAAATGCCCTGATTGTTTCTTCATTATGAAAGAGGTCAATCAGTATGAGTTGTCGATCGACCACCAAGGGTTGAGTGGAAGAAAGAGGTTCAATTGGTGTGGAAGACTTAGAAGATGATTGATGATGATTGATAGAAGAAGATGACATGGGGGACGAAGAATATGTGGAGCTAGATGTCTCGGGAGTAGAAGAAGGTGGTGTGGACCTACCTATATGATGGTATATCATCTATAAACTAGTAGGATTAAGTCCAAAGTCTATAGATTACGATGCATAGGTCGATTCAAAAGTTTGACTAGAAGGACTTTCAGTCACATGAATCTTCAAAGAAGGAAGAATTTGTGGGGTGATTGATGAAGAAGGTCCTGTAAAGAAGGGGAGGACCATGATTCAATAATCACATTGGATTAATAATAACAAGGGTCCTGTGAAGAAAGAGAGGACCGCGATTCAAGAATTATATTAGATGTTTTATTGGAGGGATTTGGAGTTGCTCGTATCTTCAAAGGAAGAAGACATCATTGAGGTGACATATAAAAGGGGTCCTAAAAAGAAATGGAGGACCGTGAGGTATGTTGATCGGTCGAATCTAGCACTAGTGAAGGTAATACAAAAGGTTCACATGGGAGAGAAGAGCACATGCAAAGGCACAAAATCATTGGAGAGGATCATGTGTAAAACAAAGATAGATTCGGGACTTAGCCATTTTCATAATGAGGATCCATTTTGTGAAATAGCGTGCGTAACACTCAAACTAATTGGAGACTTATGCAACACACATTGGATATTTTTGGATGATCGGCTACGAAGAACTTTTCATGGGTACAGGATAAAGATAGAATGGCGAACTGATAGTTGACTAGGGGAGATCTATTGTTAACACTCTCACATGTAAGCCTATTTTTGTAAAGGGAACGTGATGGCTAATAATAGCATGCGACCTATTTTGGGATTAGATAAGCGGTGAAGGGAAAGTCCCCACCCTTATAAATATGAAGTAAACTGTGTAGTAGATATATATAGAGAGAGAGAGCATATAGGTGTGAGAACTAGGTTATAGTAAGATTATGCTGACAAATCTATTATGCGCATGAGCGTATACTACTATTATTGTAAGGAAGCTTCTGTGTGTTTACTAGAATTAATGTAATGGAGATTATGGATTAAAACAAGGTGTTATCATGGTTATAATTCAATATTACATGCTTGATTCCATTATGTTTGTCTATTAAGTCTATTATTCACTAGATCTAGATCTGAATATGCACTGTAGAATGATATATTAGTCATATAACTGAATGCTTAAAGTCTTCATCATGCTAAAATATTGTAACAACAACAATAAAGAGGGGCTTGGTACCTTTGTGTGCTTTGGGTGAGCGCCGCTTAAGGCCGAGTGATGTGCCAAACGTGCCTAGGCTTGTATTGTGAATTCTATGTTGCATCATCATTGTTCCATTGTCCATACCTCTTTTCAGCTTGTTTTTAGGATGGTTCATGATGAAGATATACCATTTGACCTTAGCAAGTGTTAAGGAGTGGATACATGATCCGGAAGAAGAATACGCACAAGTTTTCAAATTGGATCTAAGTTTAACGCATGTGTGTGGGTGGAACAAAACCTATATGAACTTTACTATCTTTCTAGTGTAATTGTATGAGTGGTTGATTACTTATGCATCTAAGTAGAATTGGAGCTATCATGCGCTTGTCCTGGACACAAGAAGAATTTCAATCCCTTTATGAATCTATCTATTTGGACTTGAAATCATGGGATATGTGGTTCCATGGTTTTTTAAATAGTTATATCTTAGAGTACTCAATTTCCACTTATTCCTATCCGTAGGTATCTAAATTATAGTTTTTACGATATCCAAGGGGGACTTACCTACAAGAAATTTCACTATTGATCAAGATCCCGATGGTAAATTTGAATTTGGAGAGTAAAGCGATGGCTAACTAAACCCCACCATGCATGGGGAAGGGGCATATTGGGTGAAGGATGGTAGAACTAGCAGAGAAAGATAGAGAGAGGAAATGTGACTGAAGTATAATGAGCCACCCGAGAGGGAGGTAGAGAAGCAACATGACATTATAGAGCGGATGGCATTGAGGAGAGAGATGGCTTGTGAAGGATTTGGAGCTCACATAGGAGACATGGAGCCAATGCATCAGGAACTCCCCCATCTAGGAAATCATGATAGGGATCCCTCCTCGGCCTCACGCAGAAGGCACGCCATTAGAGATGACATGGACCATGGGCACACATTTAAATCCACCTGGAAACCTTTCCCTTGTGCTTGGTTTCCCATTATCTAGTACAATAAAAATCAAGAAGATAATTCAAGTAGTGGAAGAGGAGTCAGTCTTATGAAAGGAACACTAATGGTAGCACAAATGGCTTCGTTGTTATATGGGATTAATTTTTAAGGTGTATCATCAAAGCACGTAATACATGTGCGCTAATTTATAGAAATGGTAACATTTCACGTACTATCGGGTACAGCTTTAGTTCTACTGTTGGGACATAGGGAAGTGCATCTTCTGGTCTAACACCACCTACAAGTTTGGGATCAGGAGGCATAGGTAGCTCTAGCTCCGGTGGATCTAGTTGTTTTGGAGGTAGGGGAAACACATGAGGTTCTGGATCAGGTGGGAAAGGTCTGCACCAACCCTAGAATATTTATATGGAGATGTCTCTTCATCTTTAAGACTATAGGGGCATAGAAGATGTTGTTGAACATGTGCATATGTGTGAAATACTATGGTGCATAAAAGGAATCATGGCTTCTAAGTGTAGGGAAAGCCAATTCGCTACTAGATTATAAGGGTGTGCACACAACCGGTATAAAAGTTTGATCCTGATTAGACTTGTATAGACTATACAACTTTAAAAGATGCATTCCTTAAAGAGTTTTAAATCCATGAATTTGAGCAGAAGAGTATAAGTACACTCAAGGATATTAAGCAAGGCACTATTGAGAGTGTTAGAGAGTATGATTCCATTTTAAAAAGTTGTTATCTAAGCTTTCTTATGATATATACATGCAAGCCAACATACACAATGGTTTGTTGGGGGCCTAATTACCCTTTTAGAAGGGCATTATCACATAAGATATACATTAATCCATGCAAATCAATTTAAGTAGCCTTACACGCACTAAGGTAGTTGGAATTATAGATACTTTGAGTTGAGCCCATTTTTCAAGCATGGATTGTAACTATGGTAAAATAGTTGGAGAAACTATCAGCAAATTTAGCACATGAGACACACATAGGGATTTGGTGCATAGATTGTGAAGTAGAAGGTCACACAAAGGATAGTTTTCCGACATATCAGTATGCTCGTTGTTGTTGGATTGTGAGATATTCCATTTAAACCATTATGCTAGCCACTTCCCATTATTACAACACACGATAAGGAGAACATTTCAAGCTACCGTAAAATCTGCAGCCCACAATTCATGACACTAAGACTATTAGCTCATTGGTCAATCCATGATGTTATAGATATTGGTGTATGAAAGACAAGAGTTTTAGATAACTCTAAGGGAAAGAACAAGCATTAGGACTGGGATCAAAATTAGGTGTGCTATGATTAGAATGAAGGGTGTTTTGAAGGCAGTCATGGTAGAAGTCGAGGATACCACGAAAAACTTGGAGGATGAGGCCATGGTAGTGGAAGAAGTGAGTTTCCTCATAGAACATGTTATACATGTGGATATCTTGACCACTACATGCGTGAATGTCCTCAAAATATTACATGTTCTTTTTGTGGAAAGAACCATAGCTATGAGGAGTGCCCGGACTTATATGAGAATCTTAGTAAGAAACATAAAAATAAAACAAAGGCGCAGGGATGGTTAGGATACATCACATTTTTGAAAATCAATGGAGCGAGTTTGAGGAGATGCAAGTGTAGATCACGACCCACATTGAGGTGGCACACGCTAGAGAAGCATTACAAGAGTAGAAGTTGACCATCACTAAGGAGGAGGTTCTATATGCACAGCACCCGATCCTTCCCATCAAAAGGAGGTCTACTAAGAAACCATGGAAGTTCTCAGAATCCTCGGGTGAGATATAGTACTTAAAAGAGAAATCATGGAAGATGGAGCAAAATAAATCATCAGATATGGTCCAAACTGATATAGATGACTTAAGGGAAGTGTGTAGAATATCGCACTAGGAAAATATCATTCCACTATTAGGGAGTTGGTTAAAAGGAAACACTCGGTGCCAAAGTACTGAGACAGACGGTAAATCCTCGCATGCAAATCTTCCCCATTCATAGCCTAGATTATGACAAGGAAATAAATCTGAATGTTGTTGTGGATGGGTGGCTATAGAGTAATATATTGATTAATATAGGTGCGTAAGTCAATATTACTACCTTAGTTGCATGGATACAAATGGGGAGACCTCCATTGCAGCCATCCTTTAATGTTTGTTCATGGCTAATCGACTAAGGCCACTCCCATCGAAGCTTTGAAAGATGCATTCATTACCATACAAGGAGCCAAGCTCACTGGATATTTTGAGGTTTTAGCACTGGCAGAGTCGATAGCTTCCCAACTCTATTAGGGCATCCTTGGTGCTATGTAATAATGTTGATCTTCGGTTCAAAAAGGGTTATATCAGTTTCTAAAACAAGGAGGAAAGAGTTATTATCCCTTTAACATATGGAAAATTTGAGCCCTATGTTGAGCCCTTAAGTGAAGAAGATCTGAATAGGATTTATGTACATGCCATCCATTATCTATAAGTTCTTGAGCCATGTAAAGAAGGAATCCTTTAGTGGGAGGATGCATAGACTATCAACGATACTAAAAGCATGTGCTTGTTATAATTAAGCTCATAGTACTTATGAGTTGGTAGGTCGTGACGTAAAGAGCATATTTTCTAGAGGCAAAAATGTGTTATGTTAGGATAATAGGTAACAACTTAGTACCCTATTACATTGGAGAAGTAGATCCTATGGTATTCCTGCGCACCATGGAAGAACAAAGTGGAGAAACACGTTAGAAAGAAGAAATATGCTATCATATACACTACATGGGACAACAACACAATAGTGGATGGACCACAAGGATGATCTTGTAGGATGGAATGAAATTAGGATTGCTCTTACTACTAGGTTCTTCAAGACCAATGCACCTACTCAAATCTTCACTTATTATGGTAATCAACTTTTTCAAAGACCGTCGTATGTGAGAGAATCTAGACAAAAGGGTAGGAATCTCTACCCTTCGCTATGGGTGCATAATTTTTATTCCACTTTACAAGGATGCACACATGCTTGGTATGTATATGCAAAAATTCATAGAGAGATGAGAAATTCAAGGATTTAATTATAGGAATGGCCTGGATGTTTGACTTCTTATCTACAAAACCTCCGTGGAAGAAGCATTAAAAGTCATAAAGAGCTTAACTATGGGAGATAGTGCCAACACTAAGAACTCATTTAGGAGTTATTGGATGAAGGAGATTCAAGAGCGCATCTTGTTGAAGAAATAGAGGTGGTTGTAAAATTACTACAACACGCTTTCTTTGAGAAACAAAAAGGAAAAATGGTCTACTTAGTGGATGCCAAGAAGTAGAACATCTAGATGTAAATCATTCAACAGTAGGCATAAGGTATTGGAGAGTGCAGATAAGACCACGCACACCTATCATGAACCTATGAAGACAATGAAGGTGAATATTGGATCGAGGTCGAGCTTAAGGAAGCCATAATTGGGGACTATTGGTCTAAATTTGAAGTGGAAAAATTCATAGAGTTATTAAGGTATTACTAGGACTTATTCCCTTGGGGTACCATGAACTTAAAGGCATGCATGAAACATTAGGGGAGATGAAGATAAATCTTAAAGAGGGTGTGCACCCAGCTTAGAAAGAGACCCTATAGAATGAACCCTAACTTACGCGAAAAGGTTGATGAAGAGATTGATAAAATGCTGAAATATGAAATTATCAAACCCCTTGATGAATCGAATGGGTTAGTTCAATGGTGATCGAGATCAAAAAGGATGGATGGATTAGGATTTGTGTGGACTACATGGAGATGAATGTTTCATGTGTGACTGATCCCATTCCTACTCTATTAGCCAATGAAATACTACAAGGCATTGCAGGGCACAAAATCTATTCATTTACGGATGGGTTCTCTAGGTTTCATCAAGTTTGGATTGCCCAAGAGGATCAGGAAAAGACTATGTTTACTACTAAATGGGGTAGCTTCACCTATACTGTAATGCCTTTTGGTCTGAAAAATGCACATGTTGTATTTTCACGCATAGCTATTCAAGCATTCAAGGAATTTATTCACAATGTCTTACAGTGTCTATTTAGATGGTTGGATGGTGTATGGATTAGTTAAGGATCATTATGAAAATCTATGATTAATGTTTGAAAAATGTAAATAGTTGAGTATCTCTTTGAACATCAAGAATTGCATATTTTCTACACCATTTGGAATACTTTATTAGGACACATAATCTACGAGGAAGGTTTGTTGGTTGATCTAACATATGTTTCAATAAATATAGGCCTAAGAGAGCCTATTAGTTAGAGTGAAGTGTGCAGATTTTTTGGGTCATACAGATATTACAGAATTTTATCAAAGGATATGCCAAAGTTACAACAACATTAGAAGAGTTAACTTGAAAGGGAAAGGTATATTCTATCGGGAAGAACCACATTAGTGTGAATTTAAGACATTAAAGGAAAAACTCACTACCATGCCTATTTTTCATTTTTGTTCGTGGGACCAACCATTTCATGTACATGTTGACGCCTCCTCTGCACAACCATTGGTGTGGTGTTGATCAACCTAGAGAAGGTATCAGAGATCATCCTATCTATTTTTCTAGTAGAAACCCGACTTCTACAAAACATAATTACATAACTACAGAGTGCGAAGCTTTTCAATGATCTATGTGCTACATAAATTCAAATAATACCTACTAGCTACACCATTCGCCGCTTTATACAAATCACATGACATTGAATTATTTAGTAAACAAGCCTATTTTACAAGGGTGCATATGTCGATGGGTGATCTTATTTCAATCATTTGATTTTACAGCTTGTGGTAAAACCAGGGAAAAGTAATTCTAGACTAGACCATCTATCAAGAATACATTTTGAAGAGGAAGCAAAAGCAATTGAAGATACCATGCAAGATGTACATTTATACAAGTTACAATGAGTGTCATCGAACTAGAATACATTGTTGTTTTTCTATGAACAAGGATGGTGCTAGAAGGAATGAAATCCTTAGAGAAGAAACAACTTTCTATACGTGCAACCCCTATATGTTAATTAGTGGTGACCTATAAAAATTAGGTAGAATGAAGTATTGCATTGTTGTGTATTGGAACATGAGCGTACGGGTCTTATGGAAGAATCTCATAGTGGTGGTATTATAGGTGACCACTATGTTGGTGATGCCACTGTGTTTAAGATTCTACTCACTGGATTATGGTGGGAGACCCTATATAAAGATTGTAAGGAATTTTATAAGGCTTGTGATCATTGTCAATGTCTTGGGAAACCAGGTCAATGAGATGAAATGCCTCTAAGACCCATTATTAGTGTAAAACCATTCGAGAAATGGGTTATTGATTTTGTGGGTCCTATTTCACCAACTACATGTAGAAATGATCGTATTACATCATAACTTGCACAGATTATCTAAAAGGTGGGTAGAAGTAGCACATACAAAGGATTGTATGGAGGCCACTATAGCCAAGTTTCTTTGGGAAAAATTATTACGTGGTATAGATGTCCTTTAAGTTTGATTTAGTGAAAGGGGTACACATTTTCTTAACGAGACAATCAAAATTTTATTAGCTGAATTAATGATTGCACACCATAAGTCTACACCCTATCATCCTCGGAAAATGGGACCGCTTGAGGCTTTCAACAAAATTTTGAGGCGTGAGACATTGACCAAAATCTATGATGTTGGAAGAAAAGATTGGGATGATAAAGTATCTAGAGTACTTTGGGCAAATCGACAACATATAAAAATAAGAAGAAAACATTAGTAGAAAGCAATTAGCACTTTAATCAAATTGGATGAACAATGACCCATAACACATTGGAATGAAAAATAAGAAAATGTCAGAAGAAAGCATGGCATGACAAGAACATCCGGGGTAGATAGGATAGATGGTGCTCCTTTAGGATTCTAAGTTTTGTGCCATCCAGAAAATTCAAAGTACATTAGTTGGGGCCGTATGTTATCATTCACATACTTGAATTAGGAACTTGTTAGTTAGAAACCCTCTATGGAATAAAGTTAGCCGCTTACTTCAACGGAGTAGGCTGAAGGAAAAGAAGTTTTTCCATTTATATTAGGTTTTCAATTCTACATTCCCTTAATGTGTTTAATTCTTTGTTACTATACTTTGTCAATTTAGTTGGTGTGCTTGTGTAATAAACGTGTTTATGCACTAGAAGCTAATTAATAATAGAATAATTTTTATGCATAGAGGACTACACATACCCTTAGTGTGGGGTAGGTTATTGATATATAGGTACATGACTGATGTAAATAAGTCCACATGAAAGGAACTATGTATGGGTTCTATTCAAGGTCCGAAAATTGAAAAAAGAGATTTCTTCTGACATAAGGACCATAGATAGAGAGGAGTGAAGAAACAAGTATAATGCGAGGTAACCAAGGGGTTGAGAATACTACCAATCAAAGACATAGAGATGAGGTACTCAAGTGCATGGAAGCATTTTGAAGAGAAGTATGCAGCCAAAATTTAGGAGGGTGTGCTAGAGGGTTATAGCTTGGGCCAAAGATGTACCATGTGGAAATAACTAAAATGGTCACTCAATGAAAGGATCATTAGTAGGTGGAGGAGTAATAAATGTAATAATGTTTTGAAATTCTATATAAGGATGGGATGTGAGTTCATTTTTACCATTGCAATTAAGAGAATTTCAAAAGGGTTAATCGTGAACGAGTCGAGAAATCATGTTGAGGTGCGTAGAGTGTGAAACCAGACATGGAGAGAAGAGTTGTGCAATGGAGAAGCATGTGTTCCCATAGGATAAGGGTTTGAGTGAAGTAGATGCATTACAAATGAGCTAGGGCATGTGATTTCCACTAGGTAATGGATATTTAAGCTAGGGTTTTGACTTGCTTAACCACGAGGGAAGAAAAGAGAGATTTTTCAAATGACACCAAAGAAAGCACCTACAACAGAGATAAAGGGAAGAAGAAGGTAGAAGTGGAAGTTGAGATTAATCCTGAGAGTAATTTTTCAGAATTGTAGTATCCAAGTGTGTGATTGTGGGACAAGAATGGGATTTCCATATCCACCAATGTAAAATCAACGACTACAATCATCAAACATCATATAATAATAAGGATCTTGATGCGTTATCAAGCATGAAAACAAACAAGCACATGACAGAGGATATGCCAAAGATACATGATGTTGGTGAGAAGTTGTTGAAGCATAATGGAGTCTACTAGATGTATGAGATTCATATTTTTGCAAACTATGAACCATTATATTGATGGTTGATGAGCGAGTCCATGAGGACTTCTTCTACTTTGGTGGATGGAGGGTATGAATCATAGCTGCTTTGATTTCAATGGTGAAATGACTAAGGGCCTAAGGGTTGGATCTGGATAATGATTCAACTGATAAAGCCACAATCCTAGAGATGAGGAAGGAGATGGGGTATACCAAGGGTCTGTGCAGCATGGACATTGACAAATTGAAGAAGTACCCAAAGAGAGTGCACGCAGCTACACATCTTATGAAAAATTTGAATGACCAAGGAAGGTGGTTACGAGATGAACACAATGTGGCTACACATCACCAAAAGATGTCTCAAGGAGTGGTCTACAATATTACAGACCACATAGAAAATACAATCATCGAATAAGCACGGATAGGTGAAAAAAAATATGTTTTGGTGCTGTGATATTGTCCTTAGTATTCATGGAGATTGGGGTGCTTGATGGGAAAAAGGAGAATATTTGGGTAGTACCCCATGGAACACAAGTCACCTACGGAAAGGTTTGATAAGTACTTTTGTGATGGATCAATGAGTGGACCATTTAAGCAGAGATGGTGGAGATTTGGTATGATAGACTCTACATGATGTTTGAGGAAGAGTGGCACATACCCAATTATTTACCTTTGGTGGTGGGTAAGGCATTTCACTTACCATATACAAACATTTTTGCATCACGCGATTTGTGATGAAGGATGAGGCTTGGATCCCGTGGTGCAAATTTACATATGCCTTCACAACAAGGTATTTCCAAGCATCAGTCCATCGGTTCTCGTGATACACACCACTTAACCTTTAATGTAGACAAGGTAGATTGCAACTACCACACTCTGAGGAAGAAGTATGTATATCTAGGGCACAATGCCTACATTGAAAGAATTATTTCAGATATTATAAGCATGAAACCTATGAGCTTGGCAAGCTTGGGTACACAGAGCAAGTGCTTATGTACTTGCAACTCAAACCCAAGCTAGAGAATTCTAAGTATGTGGAGGATAAGTTCATGCTCCCAAGGCCACCAAAGGGTAATAAAACAATGGAAAATTTTCTAGCACCCAATCCCACATAAACAATTCAAGTTGATAATGAAGAAGAAGAGCATGAGGATAGTGGTGGTTTGGAATATAAAGGTAGAAGAAAACCTCCAAATAATTATTAAGTTGAGTGTGCAACTACTCCACCTCAAACAAAAGAGGGAGATGATGAGGACTTGGATGTAGTCTAAGGAGAGCACCGATTCAAGAGAGTATTCAGGAGAACAAGGACCCAAGGTGCTACTCCACAAATAGTGTGTAGATCACCTCAAATCTCTCCATAGAAGGAGACAACTAAGAAAAGGAGAAGGAAATTAAAGTTGAATGAGGAAGTGGAAGAGTCAGGAAAGCATGCCTAATTCTCCTACACCTCCAAAGAACATAGAGGAACAAAAATATGAAGAAATGAAGGATGGAGAAGAGGAAGAAAAAGGGGCAGAAGAGACAACAACAGAGACTTCTCAGGACATAGCAGCACAAGTTCCCAATCTTGAATCCCAAGTTCCTAAGCACCTAGATCAAGAAGAATGAGTGGGGAGTATATTCCACCAGCCATGGGCTACACCGAGGACACAAGTAAAATTCTCTACGCCCATTTCTAGAGCATAATGTAAAAAAGGAGTTATACGGTTGGGAGTTAAAGGATGAAGATATGGAGATGGTGTGCATAAGGAAGTAATTATCATGGCTGACGCACAAACATGTGGATGAACTAGAATTTTATGTATGTGAGGAGTCATGTGTGTTAAAGATGTTGAAAAAGACACCTCAGAAAGAAACATAATAGTAACGCCTATTGTTATGTCCAATGAATAGGTGAGCAATGATTTGGTGAAGGACTCGACAGAGGTCACATGATGGAATATGGATAAAGCTGCAACAATTAGGGTGCTGAGGGAGGAGATCAAGACTAAGGATGAGGAGATAGCATGCCTAAAACAAGAAAAAAATTGGCACAGAAGAAGAAAGTTGTGTTTATCAACATGGCAGAGGAGATTGGTGACAATGTCATGAAGGCTAGGTTGCACTTAGAGCTAAAGGTACCCAAGACATTTCCTTTGGCAATACATTATGTCAATACATTAGTGGACTTAGTGCTTGAAGATGAACCTCTGAGCATGCCTGAGCCAAAGGATCCAACATATGAAGCGAGCAAGAAAAGGATTTAGTGATGTGGAAGATTGTATCATATGAAGTATTGCTTGAGCTTGCAGGAGGAACTCGAAGGTGGATCAAGCGCTAAATATTTGCACAAAGGCCGAGACCATTATAAGGACTAGGACTATTTTGGAAGGCAATGAGGTCTTGAAGGTCGTGAAATATGAGACATTGGGCCACAATAATGGTTAGCACTTGTTAAGTAGAAGCGTGAGGCCCTTACATCCACTCAGGAACCTCACAGGGAAAGGCTGGATGAGCTTGGGAAAATCATCACTCAAAAGATGGACTTGTTAGAAGGGAGAATGACCGACATCTCCACCATTGTGTTAGTTTTACCTGGATGGAAAAGGAGATATTGCAAGGGATGAATTAGATTCAATTACAAAGTGATATTCCAAAGAAAGAAGAGGCCCCACTCAATGATCGAAGACCTTCGAGGTAGAGATAAAGAGGAATATCTAGAATTTATTATTCATATTGCAGAAGAAGATACTGCGGGTTGAAGAAATTCTTTCATACATCAAAATTCTTTCTATTCTTCTATTCATATTCTTTTATTCATTTTTGTAGATAACCATTTTTGGGGTGGTAATGCAACTAGTGTGGGGTAATGTTGATTAGTCGAATATGACACCTAGTGAAGGTAATACAAAAGGTTATTACGTAGAGCAGCAGCGCATTCAAAGGTACAATGTAAGCATGGAGAGGATTGCGTGTAGAATAGAGATAGATTCATGATGAGGATCTATTTTTGAAATAGCGTGGGAGCACTCAAACCGATTGATACTTGCATGACACACATTGGTTATTTTTGATGACCAGCTACAAAGCGCTTTGCATGGGTGCGGATAAAGATAGAATGGTGAGTTGATAGTTGACTAGGGGAGATCTATTGTTAACAATCTCGCATGTAAGCCTATTTTTGTAAAGGGTGTGTGGCTGATAATAGCATGCGACCTATTTTGGGATTAGATAAGAGGTGAAGGGAAAGTGCCACCCTTATAAATATGAAGTAAACTATGTAGTAGATATATAGAGAGAGAGCATATAGGTGTGAGAACTAGGTTATAGTAAAATTATAATGACAAATCTGTATGCGCATGACTATATACTACTATTATCAAGCTTCGTGTGTTTACCGAATTAATGTAATGGAGATTATGGATTAAAAAAAGGAGTTATCATGGTTATAATTCAGTATTGCATGGTTGTTTCCAATATTTTTGTCTATTAAGTCTATTATTCACTGGATTTAGATCTGAATATGCACTATAGAATTATATATTAGTCATATAATCCGAATGCTTAAAGTCTTCATCATGCTAACATCTTACAACAACAACCCTAAAGAGGGGCCTGGTACCTTTGTGCGCTTTGGGTGAGTGCTCGCTTAAGGATGAGTGATGTGCCAAAGCATGCGCCTGGGCTTTAATTGGTGAATTTTAGGTTGCATCAATGTAGGAGTCATATTAAATATATGATGAAGAGGGTCTTGCAAAGATAGGGAGGACCATGGCATAATAGTCACGTTAGATGAATGATGAATATAATTTCTAAGCGACACAAATATTTATAAGAGGAGAACGTTGTTTAGGTGATTGATGATAGAGGTCCTATGAAGAAGGGGACAACTATGACTTAGGAGTCAAATTAGATGAATCCAAATAGTAGTTTGGATTTGAATCATCGAATAGGAATATTTGGATTGAATCCTCGAAGATTCGGATATTTTTGGATTAGAATTATAAGAAGAGTGGGGGAACCTAAATAATAATTTGGATCAAAAGTGTCCAAACCATACCACCGACTATGAGATGAAGGTGAGGAACGGGTTACTGAATGGGTTCTCTAGCATGCAGAACCAAACGAGGTTTGGTCATGATGGGTGTCTTTTGATGTGAATGCCTAAAATTTGATTCCTTATTGTCGTATGTATAAGGGACCTTGCGATAATCAATCATTTTTGGCATGTGGCGGGTTAAAAGGTGTGGACCTAAATTATATGATAAAAAATTTTCAAAGTGAAGAAGGTTTCATGTTGATTTGGGTAGTATAACAACAACCAACTAGATATTTCATAAAGATGGGGATGCTTGTGTGATTTTCCAAAAGGGAAGCTAAGGAAAACATATATCGTGATGACTCAAGATTGATAATCCAACAAGGTTTGGAGGCGTAAATGTCAAAGGATTGATCAAAATTTTAGCGACATAAAGGATACAATGGAAAGATTCCCAATGTTCAATTGATGGGAAATTTTCTTGATAGGAAAATTTTATTCTCAAGTTTGAAAGATATGTTCAAAAATGACCATGAACTTTAGGCAAAAAAATAATATCAAGAGGATCAAAGACCCAAAGGATTGTCCTAGAAATGATTTTATAAGGAAGATAAACACAAGGAACAATCACATAATTTCAAAACACAAAGCCAAATTAATGACCCAAGAATAATGAATTATAAAGAATAAATGGATCAAAGTAATTGTTCAAATGGATAATTCGATGTGAAAAATGAGACACAATCACACAAAGTCATTGGTAAACCAATTAGTCAAATGGATTACTTCCTAAATCTATTTTCAAAAAGGTAGGTGGTGTCGTATGATGATTAACAAAATGTCCCTACTTATGTCGAGTTCAAATAAATGAACAAGGCATAAGTAATAACAAGAAGTTAACGTGACCTCCAAAAAAAGTATACTAGAAGCAAGCCCAAATTCAATCAAGACCTATATTCCAAAAGGTGTTAGTTACGATTGTGAGTGACACAACAATTTCACCAAGATATGTTAACCAAAATTTATGAGAAAGTAAGGTATTAATATCAAGATGATATTGATATAACATGCACAAGTGGTAACACTTAACACTCTTCAAAATCGAGGTAATAATTGAAATCAAACTAAAGTGATAGTATACCTAGGAATTGTTAAAGTGTATATAACGTAACCTTATAATATAGATATTTAGGTCAAGTTTACAAGAAACAAGACGTAAATACCAAAATTTTAGTGACATGATATAAAAAAGATAACCATTCAAATGATAATCAAAGTGATGAACCAAACCTAACTATGATGATGATCTTGACTTGGGTATCAAGATAAAAAAATCCTACCAATGATATAAAAATGTCTCCACACACTTTAGACGTTTAACAACCCATCCGCAAACATGGATGGGCATAAATGGACAAAAAAGTGGTGAAACAATCAATTGATAATACAAAGGTAGTCACTCTTCTTTTGATCAACAAAGTGTCAAAATAAAGTGAAGGAAGTAGATCAATTGGATTTAAAAATGTTGGCTTCACTTCGGAAGAGTTTTGCCTTAGATTAGGGCAAGTGAAAAACTAAGAAAAGTAACGCTTCACACATTTCATGATGAACAATAGCTCTCAACTCAAATTGGCTTTGATGTGGTCCAAGTGGGCTCCTGGTCAAAGATAGCTTCCTGGGTGGTTCACTCACCTAGGTGTCACAAGTCATCTAAGAGGTGGGCATAATTTACTAAGAAACATCACACTCGACTAATTATTTGAGTATCTCAGCTTTTCCCCTTCAAGAACAATGGGAAATGATTTTTCCATCGTGTAATATTAATAGGGTGTAGTGCCGACCAGATAAAACTTTTTTTTAATAAAAACAAAAAAATTGAAAATAAAGTGTGGATGCATGTTGGCAAGGATGAGGGGATTGATGGGATGGAACATGGGCTCTCAGACAAGGATATTGGCATCCTATGCATCCTTGTAGCCTGTCATTCTCTTTACATAATATTTCAAGAACTTTATTGGGATCCTAAGTTTCCAACTAGAATTTTGGAGAATCCAATGAGCCTTCCCACGTGAACTTTATTGCAGGATAGCACAAAGGCACATAAGACATGGTTATCCTCATGGAAAGCTCACCTTTTTCTATTAAAACACACGGAGCTCCAACCGATCACTGTCTCCCAACCTATGCACCAAAGTAGGGGCCTTTTCAAGTGATGTTTTTGAAATGAGTTAGTAGAAAGTCCTAAAACATGGAGGCATGTGTTTGGAATGTGAATTGTGCACAAAAAAAATACCTGAAGGAAACGTAGCTTCTTTGAATGCCACGGCTGTAGGTGATACACAAAATGGGTTTGTTAAAAAAAAATTCCAAGAAGATTTCTTCTTTTCATTCGTCGCTGTATGGTCTCATGCCATTGCCAAATCCTTCCAGCCTGCGTCAAAAGGGGACCTTTGGAGCATTCATGATCATTCAAATTTTTTTTTAAAGGGTAGAGAAATAGTGCTAGACGTTGTAGTTGCTAATACTATGGTCGGAGTTTTTTTTTCACAAATCCATTTGCTAAGGGCGTTGTTTGTTTATTCAAAGAAATGCCTCACCAGATGTCATCTCATGGAGTGCCATGGTGGTGGCCTGTGCCAACATCCTCCTAGCCTGTATAAAAAAATGGGGAAACCCTTGAACTTGCATGGACATTTATCAAAGCATAAAGAATCAAGGGATTTTGTCAGATGTTGTAGTTGTAAATGCTTGGGGGACGTATATGAATCTACACCATTTTTCAGGCCCTTTTCTTTATCCAATCAGTTTGGCTTCACCCTTGCTTCCTGCGTTGGGGGAGCAACAAGTTCAAATTCAAGCCATTCTGTCGACATTGGTTTATGAAGCTCAATTTAAAAAGGAGTTTATTTGGTGCATAGCTAAAGAAATCACTCATTTAGCACTTTCCGTGAAAGCACACTAACTTGTGGAGAAGTTGGATCTTCTTTTCAACACATAGAAGGAAAGTTACAATAGTTGATTGGAGTGCAGATGGGTGACATATTGCACAGATTGACAATGAGTTGATCATTTTGTTATCAAATTTTAAGAAGTCTCATTTATGGCTTCCTAAATCACTATAGATGCAATTTTGTAGTGCAGGTAACAACATTAAAACACATGGTCATCATGATGGAGTTTGGGTGGTTGTTGCTCATGAACCTGGTTGACAAAGTGCCCAAGCAAGATGTTGAATTGAAGCTATGGGTCCGATTGACTCCGCTCCTCCCGCATGGTTCATCTCCCCTTACCTCTCATAATTCTTGTGCTTTAGTTCTCATTTGCAACTTAATAGAATTTTAAAATATTAGGATTATAATACAGTTAATTATTTATATCAACTTGTTGCAAAACAATGAAATGTCGTGTAGTAACTCACGTAGTCAAAATAACTCATTTGCATTAAAACATGAACTTCAACCCTCATTCTGAGGTGATTTAGAAAAAACTCCTACCCAACTAGATCACTAAAATATTTCTTTTTATAGACAAGAGGAGATTGAATTCCCAGTAATAATGTTGACCTCCTCCCTATTTAAATCTTTAATTTTTGCATTTTTCAAAGACTTATTAAGTACCCTTCGTAACTCTAAAAATGAGATGTTAAGCTTCATTCGTGTACCTTGGTATGTAAGGAGTCACCTTGACCTTTGGATTGACCCTAAAGGAACATATGTGATCTTTTTGATGCTCTCATAGGAGCCCTGTTACACTGGTTGACAGAGAATAGAAAGTTGTTAAATCTAGAAAGTTGGTTTTCATTTTGAACGCCATTTGAAACTTGGATAGAGAAATTATTTCTCGTCTTCGCAAACCTCTAGTGTTTTTACTAGACAATTGCATGGAACCTTCAGTTTAGGGAAAAACACTTTTTTGGATATTTTGATGACAACATTTTGTAGGCCTCAGTCATAGTTTAATAAGGTCAAACTGGAGCAATTAGGACTGGTGGCTTTAGAAAACTTGTCACCATTTGAAGATTGTTTTCTAGTTCTGAGTTCCATCGACTCTATTGAATTCTCCTTATATAGGGAAATTTGTAGGAAGTTTCTCGTTGCACGTTCATCCATCAAACGTCAATTTTGGATGTAGTTTTCTGAGCCCTTGAGCTAACTTTTGTTCATTTGCACTAGGCCAACTACGACCAATGGCTCCGGAAAACTAGCCACCAAACATAAACCATTCACCAATTCCAAATTTCGTCGATTCTTTATGAACTCTTGGTATATATGTGGACACGTAGAAATTTAATCGTGGTGTGTGTTCTCATCGGGAGACAACTTTTTGAAGTGGTTTCTTAGCCTCCGAGCCCGTTTGAATGTTTTTGTAGCTAGTAAGAAAATGTAAAAATAGAAAGTTGTGGGACCCTCGTCGGGTTGCCAAATCACCGTGGAACCTTTTGACACATGTAAATAATCTGTTTAAAACTCTATAGGGTAACTTGTTGTGTGAAAAGAACTTTGACAAATGGTGTTTTCTTTCTCTTCCTTCACTTTCTCTCTCTAGGTTACAAAATGAAGTAAAATGAAATGTAATGAATACATGTCTCTAAACCTTTTATTTCAATTACAAATTGTAATTATTATCATATGTAAATGGGATACTAAAAATGATAATTATGTTAGATTAGGATGGATGCCATGCTAGTGATTTATCATTGAGATCATGCTCACGTGGTTTTACAGATGAAAGAATGATGACGAAAAGGTGACGTGTAATTTATTAATTATCATTGTAATTTATATATTTCATTGTAAAATGAATATATGTATAATGTAGTCTCATGTTACAAAAAGTTTAAATTGATAATTTGCTAACTTTGTATGAGATGCTAGCTTTTAGGGATATCTAGGAAATGTTTATTTAATTATAGGTTCAAATTGATTCATAGTATGTATGCTAAAAAAAGGGGGTTTGATATTTATATAAGGTAAATGAATTTGAAGTAATATTTTGTAGTGCATACTCGGTGTTCAATAAATGATTAATGATTCATCTTGTGCAGCATACTTTGCAATTGTAATAGAGAGATTTAATCAAGCACTCTACCCTTATATAATGTCGGAGCATAACTTGTTTTCATGTGTGATACTCCTTACCATAGAAGACATTGAAAAATGTAGAATGAAATTAAACTCGAACTCGATGGAACCTCCTAGTTTGAGTATACAAGATCCCAAGAATGGGTTTATTGTCTTAGTCGGTATGTTTAGTGACATTGTCATAAACCCGTCGATAGGATCGACACGGTCAAACTTCATTTGGAGTAAGTAGAGTTATCTCTTCCTTTGTATCCTAGTGGACTACCTTGTATACCGAACATATATTTAAAATTAAATTTTCTCGCATCGAATGAAATCCTTGTTAGATTCGGATGACATAAATGGAGATCTTGATATAGGTATTCTTTGTTTTCATTCTCATTAGAGAACTGTTTGGTCCTCTCAAAACAAATGACTTATCTTTGGATTGTGACAATATAGTGCCTTGAAATCTCATGAATGGTTTATAGAATAAATACATTTTAACCTTAATCAAATCTATAATAGGGATTAAAGCCCAGGTGAAAATTGGAATTTAGCTTAACCTTAGTTATTTGGTTGTTATCATGTGGATAGAAAATTTTAAGTAACTCTTTGCAAAAAAAGTTGTATTGAAAGATGTTGACTTTAGAGAACCCAAGAAACCAAAGTCTTGTTCCATAATACCTTGTTAGGTCCGTTTATGACATTAAGAAATAAATAACCTTCCACATGTGGAATCATGAAAGGTAGAGAGATGGGACCCTACCTTGAACACAAATCACTTGTGGTTCATGTCTAGTTTATAATGCTTATAACCATGTACTTCTTTAAGATGTCAAACAAGTACTTTCGTAACTCTTTTGTTATAATGTGATGGTAATAATGAGACCTTAATGTGATGTAAAAGTAAAGCATAGAAGAGTAAAAAAAGAGTTTTGAGGTTAGGGATAATGCCACTCTTGGAGTCCTTATCACTCAATTAAATATCTTCATGTGTTACAAAGAATATGAATTTCCTTGGTGTGATCAACCTTCAAGAAAACAAAAGATACATATAAAAATCAAAATGAAATTCCACAAGTCATTGAATTAGAATAACTATGGTAGGGAAATAACTTTTCCATGATCGAAGAATGTTTTTGGTAAAAATCTATCTTGTATCTAAATTTCCGTTAAATCCTAATATCGTTATATGGACACCAAGTCACATTCACTTGAGTAAAAAGGTAGACATTGAATATATGTTCGAGTAAAAAGAACAGACATTGAATATATGTTCCCTGAGAAAACGAATATAGCTTATACATAAGAACAAGGTAATTAAGTCATTTTATATGCATTTGTCCCGATTATGCCAAATAAAGAGAGTATGAACAAGAGGAGCTTAAGACGGATGGAAATTTTATGTAAAGAATGAATTGAAGCCAACTTAAAAGGTTTAGGCTTGTGTTCTTCTGCTGTAATTTTAACCTTTGATTCAGTAGAATGAATAGTCTTAAAAACTATTTACCAATCATAAGAGGTAATTAAGTATTTTATATGCATTTGAATAATGCCAAATAAGTATGAGAAAATTTATCCTTAAAAGGTTCGAATGGTAATTTTAACAATAATGTTCTTGGAATGTTAATGTGTAATTAAAAAATACAATTAAAGAAATGATGAGTAGTGGGTTCTCCATTCTTGAAGTCATTTTTCTTGTGTTGGGTCATTACTAGTAATCATTCATTGGGAAAAGTGTGGCATCGACATGCCTATGTTGTTTTCATGTGTCTATGTGAGTCAATGACTTATGTAATTGTTGTATGCGATTCAAGTCTCTATACTTGGAGCCCTTGTTATGTGGTGTGTAGTGAGAAATGTAAGTCAAAACAAATTATCCGGTTATTTTTACTATTTTTTTGTGTGTGTAAATGTAGGGCATTACATATGGTATCGAGTGAAGGTTCATACTCTCAAACCTCGGGGTGGATTGAAGTTGTGATGATTTTGCATGATGGTGGTGGATATTGGAAGAGTAATGTGATATATGTTGTTATGTGAACTATGTTGTAATTGTGACCTTATGGAAACACATGTGGTACATGTCACTTAGTGCGTATTTGTTATCCTAGTGATGTGCTTGTGATGAGAGTATTCACTCTATGTTGTTGACTCAATGGGGAATTTATGTGTAATGTACTTGCCTTGTTGTTTGGGAATGGAATGTTATTGAGGATTGCATAGGGTTAGAACATTTTGGATTTATGTGATATGAAGGTGTATTGATGTATTACATGAAAAAATTGATGTAAAGTGAATCACATTTTATCGTGATGTCATCACCGTATTATGGTTAGTTGTGTGCATCGTCGTGTTGTATTGTAATTGACTATATGTTGTAATGTTAGACATTGTGTTCCTCATACATATAATTCATGTAATATGTGATGGTTCATGTCGTGATTTAGGGGTATATGGTGAGTATGATCCCTAGTGTACAGTGATTGCACTTTGGGTGCAAGATGTGGTAATGTGATGTATCATAACCCATGAAAGTAATGATTGTGTTATACCCTGTATATATATACCATACATAAGACGTTATGGTTAATGTGTGTGAATCACCATTGTGTTAGTGATGTAGTTATGTGTATGTTGGGAACCTTACACTAGACGACCTAAGGGGATAAACTGTCAAGAGTGTATGTGTGGAGAGAGAAGGCATGGACTAGGTTTTCATAATCTTGAGCTGAGTATGATGAGGAAGTGGATTCTTATATAGAATGAAAATCCACTTCTATCTATTTATTATACTTCGAGCTTTCTCAAGACATTATGGGTGTGCACCACCTTAGGCTCAAACTTATGCAACTAGTGCCCCTACTCTTTCCTATTGGATTTTTCATTGAATAATCATATGTAATTTTGACTATGTTGATCCTTACGGGAGTTCAAAGGGATGATTCAGGAAGAGATGATGAAAGTTACATTATTTGATATACTCATTTCTCGTTACATGTATATTTTTTTCTAGATGAGGCTCGATAATTGAGTTCTAAAGAACTCGATGAGTACCCCTTTGATGGTGGTATGAGGCCACATAGTGATTGTAATGTGTTATTTCTCTATACATATTTTTATTCATAAATTGATCATTATCTCTTTTCTTGCTAGAACTAGTCATTTTCTTGATTGACATGTTCTTATAATTTAGCGATTATTTGGATTGTTGCATTAACATTTGGATTTTGCACTAACCATGGCCAATTAGCCATTTGTTTTTTTAGTTTTAAAACTTTCTTTTCATATTTAAAATTTTGTAGCCTAGCCCAAGGATTTTTATTTTGCCACTTGGCATTTGAATGGATTGTTATGCTAGTTCTAATGTCGTAATGTGTTGGAATAGGTTCATGAGATTAACCATGGAGTGGTTGAACTTATGGGCCCATTTCATTTTATGGGGTTATGCCCCAAGGAGTTACTGAGATAACTAGCGGGTTATTGATCCATGAGTTATTATGTCACCTAGGTTGGGGGTGATGGGGCTCTATGTGCCCAGGGCCATAGGGTGACCCAGCCTCATTAAAAGGAGAAAGGAGATGGGCCTCTATGGTTGAGTGACCTGATATTCTTTATGGCACTCTATGGTTGAGTGACCTATATTCTTGATGGGGCTCTATGGTTGAGTGACCTGACTTGGTTTTGGCACTATGATTATTTCTCCTTGGGAGGTATATGGAGTTATTTGGTGATGGTTTGGGAGGTATATGGATTTGTTTTGTGATGTTTCAGATATATATATATATATATATATATATATATATATATATATTATATATGTTCTTTCATTTTGTTTTTGATGTGTGGAGTTGGTGTAATGAGTTATGTGTACTCTTGTGAGTCTTGTTAGACATTGTTATGGTTGAGGATTGACATTTCCATTTGTATTGACTATTGGATATTGGATTGGAACTATGTCATTAAAAGTCATGGTTTTGAGACATGTGATACCGCTTACCTTTATATCGTATGATGATTATGTTTGTCAGTCATATGTGTGTACTAGATCTATGTCTAGGACGTAATTGTTGGAAATTATTTGCTATGTGGACTACTAGCTGTAATTCCATGGAGGAATTAAAGGTCTTGTGATGTGATACAATCATGAAAGTAGATGGCAAGATGTCTCATCGGTTGTTTGTGTTGTGTTAAGTTTTGTGTGACATCTTGATGTTAGTTATTGTTGGTACCCACGAAACTTAAGACAACTGAAAAAAATTCTAAACAATGAATATTATAATCTTGAGATAAGGAATACTGTAAAAGAAAATGCTAACAAAGTAATACGGTAAACTAGAACTACCAATCTTCACAGAACATTATAAGTTAAGATATTGAAAAATTAGTTTTCTTCCTTGTGATCATGTTTTAACAACTAGTTGTTTTGTTACCCAACGTGTTTTCATTATTAGCTTCTTACCTACATACCATCCGAACTTGGTGTTTGGTCACATCAAGGAAAATGCTCTTTAAAGGGAAGGAAAATGTAGTGCCGACAGGATAAAACATTTTTTTAATAAAAAACAAAAAAATTCAAAATAAAGTGTGGATGTGTTTAGTTAGGATGAGGGGATTGATGGGATGGAACATGGGCTCTCGAACAAGGATATTGGAATCCTATGTATCATGTAGCCTCATGTCATTCTATTTGCACAACATTTCAAGCACTTTATTGGGATCCTAAGTTTCTAACTAGCATTTTGGAGAATCCAATGAGACTTCCAACGTGAACAAAAAAAAGAGGGTATTAGCAGTCTTGGATATTGCGATGCACATAAGACATGGTTATCCTCACAAAGAAGCTCACTTTTTCTATTGCAACACACGGAGCTCCAACCCGATTAGTTGTCTCCCAGCCTATGTGCCAAAGTAGGGGCCTTTTCAAGTGATGTTTTTGGAAACGAGTTGGTAGACAGGCCTACAAAACGTGGAGGCATGCATTTGGAATGTGAATTGTGCACAAAAAAATGCACAAAAGAAACGTGGCTTCTTTTACTGCCACGACTGTAGGTGATACACAAAAAGGGTTTGTTAAAAAAAAAGTCTCAGAAGCTTTCTTCTT
This sequence comes from Taxus wallichiana var. yunnanensis, assembly GCA_018340775.1. Classification (NCBI taxonomy): domain Eukaryota; kingdom Viridiplantae; phylum Streptophyta; class Pinopsida; order Cupressales; family Taxaceae; genus Taxus; species Taxus wallichiana. The sequence goes on from CM031237.1 coordinate 694,586,541, forward strand.
TTGCATTTGTCGATGTATGGTCTCCTGCCATTGCCACATCCTTCCAACCTATGTCAAAAGGGGACCTTTGGAGCAATCGTGATCATTCAACAATTTTTTTAAAGGGTAGAGAAATAGTGCCAGACATTATAGTTGTTAATGCTATGGTGTGCAGTTTTTTTTCACAAATCCATTTTCTTAATGGCATTTTTTTTTATTAAAAGAAATGCCTCGCCATATGTCATACCATGGAGGGCCATGGTGGCGGCTGTGCTAAGATCCTCCCACCACCGTATAAAAAAATGGGGAAACCTTTGGAACTTGCGTGGACATTTATCAAAGCATAAAGGATTGAGGGATTTTGTCAGATGTTGTATTTTCAAATGCTTGGGGGACATATATAATCTGCATCATTCGTAGGCCCTTTTATTTATCTAATCGCTTAGCTTCACACTTGCTTCTTGCATTGGGGGAGTAATCCTTTATTTTTTTTAGAATCATGATTTAGTACACAAGGTCCACTTCAAGCCATTTATCAACTTTGGTTTATGTAGCTCAATTTAGAAAGGAGTTGATTTGGTGCATAGCTAAAGAAATCACTCATTTAGCACTTTATATGAGAAGACTAACTTGTGGAGAAGTTGTATCTTCTTTACTGCAACACATAGAAGGAAAGTTACAATAGCTGATTGGAGTGCGAGAGGGGTGACATATTGCACTTTTGACAACAAGTTGATCTTTTTGTTATCAAATTTTAAGAAGTCTCATTTGTGGCTTCCTAAATCACTGCAGATGCAGATTTGTAGTGCAGGAAACAACATTAAAACACATGGTCACCGTGATGGAGTTTGGGTGGTTGTTGCTCGTGAACTAGTTGACGAAGTGCCCAAGCGAGATCTTGAACCGAAGCTCCTTGGGTTTGACCGACTCTATTCCTCCTAGGAATGGTTCATCTCCCCTTACCTCTCATAATTCTTGTGCTTTAGTTCTCATTTGTAACTTAATAGAATTTTAAAATATTAGGATTATAATATAGTTAATTGTTTATATTAACTTGTCACAAAGAAAATGAAATGTCATGTCAAAACTCACGTATTCAAAATAACTCGTTTGCATTAAAACATGAACTTCAACCCTCATTCTGAGGTGATTTAGAAAAAATCCTACCCAACTAGATCACTACAATATTTCTTTTTATCAACAAGACGAGATTGACTTCCCAGTAATAATGTTGACCTTCTCCCTATTTAAATAGTTAATTTTTGCATTTTTCAAAGACTCATTAAGTACCCTTCGTAACTTTGAAAATGAGATGTTAAGCTTCATTCGTGTACCTTGGTATGTGAGGAGTCACCTTGACCTTTGGATTGACCCCAACAAACATATGTGATCTTTTTGACACTCTTATAGGATCCCTATTACACTGGTTGATATACAGTAGAAAGTTGTTAAATCTAGAAAGTTGGCTTTCATTTTGAACCACCATTTGAAACTTGGATAGAGAAATTATTTCCCGTCTTCACAAACCTCTAGTGTTTTTACTAGAAAATTACATGGAACCTTCAATTTAGGGAAAAACACTTTTCTAGATATTTTGACGATGACATTTTGTAGGCCTCTGGTCGTAGTTTGACAAGGTCAAACTGGACCAATTAGGACCGGTGGCTTCAAAAACTTGTCACCGTTTGAAGACTATTTTCTAGTTCTGAGTTCCGTCGACTCTATTGAATTCTCCTTATATAGGGAAATTTGTAGGAAGTTTCTCATTGCGTTCATCCATCAAACGTCAATTTTGGATGTGGTTTTCTGAGCCCTCGAGCTAAATTTTGTTCATTTACATTGGGCCAACTATGACCAGTGGCCCGGAAAACTAGCCACTAAACATAAACCGTTCGCTAGTTCCAAATTCCATCAATTGCTATGAACTCTTGGTATATATGTGGACACATAAATTTAATCATGGTGTGTGTTCTCATCGGAAGACAACTTTTGGAAGTGGTTTCTTAGCCTCCGAGCCCATTTGAACATTTTTGTAGCTAGTAAGAAAATGTAAAAATAGAAAGTTGTGGGACCCTCGTTGGGTTGCCAAACCATCGTGGAACCTTTTAACACATGTAAATAACTGTTTAAAACTCTATAGGGTAACTTGTGTGAAATAGAACTTTTGACAAATGGTGTTTTCTCTCTCTTCCCTTCTCTTTCTCTCTCTGGTTACAAATGAAGTAAAATGAAATGTAATGAATACATGTCTCTAAACCTTTTATTGTGATTACAAATTGTAATTATTATCATATGTAAATGGGAAACTAAAAAATGATAATTATGGTAGATTAGGGTGGATGCCATGCCGGTGATTTATCGCTGATATCATGCTCACGTGGTTTTGCGAGATGAAAGAATGACGATGAAAAGGGGCGTGTAATTTATTAATTATCATTATAATTTATATATTTCATTGTAAAATGAATATATGTATAATGTAGTCTCATGTTACAAAAAGTTTAAATTGATAATTTTCTAACTTGTATGAGATGCTAACTTTCAGGATATCTAGGAAATGTGTATTTAATTATAGGTTCAAATTGATTCATAGTACGTATGGTAAAAAAAAGGGGGTTTGATATTTATATAAGGTAAATGAATTTGAAGTAATATCTTGTAGTGCATACTCAATGTTCAATAAATGATTAATGAGTCATCTTGTGTAGTCATACTTTGCAATTGTAATAGAGAGATTTAATCGAAGCACTCTACCCTTGTAGAATGTCGGAGCATAACTTGTTTTCATGTGTGATACTCCTTACTATAGAAGACATTGAAAAATGTAGAATGAAATTAAACTCTGCACTCGATGGAACCTCCTAGTTTGAGTATACAAGAGCCCAAGAATGGGTTTATCGTCTTAGTTAGTATGTTTAGTGACATTGTCATAAACCTATCTAATAGGAGTGACACAGTCAAACTTCATTTGGAGTAAGTAGAGTTATCTCTTCCTTCGTATCCTAGTGGACTACCTTGTATTCTGAAGATAGATTTAAAATTAAATTTTTTTCGAATGAAGTCCTGTTGGATTTAGATGAAATAAATGGAGATCATGATATAGTTGTTATATGTATTGCATTCTCGTTAGTGAACTCTTTGCTCCCTCGCAGAAAAATGTCTTAGCTTTGGCTTGTGACAATAGAGTGCCTTGAACTCTCACGAAGGGTTTATAGAGTAAATACATTTTAACCTTAATCAAATCTATAATAGGGATTAAAGCCCTAGGTGAAAATTGGAATTTAGCTTAACCTTAGTTGTTTGGTGGTTATCATGTGGATAGAAAATTTAAGTAACTCTTTCCAAAACAAAGTTGTATTGAAAGATGCTAACTTTAGAGAACCCAAGAAACCAAAGTCTTATTCCATAATACCTTATTAGGTCTTTTTATGGAATTAAGAAATAAATAACCTTCCACATGTGGAATCATGAAAGGAAGAGAGATGGGACCCTACATGTCTAGTTTATAATGCTTATAACCATGTACTTCTTTAAGATGTCAAACAAGTACTTTCATAACTCTTTTGTTATAATGCGATGGTAATAATGAGACCTTAATGTGATGTAAAAGTAAAGTAGAGAAGAGTAAAAAAATGAGTTTTGATGTTAGGGATAATGCCACTCTTGGAGTTCTTATCACTCAATTAAATATCTTCATGTGTTCTGAAAAGAATATGAATTTCCTTGGTGTGATCAACCTTCGAGAAAACAAAATACATATAAAAATCAAAATGAAATTCCACAAGTCATTGAAATAGAATAACTATGGTAGGGAAATAACTATTCCATGATCGAAGAATGTTTTTGGTAAAAAGCTATCTTGTATCTAAATTTCCGTTAAATCCTAATATCGCTATATGGACACCAAGTCACATTCACTTGAGTTGTAAGAGTAAAAAGGTAGACATTGAATATATGTTCGAGAAGAATATTCTTAACATAAGAACAAGGTAATTAAGTATTTTATATGCATTTGAATTATGCCAAATAAGTATGCAAGTTATGGAAATTTTTGTAAAGAATAAGAAGCCAACTTAAAAGGGTCGAACGGTAATTTTAACTACGGAATGAACTTAAGAATTAGTAGGTGGACAAATGAGAAATTTATCCTTGTACAATAATGTTCTTGGAATGTTAATCGTAACTAAAATACAATTAAAGAAAATGATGTGTAGTGGGTTCGCCATTCTTGAAGTCATTTTTCTTGTGGTCGGGTCATTACTAGTAACCATTCATTGGGAAAAGTGTGGCATCGACATGCCTATGTTGTTTTCATGTGTCTATGTGAGTCGATGACTTATGTAATTGTCGTATGCAAGTCGAGTTTCTGTACTTGGAGCCCTTGTTGTGTTGTGTGTAGTGAGCAATGTAAGTCAAAAAAATTATCCGGTTATTTTTACTTGTTGTTTTTGTGTGTATAAATGTGGGGCATTACATAGGGTCGTGATATAGAAAATTTTGATGCTAAATCTCACTTATGTACTAGTTAAGTTGGTTGTGTGAAAGCACTTCCCATTTTTTCCACAAGGTTCCCTCTTGTGTGGACTACTTTAGGGTTCCTAGGACCACCCCCATTGTTGTAGCTTAAGGATTATGCCAAAGGGTTATGTCCTAGTTTTAAGTAGATGGGGCGTACCCTTATCCAAACCTATAAATACAGTGTGTTGATTGTGGTGTGTTTTTTTACTTTTTTAAATTAGATGTGGTTTTCTTGAACACCTTTTGGAAACCTACACGAAAACTGTATTAGTAGTTTAATTTTGTTTCAACTCCACCTTTCTTTGACAAGCATTTTTGTTTTACACAATGGATTAGTAATTTTCCAAAAACACAAAAGAGGATAAAACATCATTTCTGATTCTCAAGATCATCCTAAGACGTAAGAGAAGAGCATACATGATGTAGAATCCAACTATGAAATCAAAAATAGAAAAAAATTAGTTCAAATGCAATATTTTTCATTTTAACCAACTTTGACATTCATTCTTTTAAGAACAAGCATTTTTCAAAACAAAAAGAGACATAGAAATCATTTCTGATTCCCAAGATCACCTAAAAGGTGTGAGGGAAGAGCATACATGACTCTAATCTCATGATTAAACATGCAATGTTCATTAACCTTTTAAACAAGTCAAATTACCATAAAACATGTAAAAACACCCTACAAAACAAAAGTTATATTCAAAATAAAACTTGCAAGGTGTTAGAACATCAAAGACCAAATTTTCCAAAGCATTTAGACATGTTAGAAATGAGTAGTTTACTAAAAATGAAAACCTTAAATTTTTGGTAACTCAAAACCCCAAATTTATGTTTCCATTGTGTATTTCACTTCAATACCTTTCCAACGCAACAAAAATGGAGTTGTTTCAAGTTTGGGAGAAAATTTTATGGCCTCCGGAAGATTGCTAATGAACATAGTTCAAAGGTGTGTGTGCACCCAAGGTACAAAAGCTATGATAGTGCATGTGTGCTACCCGAGAGATGCCTACACTAGCATATGGGTACCTGTACTAGTATGACAAAAAGGTACAAGATTACGGTTGTGTGTGCACTAACATAATGGTTCTTGCACTAATATTTGTGTGCCTATTCTAGGATTGGTGTGCTTGTGCTAGGATTTGTGTGATTGCGCTAGGATTTGTGTGCCTGCACTAGGATTTTGTACCTACACTAGGATTTGTGTGCTTAAACTAGGATTTTTGTACCTACACTAGGATTTGTGTGTCTGAACTCAACTTTGTGTGTCTGAACTCAAATTTTTCTGCGCTCCTTTCCCGGGTGACATCAAAAAACATGTCATTTTAATACAAACAACTTCAAAAAGGTCAAAATTTTGATATGTTAGGTTAAAATTGACAACAACCCATCAAAATTAAACCCCTAAACAAGACTCAACACATGAAAAGTTAGAAAAATCATAAGAACTTAAAAATTACTTCACACATGTGCATATTAAGGGTTAGCCAAATAACAACAAAAATTAAACTATAATGCTAAGGGACTAAGGACCCATCTCACCGGGCATGCCATATGTATGCATGTAATAGTTAGTAATGCAAGTAAAGTTGAAACTAACACCTAGTAGTTTCAATACAATACTAAACTAAACCTATGCATCATCATGCTAAGAGATTAAACAAAGCTAACCTATCAACATTTCTACATTAAACATGAAATGAACATTTCAAGCTAATATGCTAAATAAACTAACTTCTATCTCTTATTGAATGCTAAAAATAAGATGAGATTGAACCTAGGTAGACCTCTAACAATCAAAGAGTTGATTATGTGCTTGAAATCCCAAGGTTTCTAAGAATGGAGTCTTATCAAATCATGGCTACAAGACCATTTGACATATCTCCATATGACTTCAAAACTTGGGTGGATGAGTACTAGACATGGAGAAGGCAAGCTCTTCTAATGGAAAATGCTCAAAGATGCTAAATGGCTATAGTGTATTCTCTATGCTCGTTTAGGAATGTAGGTGTAGGTGTAAATAGAAAGGTAGGAGGAGGGCTCCTTATATAGCCCAATGGATAGAATAATCTCTACATCCCTTTTCATGTGGGATAAATAGAGAGGTTGGGTTAGTTGTGGATAAGGAAGGTTTAGAAAGGGTTGAGTCAACCTTAGGAGAGTTTAGTTTGTCCTTTAGTGACCCATGGGGTTTGAGGGGATTTATTAATTAATCAAAGTGATTAATTAATAGGTGTGCAAGATTATAGAATATTTTTAGAGGAATAATTAGTATGATTTAGACTATGAGAGGGATTTAATCAAATAAATGATGATTTATTGATTTAATAGAAGATGAAGTGAATTAATTAATAATGATTAATTAGTCTAGATAGAAAGGAAGATGATTAACAAAATGTCATTAATTTGGCGCATTGTTGGATAGAAGGGTTAATTAAATAGTGTAATGTGGCTAATTAATGGTTATAGAAGAGGAAGTGTGCTATATTGACAATATGTCATCAATTTTCATAAAAGGGTATAATTAGTGCAATTTTAAAAATTTAAATTACTCAAGCTAAATCATAGGTGTCTACACACAATTGTTAATCTAGGGAAAAGTAATTCGGACCAGACCATTTACCTAGAATACATTCAGAAAAGAAGCAAAAACCATTGAAGATACCATGCCTAATGCACGCTTATACGAGTTACAACTCACACCATCATAATTAGAGGACATTGTTATCTTTCTATGAACAAGGATGACACCAAAAGGAATGAAATCCTTAGAGAAGAAACAACTTGTTATACATGTGGCACCCTATATGTTAATTAGTAGTGACCTATAAAAATTATGTCATGATGAAGTATCGCATCATTGTGTTTGGAACATGCGCGTATGGGTCTTTTGGAAGAAGCTCATGGTGGTATTACAAGTGGCCACTATTTTGGTGATGCCACTACACGTAAGATTCTACTCACTAGATTATGGTGGGATACCCTGTATAAAGATTATAAGGCATATTGTAAGGCTTGTGATCATTATTAGTGCCTTGGGAAACTAGGTCAACGAGATGAAATGCCTCTAAGACCTATTACTAGTGAATAACTTTTTGAGAAATTGGCTATTGATTTTGTGGTTCCTATTTCACCATCCATTGGCAGGATTAGATCATGCTATATCATCACTTTCATAGACTATTTGAGAAGGTGGGTAGAAGCAGCACCTACAAAGGATTATACAAAGAGCTACTAAATTGTCAAGTTTCTATGGGAAAATATTATTACAAGGTATGGATGTCCTTTGAGTTTGACCAATGATAGGGGCACACATTTTCTGAATGAGACAATCAAAATTTTATTGGATGAATTCATGATTGCACACCATAAGACTACACCATATCATCCTCAAGAAAATGGGATTGTTGAGGCTTTTAACAATATTTTGAGCCAGAAATTGAAAAAAATTGATGTTGGAAGGAAGGATTGGGATGATAAAGTTCCTGCAGTACTTTGGGCATATAGAACAACATACAAGTGGATAAATAAGGTTACACCATTTTAGTTAGTGTTTGGCGAGGAAGTAGTTCTTCTTATGGAATTCATGTTACCTTCTTTACGTATTGCATGTGATTGAGATCTTTTATGAACAATCATTAGAATAATAGATTGAAAAGTTAATCAAGTTGGATGAATGAAGAGAAATAACATGTTGGAGTCAAAAACAAGAAAAGGCCAAGTAGAAAGCATGGCATGATAGGCACATTAGGGATAAAAAGTTTGATATTGATAGATGGTGCTCCTTTATGATTCTAAGTTTTTGCCATCCAGAAAACTCAAAGTACATTGGTTGGGGCCGTATGTTATCACTCACATACTTGAAACAAGCACTTGCCAATTAGAGGTGCTTGATGGAATATGGTTACCCGGTACTTCAATGGGAGTAGGGTGAAGATCTACTATAAAAATTCTTCTTAATGTTTGTAATAAGGCAATGTTGCCATTTAGATTAGGTTTTTTAGTTTTTTCTTTCCTTTTTCATTCTTCGTCGCTATGCTTTGTAAATTTAGTTGGTGTTTTTGTGTAATAAAAGTGTTTACACTATAGAAGCTAATTATTATTTAAATATTTTTATGCACAGAGGGTTGCACATACCATTAGTATGGGGTGGTTATTGATATACGTGTACATGACTATTGAAAATAAGTACACATGAAAGGAAAAAACTACTACAGGTGCTATTTAAGATGGAGAATTGTTAAAAAAGAGAATACTTCTAGAAACACGGACCATAAGTGGAGATGAATGAAGAAAAAAGTATAAAGTGAGGTAAGAAAGGGCCATGTGAACTACCAAGGGAAGGTGTAGTGGCGAGTTATTTAGGTGCATATAGTTGTGTTGAAGAGAAGTCCATGGTAGAAGGTAGGAAGGAGTGCTAGAAGGTTATATCTTGGGCATGAAGATGTACCACATGGAAATAATGAAAATGGTCAATTAATGAGAGGATTTTTGGTAGGTGAAGGAGTAATAAATGTACTAAATTTTTGAAAATATATATAAGGACGGGATGTAAGTTCATTCTTACCATTGAAATTGCAAGAATTTGAAAAGAGATAAGTTTAAACAAGTCGAGTGAGTCATATTGAGGTGTAAAGAGTGTGAAAATAGAAATGGAGAGAAGATTTGTGAATAGGAGAAGCTTGCATCCCCATAGGTGAAGGCTTTGAGTGAAGTAGAAGCATTACGAAGGAGCTAGGGCACATGATTTCCATTAGGGCATGAAGATTCAAATTAGGGTTTTAACTTGGTTATTGTAGAGGATAGAAAGGATATATTTTCAAATGGTGCCGAAGAAAGCACCTGTAGCAGGAGTAAAAGGGAAGAAGAAGGTCGAAGTGGAAGAAGAAATTGCTCTTGAGAGTAATTTCTCATAAATGTAGTATCTAGAGGGCATGATTGTGGGAAAATAATGGCATTCCCATGTTCGTAAATGTAATATCAACGATTACAACCATTACACATCGATAATAAGAAGGAACTAGATGCATTGTTGAGCATGAAAACAAATAAGCACACAATAGAAGACATGCCAGTGTACAATGACGCTGAGAGAAGTTACTAAAGTAGATTGGAGTCTACCAGTTGTACAAGCTGCCATACTTTGGAAAGTATGAACCATTATATCGATGGTTGATGAGAAGAGTCCATGAGGACTTCTTCTACTTCACCAAACAGAGGGTTAGAATCACAGCTACCTTAATTTCAATAATGACAGGATTAAGGGCCTCAGGAGAAGATCTAGAGAGTGACTTAACAGATAAAGTAGAGATCTTGGAGACAAGGAAGGAGATAGGATATACCAAGGGTACGCACAACATGGATATTGATAAATTGAAGAAGTACCCAGTGGTATAGGTAGTTACACATTTGATAACAAATTTGAATGACCAATAAATGTGGCTACAGGTGAATACAATGTGGCTACACGTTGCAAGGAAAATGTCTCAAGGAGTGATCTATAATATCATGGATTACATAGAAAAGACAATTGTTGAAGAAGTGCATACAAGTGAAAGAATTAGTTTTGGTGCTATTTTATTATCTTTGGTGTTTATGGAGATTGGAGTGCCCGATGGGCCAAACGAAAATAAATCCCCACGGAGGATATCTGGGAGGAGAGATTTGATAAACACTTATGCAAGGGACCATGAGTAGGTAATTTAAACATAGGGTTGAGATGTGGTATGAAAAGCTCTATGCGACATTTGAAGAGGAGTGGCATATACCCAAGAAGTTACCTTTGGTGGTTGGTAAGGCAATATATTTCATGGTCTACCAACATTTTTACATCACGTAATTTATGATGAAGGATAGAGCTTGGAGCCCTTGGTGTGAACTGCCATATGCCTTCACACCATGCTAGTTCAAGGAATCAGTTCACCAATTCATAGATGCATACTACCTAAACTTCATTGTAGATAAGGTAGATTGTGATTATCACACTTTGAGAAAAACATATGTATATCTAGGAAGGACTACCTACATTGAGAGGCTTATCTCAGATGTAATAAGCATGAAGCCAATAAGCTTAGTAGTTAAAGATGTTAGATCAGTGCTTGTGTATCTTCAACTCAAGCCCAAGATGGAGAACAAAAAATATGTGGAAAATGAGTTTGCGCTTCCAGGCCGCTTAAGGGTAAGCATATAGTAGAGAATGTGCCAACTCCACAACATGTAGAGACTATAGTGGTGGATGAAGAGGAATATGAATGAGAAGATAGTGGTGGCATGTAGCATATAGGACAAAGGAAACCTACAAACAAGGTAGGAAATAACTGTGAACTACACCACCTCGGTGTAAGAAGGAGGTGATGAGGACCTCTATACGATACAAGGAGAGTGTCTCTTCAAAAGGGTATTTAAAATAACCAAACCTAAGGTGCTTTAGCACATTCGGGTGTAGATCACCACAACTCTCTCCACGAGAAGGAGACAACCGAGAAAAGAAGGAGAAAGTTGAAGATGGAAGAGGAGGTAGAAGAATATGAGGAGAGTGTGCCAGAATCTCCTACACCACCGGAAGGGACGTGGAAGAGCCAAATGACAAAGAATTAAGGATGAAGAAGAAGGGGTAAAGGAGGTAGATGGGACAAAAAGCAAGAGACTACTCAAGGCATAGCGAAACAAGCTCAAATTTTGGTGCTCAAGTTCCTAAGGGGCCAAGATCGAAGAGGATAAGTGGGGAGTATATTGCACCGATCATGGGCTATCTTTGAGGACATAATTAAAATTATCCGCGCCTGTTTCCAAAGCATGGTGGGAATTAAGGAATTATATGGATGGGAGATGATTGATGAGGACATGGCCACCATGTGCGTAAAGAACCATCTATCGCGGTCAATGCGACACATATGGATGAACCATACTTAGACATATTTGAAGAGTCCTATGTATCAAGAAGATTGAAGAAGATACCTCGGGCCGTAAACATAAGAATAAAGCCTCTTGTTTAATTCGGATGAACAAGTAATTCCTTGGTGAAGGTATCTACAGATGTGGCAAGAAGGAATGTGATAAAGATGCAACTATTAAGGCACTAAAAAAGTAGATCAAGGCCAAAGATGTAGATATAGTGTGCCTATGACAAGAGGACTTAGAGAAGAAGAAGAACAATGCTTTCATTAGCATGGCAGAGGAAATTGGAGACCATGTCCATAAAGCAAGACCACATTTGGATTCCAAGGTACCCAAAAAATTTACTTTGACAATGCATTATGTACATACCTTGGTGGATTTGGTGCTTGAGGATGGACCTATGTGTATGCCAGCACCAAAATATCCTAAGCATGAAGCCAAGAAAAAAAATTTTAGGCTTCATGATGAGGAATATTACATCTTATGAGGAATTTCTCTAAACCTTGTAGGAGGAGATGAGCAAAGCAGACTAGGCATTGAATATTTTCATAGTTCTAGAGGCGGTCATCAGGATAAGGACCATGGTAGAGGAAAATGAAGTCCTAAAATCTATGAAGGATGAGACACTGGGTCGTGAAAAGAGGTGGACATTGGTAAAACAAAATCATGATGCCCTTGTAGCAAAAACACATGAACCTCATAAGGAAAGGTTAGATGAAATAGGGTAGTTTATAACACAAAAGATGGATCTCTTTAGAAGGAAAAATGTTTGCAATTTCCAACATTATTCTCGTTTTGCATAACAAAAAAGGATAAATTTCCCAAGATGAGATGGAGTCTATTGCAAGATATATTCCATAAAAAGTAGATGCCGCACTATGTGAATGTCAAACATTAGAGGCTGAAATAAAGAATGAATATCTATAACTCATTCTTCCAAATAAAGAATGCAAGAGGGTGATATAGAGTAAATAACTATTCTTTATATAGAAATTATTTAACATTATTTCCACTCCAATTTTATTATTTATTCTTCAAGGAGTATCCATTTATGGGGCGGAAATGTAGTTAGTGTGGGGTATTGTTGAGCAAACAATGTATAACACTTAGCAGAAGGCATACAAAAGATTCACATGGAAGAGAAGAGTGCATTCAAAGGCGTAGGAGGATTGGGAAGGAATCATGCACAAAGGATAGAGACAAATTTAGGACTTAGCTGTTTTCATGATTATGATCTATTTTTGGAAGATGGCGTGTGGAGCACATAAACCGGGAAAAGACTTGTGTGACATGACATGCAAAACCACTATTTTTTGAAGAATGGATATAGACAAATTTTCATGGGTGCAAGCTAAGAATAGGGTTAGTACTTCCATTTAACTAGGAGAGATCTATTGTTAGCGCACTTGCATGTGTGCTAGTATGATTATAAAGGTGCATGGATATTTCCAAGTATATAAAACAACTTATAACAAATACGGTAAATGAGTTTTAACAACTCTATTTTGGGATTAGATAAGTGGTGAAGGGAAAGTCCCTACCCTTATAAATATGTAATGAACTTCATACTATAGAAGAGGTATGAGAACTAAATTATTGTGAGGTTATGCTACCAAATTTGATGCGCGCATAAGCTATGGTATTATCTATTGTAATGAGCTTTTGTGTATTTATCATGTTTAATATAATGGAGTGTATTGGCTGAATCAGAGTATTAATCCTGAGTATAATTGGTTCTTGCATGCTTGATTTCATCATGGTTATCATTTAAGTCTATTATTCTTTAGATCTATATCCGAACATACACTATGCATGATGTATTATTAAGGATCTAAATGCATTAAGTATTCATCATGTTAAACATCCTGTAATGATACCCTAAAGAGGGCCCTAGTACCTTTGTGTGCTTCAAGTGAGCACTTAGTCTAGGTTGAGTGATGTGCTAACGCACATAGGATTTTACCATAAATTCTAGGCTACATCAAGGATTATTTTTTATATTCTCAAACTCAAACAAAAGGAACCTTGGGTCAGTCTTATCCCCATATTGTAATTTAAAAGCATTTTTCATCTCGATCTATGAGTCTATTGAATTTTTTGGTAAATATTTATACCAATCATGTGCATCCTCTTCGAGAGTATGAATGAATAATTTTATATACACATCCTCATACTCAATTTCAAAATATTCCATCATATTAATGAATATTATCAAATGTTGATCCCCAGTAATGGCATTATTTCCTTGAAATTTAGGCAACCTATTTCTCACATCTTGGGGTACAACATTAGGATACCCAACCATTCCTCTAAAATTTATTGGTCCAAATGTATTGAAAACAAAAGGAGGTTGAGGTGGAGGATGATCCATGTTACATTGAGAAGATGATCTTATAGGGGAATTAAAATGGTGTGGGACAAGTAATTTTTGGGACATGTTATCCAATTTTGGCCCCGGGGTAAAATCAAACAACAGGGGTCAATCGGATCCTAGAACCAAAAATCCCCTTCATTAAACATTTTGGGGACATTATAGGAAAAATATTGTGTTTAAGGCACATCTTGGTGTTATGAGAAATTTCGGGATCATTTTGGAGTATTTTCCCCATTTTGGGTCTTAGGGGTTAGTAAGTTTCCTCATATTACTAAGTTTGACCTCTATGGGCCCACTTTCTACCAAGGATTGCGAGAAATCAAGTAAATTGAGAAATCATGTTTAATTGGTGCTCCTATTATCTCTTCAATTTCAACAAAACATAATGAGTTACAACTTAGAGTAAAGACCAATTCAAGTTAAGCTAAGGAGACATTGAGCTTAAAACAACTCATCAAGTAGCTTGGTGAGCTACTCAAAGGAGCCAATATAGTATAAAAGGGATTGTGCTTGACATATATGAAAAATGAAGGACTTGGCATAATGCCTAGAGTTGGTCGAATAGTCGATGATCTCGGTAGATGATGGATTTTTGGTGGTTGTAAGGTACTCATATGAGAGCTCACGAGTGAGCAAAGAGGAGGCCGAACATTTGAAGTGCCCCACCGAGTCAAGGATAGTTCGAGTCAAGTTGAAGGAAAAATGAGTCATGTCAAAGGGATGAAGAAGCTCACCTCGTAATCCAAAGAATGGGAAAGCTTGTCACAAATCTCGATGGAATTGAGATGATCCATAAAGGAGTATGACGACTCGTAAGATCTTGAGCTTGAAGATTAACCCCAAGGGTTCAAAATTCTGATGCAAGTACTGAAAGCTCAATCTTGATGGTTGCTCGGTGATCACTAGAAGGTGAGCTCGGGAGTATTTTCATCTCTCACCAAACGAATTGGTAATAGAATTCTATTGTGGAGGATAGAGCTCGGCTTGAAAGAATGTAAATGAAAAACTAGTTTAGGACTTAGAAATCAAAGTGTTCATTTTAGGGAGCATGTATTGATTTAGTGAACAAAATGTAGAGGGAGGAACAACTCACATGATATGAATCGAGAGGGTGTTTATAGGTAGGCATCGGGAAGAATTAAGTTGATGTGTCGATTCGAGATCACCCTCATGAGTCACGTTTTTGGAGTTTTGTTTTGGATTTATCTATTTTAGAATTTTGAAGATTGTTAATCGGGGAATAATTGTTAGAGATCACACAAGAAGTCCACGTGGGAGATAAGGACAAGATCAAGGGAGCAGAGGGATAGGAAGAACCCGCACGCAGAGGGAAAGTTTAGTATTCAAGACTTAGCCGATTTTGAGCATGAAGACCTATTTTTAGAAGATGGCATGTGAAACACACCAACAATGCAGAGACGTGCATGCCATGCATTTTTTTTCTTTATAGGGATTAGATCAAGTGTTTTTCATGGAGACGATATAATAATAGGATTGTCACGTTAGTTAACTACAAGAGGTCTATAGATAGCACACTTAAATGTGTGCTATGCCTATAAATGGTGTGTAGTTATTAATAACATGCACCTATTTCTAGAATAGATAATTGGTGAAGGGAAAGTCCCCACCCTATATATATGATGTGAAGCACATAGTAGAAGATATATAGAGAGTGTAGAAGAGAGATGGATGTATGGAGATATAGAGATATGTGCATATTATTGGATTATTGTATCGATCCATATGTGCATTGGTATAGAATGTCATTATTGTAAGGATATTTTTGTTTATTAATAGATGGAAGTTATTAGATAAATCTAAGTGGCATTCATGTGTGTAATCAAGTAGTATATGTTCTTGACTCAATCATGATTGTTGTTTAAACTTTTTGTTTCATAGATCTGAATATAGCATGCATTGTAGAATGATGGATTAGTTATGGATCTATATGTTTCTTCCTTCATCACGTTAACATCCTACTACAACAACCCTAAAGAGGAACCTGGTACCTTTGCGTGCTTTGGGTGAGCACTCAATCTAGGCTGAGTGATGTGCCAACAACTAGGAGTTATCTATTAAATTCTAGGTTTCATTATTTTTCCAAATCCGAGACCTTTTTTTAGTGGTGTTCAGGATGGTTCACGATGAAGATGTATCAATTAACTCTAGCAAGTATTGAGGGGTGGATACATAATTTGTAGGATTAATATACACAAAGTAGTTCGCAGTCAATCTAAGTTTAACGCACGGACTTGGGTAGAAGAGAATCTATATGATAGTATATACAAGAGATTTTTCGCTATCTTTCTAGTAGAACTATATGAGTGGCTTACTTTGCTTATACATCTCAACAAAATTGGAACTATCATGAACTTGTCTAAACATAGGAAGAATTTCAGGCCCCTTATGATGTTGATCTTGATCCGGACTCATGCTCGTGGATACGTGGTTTTGTGGTGTTCTAAATAGTTATATTCTAGAATATTCAATTTCGACGTATTCTTGTCTGGAGGTAGCTGAATTCCACTTTTACGGTATCCAAGAGGAGTATATCTACAAGGTATTCCACTAGTGATCAAGATCTTGATGGTAACTTTGAACCTAGAGAGTAAACCAATGGCTAACTAAACTTCACCATGTGTGAGGGCAAGGAATAGGTTTGGTGAAAGATGGTAGACCTAGCGGCAAAAAGGAAGAGAGAGGAAACATGGATTAAGTATAATGAGGTGCGCGAGAGGGAGATAGAGAAGTAGTGTTTTATTGTAGAAAGTATGACATTAAGGAGAGAGATGGATCATGAAGGATTTACAGCTCACATAGAAGACGTGGAGCTAGAGCATCAGGAACTCCCCCATCTTGGAAAACATGATAGATATCCCCCCTTGGCCTCACACAAAAATGTGCCAATAGAGATTACCCGGGCCACGGAGCGCATCTTAATCTACTTGGTGACCTAGCCCCCGTGCTTGGTTTTCCAATATCTAGTATGAAAAATAACAAACAGTGCTAACTTGGGAAGTAGGGGAGTAGGAGTAAGTCAGGGAGAAAGTACATCAATGGTAATAAAGATGACTTCGATGATATTTGGAGGAACATTATTAGGTGCACCATCCACATAGAATGTGAGCGTGCGCAAAATGTCGATTCACCTCTACGAGTGGAACTACCTCACAAACTATAGGGGTTTAGTATAGTACTATTGTCAGAGCATAGGGGAGTACATATACAAGTCCTATTCTATCTATAGGTGGAGGATTAGGAGGTATAGGTGATTCTAGTTCTGTGGATTTGATGGTTTTGGAGGCATAGGGAACATAGGAGGTTCGGGATCGGTGGTCAAGGCCTCAGTAGAAACCACAAAACATTTATATGGAGATGTCTCTTCATCTTCTAGAGTATAGAGGTATAGAGGATTTTGGCTTGAGCATCTGTGCATGTGTGAGATCTTGTGGTGTGCTAAAGGGATCATGGCTTCGAGTGAAAGGTAATTCAATTTGCTACTACATTACAGGATGTGCAAACAAATGGTATAGGAAGTTTGACCCTATAAAACTTGCATGGATTATGCAAAGCATTGAAGGATGTTTTCCTAAAAGAGTTCCATATCTTTGAGTTTGAGTAGAAGAGTGTTAGTGCACTCAAGGATAACAAGTAGGGAACCACCGAGAGTGTACATGAGTATGATGCCCATTTTAGGAAACTTCTATCTAAGCTATCTTATGATATTCATGCAAGCCAACATGCACAATGGTTCGTTGGATGATTGATTACACCATTTAGAAGAGCATTATCCCATAAGACATACACTCGACCCATGTGAAGCACTAGAAGTAGCTTTGCATGTTGAGGCAGTTAGGAGCATCAAAATTGGTGTTAGTCCATTCTTAGAAGCATAGATTGCAGCTATGGAAAAGTAGTTAGATAAGCTATCAGCAAATTCAGCTCATGAAATGCACACAGGAATTTGGTGTACAAATTGTGAAGTAGAAGGTCACACCAAGGATAGTTGTCCTCATAGAACAATACACTCATTACTATTGGATTGTGAGATCTATCATTTGAATCATGATGTTAGTCACTATCCTATATTACAGTGTTCAATAAGGAAGAATGTATACAGCTTTTGTAAAATTTCTAAGTCCACAACCCATGATACTGAGGATTGTCAATTGATTGGTCAAATCCAGGATGCTATAGACATTGTGGTATGATAGAAAAGTGTAA
Organism: Taxus wallichiana var. yunnanensis; assembly: GCA_018340775.1. Lineage (NCBI taxonomy): Eukaryota > Viridiplantae > Streptophyta > Pinopsida > Cupressales > Taxaceae > Taxus > Taxus wallichiana. The sequence continues at coordinate 694,604,533 of CM031237.1, forward strand.
TGAGATAATTCTAAGGGTAAGAATGAGAACCAAGATTAGGATCATAATCAAATGCGTTATGATAGGAATGAGGGGAATTTTGAAGGAGGTCGTGGAAGGTGATGTGGATATTGTGGTGGATATGGAGGACGAGGCCAAGGGTGGAAGAAGAAGTGAGTTTCCTCAAGGAACATGCTATACATCCGGATCCCCTAATCATTATAAGCACGAATGTCCCTAGAATATTACATGTTCTTTTTACAAAAAGAATCATAGCTATGAAGAGTGCTCGGACTTATATGAGCATCTCATTAAGTAGCATAAGCAAGAAAACAAAGGTGTCGGGATGTTTATGTTTAGAATCTAGTCCAAGATATAAGATCAATGGATGCCCATAGATTACTACATGAGCTAAAGACCTCATGCGTGCAGGAGAGGCATCGTATCAAAGCCTACGATCACCAAGGAGGAGGTTTTGCATGCAAGGTACCTAGATCCAGATCATCGGAAAGAGGTTTATCAGGGTATCATGGAAGTGCTAAGGAATCTTCAGGGTGAAATATAGTACTTAAAGGAGTAAAAGAAAGCATCAGAGATAGTCCAAACTGATATCGATGATCTGAGAGAAGTATGCAAAATGTTGTGCCAGGAGAACATCATCCCACTATTAGGAAGTTGGTTAAAAGGGAACACCCTACACGTAAGTATTGAGACAAGATGAGAAATCCTACATGTAAATATTCCCCCTGATAGCATTGACTATGACAAAGAAATTACTCTAAATGCTATTATGGATGGATGGTTGTTGAGCAATATTCGATAGATATAGGTGCGAATTAAATGTACTTACATTAGATGCATGGGTAAAATGGGGAGGCCTCCATTGCAACCATCATCTAATGTGTTGTTTATGGAAAACTAGAATAAGGCCACTCCCATAGGATTTTTAAAGGATGCATCTATAACCATACAAGGGGCCAAGTTCACTAGGGATTTTGAAGTATTAGCACTTGTAGAAGCAGCACAATTTTCTATCCTTTCTTGGGCACCCTTGGTGGTATACAAATAATGTTGACTTGATATTCAGTAAGGGGTATATTATCTTTGAGAACAAGGAGGAAAGAGTTGTGATACCTCTAACAGATGGGAAGTCTAGACCATATGTTGAGCCTCTAAGTGAGGAGGACATAAACAAAATTTATGTATGCGCTATTCAGGATCCAAAGGTCAATGAGCCATCAAACGAAGGCATCCTATAATGGAGGATTCTCAACTATCAGTGATACTATGAGTATTTCTTGTGATAATTGAGCTCATTGTACATATGAACTAGTAGGGTGTGAGGTGAAAAACGTGGTTGCGTGCAAGAAGGGACTTCATTCTATTTAATGGATAGGTGGCATAGTACCTTGGTATATAGGAGCAGAAGATATTCCTATATTTTTGGAAGCCATGGAGGCACAGTGCATAGACCAAGTCAGGAGAAGAGACATGTTAGCATATGTCTTGTGTGGGACAGCAACGCTAGTGGGTAGTTCATAGAGATAATCTTACGGAGTGGAAGGAGATCAGAAGTGCCCTATCTACTAGGTTTATAAGAAGCAATGCACCTACGCAAATCTACACTTATAATGGTGATCAACCTTCTTAGCATCACATTCAAAGCAGTGTGAGAGACTCTGGACAATGGGACATGAAGCATTACCACCTTCACTCTGGGTGCATAAATTATATTCTACTCTATAAGGATGCACACGTGCCTAGTATGTATATGCAGAACTACATAGAGAGACTATGAATTGGTAAACTTTGACTACAAGAATGATCCAGACCTTTGAATATTTTTCTTCCCAACCTCCAATAGAAGAGGCATTAAAAATTTCAAGTGGTTAACCACTGGAGATAGTGCAAAAGTGGAGGAACTCATAAAAGAATTAATAGGTGAGAAATAAATTAGGGGCACGTTTTGAAAAAGAAGGAGAAAAAGGTAAGATGGTGTACATTGTTCTTGTCTTAAGAAATAAAAGGGTAATATGGTTTACATCATGGATGATGAGGAAGTTGGAAATTTGGATATTAACCATTCACGGGGGTGTGTCACGAGGTCTTGGATAGTGCGAGATAAGGATACATGCACATACCATGAGCCAATGAAGACAAATAAGGTGAATATAGGTTTAGAGGCTAAGCCTAAGGAGGCCATCATTTGAGACTTACTTGGTCGACTTGGAGGTCACAAATATCATTGAGTTACTTAGGGATTATCGTGACTTATTTCCTCAAGGGTATTATGAACTTAAAGGCTTGCATGAATCACTTGGGGAAATGAAGATAAAACTCAAGGAAGGTGCACACTGCATGAGAAAGAGACCTTATAGAGTGAATCCTAATTTGCATGAAAAGGTAAAATAAGAAATTGATAAAATGTTGAAATCTAGAATTATCAAGCCCCTTGATGAGTCAGAATGGGTTAGTCTAATGGTGATCAATATCAAGAAGGATGGATGAATTAGAATATGTGTGGACTACAGGGAGTTGAATGCTACATTCATCATAGATCCATTCCCTACACCATTCACTAAGGAAATACTGGAAGGAGTGACAAGGGCAAAATATATTCTTTCACAGATGGGTTTTTCGGGTATCATCAGGTTAGGATTGCTCAGGAGGATCAAGAAAAGACAACATTTACTACTAAATGGGGTAGTTTTTCCTATATTGTGATGCCTTTTAGATTGAAAAATGCACCTGTTGTATTCTCGTGCATAGTTGTTCAAGCATTCAAAGATTTTATTCACAACTTCTTACAGTCTACCTAGATGATTGGACAATATATGGGCTTGTGAAAGATCATTGTGACAATATGTGCTTAATGTTTGAATGATGTAGATAATTGAGTATCTCTTTGAACATCAAGAAGTTCATATTTGCTACACCATTTGGAATACTGTTAGGACATAAAATCTGCAAGAAAGGTTTTATGGTTGATCTAGCTAAGGTTGCGGTCATTCTATTCTAGGCCAGAAGCACCTTCAAGTCAAAGTGGGGTGCGCATATTTTTTGTTCATACAGGTTACTATCAAAATTTCATCAAAGGGTATGCCAAAATTACTACACCCTTGGAAGAATTACTAAAAGGGAAAGGTACATTTTATTATGGAAAACCACAATAACACGCATTTGAGATATTAAAAGAGAAACTTACTACCGCACCCATTATGTGTTTTCCCTCATGGGATAAACCATTTCATGTGCATGTGGATGCTTCTGGAATGGCCATTGGCACTATGTTAGCTCAACTTGGTGATGGTATTATAGATCATCCAATTTTTTTTTCTAGTAGGAAGTCGACTCTGCCGAAAGGAACTCTACAATTATAGAGCATGAAGCTTTGTCCATGATCTATGCATTGCACAAGTTTTGATAGTACTTGTTAGCGACACCATTTTTTTTTATACAGATCACATGGCATTGAAGTACTTGGTAAACAAGCCCATCTTACAAGGGTGCATATGTAGATGGGTACTCCTATTTCAAGAGTTTAACTTCACAGTTGTGGTGAAGCTAGGGAAAAGTAATTCTGGACCAAACCACTTGTCTAGAATTCACTCAGGAGAAGAAGCATAGAAAATTGACAAAACCATGCCAAATGCATAGTTATATAGGTTACAACACGCGGCCATGGAATTAGAAGACATTTTTGTCTTTCTACAAACTAGTGTGGCACCAGAAGGAATGAAGGCATTAGAAAATAAACAACTTGTTATACACATGGCGTTGTTTATGATAATCGGTGGTGACCTCTACAAGTTAGGAAAATATGAAGTATCACGCCATTTTGTATTAGAGCATGAGCATAAGGATATTATGGATGAAGCTCATGGTGGTATTATAGGAGGCCATTATGCAGGTGATGCAACTACCCGGAAGATCCTACTTGTTGGATTATGGTGGGAGACATTGTATAAAGACTATAAAGAATATTGTAAGGTGTGTGATCATTATCAGTGCCTAGGAAAACTAGGGCAAAGAGATGAGATGCCTTTGAGACCAATTACTAGTGTTGAACCATTTGAGAAATGGGCCATTGACTTTGTAGGACCTATTTCACCACCACGTGTAGGACTGGATCATGCTATATCATTACTTACATAGATTATCTAACACGGTGGGCAGAAGCCGCACCTATGAAGGATTGTATAACAGCTACATCAGCTAGGTTTCTATGGGAGAATGTTCTTACAAGATATGGATGTCCTTTAAGCTTGACAAGTGATAGGGGTACACACTTTTTGAATGATATGATCAGTATCCTATTACATGAGTTTATGGTTGCACACCATAAAACTACACCCTATCATCCTCAAGAAAATGGAACTGCTGAGGCTTTCAACAAGATTTTGAGCCAAACTTTGACAAAAATTTGTGATGTTGGAAGAAAGGATTGGGATGACAAAGTTTCATCTGTTCTTTGGGCATATAGAACAACTTACAAGAGATTGAATAAAGCCACACCATTATAGTTGGTGTTTGGCGCATAAGACTTTATCCCAATATAATTTATGTTACCTTCTTTGCATAGTGCATGCTAGAGCTCTAGGCGATGAGCGGGATTTAAAAGAGTGTATCAAGAATATGATTCAACTATATGAGTGACGAACCATATCATGATGGATTCGAAATAGGAAAAAGCTAGCAGAAAGCATGGCATGACAGAAACATAAGGCATAAGAAGTTTGAGATTGGAAAAATGGTACTTCTTTATGACTCAAAGTTCTTGTGCCATCCAGAAAGCTCAAAGTACATTGGTCAGGGCCATATGTCATCACTTATATACTTGAATCAAGTTCTTTCTATTTAGAAGAACTTGATGGAACATGACTACCTAGTTACTTTAATAGAGTAGGCTAAATCCCTATTATAAATAAGTTTTCTTGGTGTTAGTAATAAGGTAGTATTTCCATTTAGATTAGGTTTTCAATTTGGTATTTCCTAATGTATTCCATTGATTGTCACCTTGCTTTTCAATTTAGTTGTTTTTTTGTAATAAGCGTGCTTGTAGGCATGAAGCTAATTACTATATGAATAATATGTATGTGTAGAGGACTGCACATACCTTTAGTGTGGGGTGGTTGTAGTTATCCAAGTAAAAGACTGTGGGAATTTGTGAAAGGAATAAGCTAATACGGGTGTTCTTTAAGTCAAAAGAAGATTACTTCTCAAAAGTGACCAAGGATGGAGATGAAAGAAGGAACAATATAACATGAGGCAAGTGGAGACCATGCTAACTCCATGAGAAGGTAAAGTGATGAGGTACTCGGGTGCAAGGGCGTGCAATCCGAAGAGAAGTCTATGAAGAGAGGGTAGGGAGGAGTGCTAGAAAGTTATAGGCTGGGAATGAAGATGTACCATGTAGAATAAACAAATTTGGTCAATGAAAGAGAGGATATTCAGTAGGTGAAGGAGGAATAAATGCATCAAAATTTGAAACATCTATATAAGGATGGGATACAAATTCATTTTTACCATTGTGATTAAGAGTATTTGAAAGTAGACAAGTGCGAAGAGCTGAGTGATCATTTTTAAGGTGCGAGAGGTGTGTAACCAGTCTTGATGAAGAGATCTATGTGCAAAAGAAACTTGTGTCCCTGGTGGTGAAGGATTTGAGTGAAGCGAGGTGACAGAGACAAGTTAGGGGCACATAATTTCACCTACGACATGATGAATTTAACTAGGGTTTGCTTTACACATTGCAGAATTTGAATGGAAAGGATCTATAGAGGATTACAAGGTAAAATGGCACCCAAGAAGGCATTTGTAGCAGGAGTAAAAGGAAAGAAGAAGGTGGTCATTAAGGAGGAAGAAATGGCTCCAAAAAAAAATTTGGAGATGTAATATCCAGAGGGGGTTATTGTCGGCCAGAGTGGGATTATCACATAAGGAAAAGAAAAGTGAGTGAGTACAATCACCGTACCATTGAGAGTAATGAAGGATGATACATTGGGCCACACAGAAATATTTTCAATAGTTAAGCAAAAGCACAAGGCCCTGCAGTAGCAAAAAGAGCCGTATAAGACTTAGCTTTGGAAGAGCTTGGGAAGATAATTACACGAAGATGGATCTTATAGAAGGAAGAATGACCTCAATGTCCAGCATTGTCTTGGTTTTGCAAAATGAAAAAGGGAGATTATGAAGGATGAATTGGAGTCCATTTCTATGGACATTCCAAAAAAATTAGAACAAGCACTCACCGAATGGTAGACCTTGGAGACCGGAATAAAAGAGGAGTATCTAGAGTTGCTTCTTAAAACATTCTTTATTCATCTACATTCTTTCTTATTCTTTCCATTAATATTCTTTACTAAAATTTTTGAAAATACCCATTGTCGGGATGACAATGAGATTAGTGTGGGGTAATGTTGATAAGAGAATACTTGTTAGAGATCACACAAGAAGTTCACGTGGGAGATTAGGCCAGGATCAAGGGTGCAGAGAGGATAGGAAGAACCCCATGTAGAGAGGGCAAGTTCAACATTCAGGACTTAGCGTATTTTAAGCATGAAGACCTATTTTTAGAAGATGGCGTATGAAACACACCAATGATGCAAAGACATGTGTGCCATGCATTTTTTATCTTGAGAGGATCTGATCAAGATTTTTGCATGGAGATGAGCTAATAATAGGATTGTCACTTGATTAACTATAAGAGGTCTATAGATAGCACACTTGCATGTGTGGATATTCCTATAAACAACGCGTGGCTATTAATATTATGACAACCTATTTCTAGAATAGATAAGTGGTGAAGGGAAAGTCCTTACCCTATATATATGATGTGAAGCACATAGTAGAAGAGATAGAGAGAGAGAAGAGGATGTGTATGGAGATATAGAGATATGCACATATTATTGGATTATTGTATCGATCCATATGCACATTGGTATATAATGCCATTATTGTAAGGAGATTATGTTTTTATTAATAGATGGAAGTTATTGGCTGAATCTAAGTGTCATTCCTGTGTGTAATCAACTAGTGCATGTTCTTGAATCAATCATGATTATTGTTTTAACTTGTTCTTTCATAAATATAAATGTAGCATGCATTGTAGAATGATAGATTAGTTATGAATCTATATGTTTCTTCCTTCATCATGCTAACATCCTGCTAAAACAACCCTAAAGAGGGACCTGGTACCTTTGCATGCTTTGGGTGAGTGCTCAATCTAGGTTGAGTGGTGTGCCAACTCCGACTAGGGAGTTATCTAGTAAATTATAGTCTACATCGAGATTCTTGGGGTCAAAGATGTTGAACGAGTTGAATATTTCTAAAACTTGAAATTCCAAAACTTTGAAATTTGGAGTTTCAAAATTTCGGGATCGAAGCTATGAAGTTGTCACCATGTCATGGGGAGGTTCAATTCTATCACTAAGTAAGGAGGAGGTCCGAGTCTCATCGAGTCGGAGGAGGCCAAGTCTAATGCTAAGGTGGGATCATGTTGCATGCTTAGTCTATTAGTGAGTTAGAATAATGGGCCGAGTTGCATGGTTTCGAAGGAACTCAAGATCGATCGACAAGATTTGAGGGAAGCTAAGCTATGTGAGACAAGTTACATTGGGTAATTTACAATTCATTTAGCTTCGAGGTTATAAATGGTGATTCCACGGTGTTTGAAGAAGATCTTGGCTTGGAATCACAAAGGAGCTCGGTGACTTGAAAGGTGCTCGAGAACCTAGTGATGATGGAGGAGCTCGGTCCATTGTGATCTATAGATGAACTCAACTTTGCATGACATAAAACTTGGGTGACATGGAGTCGAGAAAAGGGAAAATCATTGAGTGACAAGCCGAGGAGGGTTTGACAAGGAAATCTAAAAAATCGGTGATGAATATAGTGATATGTGGTATCTTGGTGGGCTCATGAGAGGAATTTGAGAGGCCGAACTATGTCTGTAAATGGTGAGATATTGGCCCGAGTCATTCTTGTAATGGCGAAGCACCTAGCATGGGAGCTCGACATGGTGATGAGCTTGTGGAATGGCTCATGCCAAGTCATTCGGTTCGTAGATAGAGGCTTGGCGTAAAAGTTTTCTTAGCATAGAGCTCATTGGGAGCATATCTCAGTCGGTAGGAGAGTACATCGGGTTCGATGGTAGAGATCCCATGAAGCTCGGAAGATATCACTCAAGGTGAATCAATTCTATGTGATCTCGGCGAGGATGATAGATCAATTCTACGTGAGCTCGTGTGAAGTTTTGGCGAGTTCAAAAGGTGTGAGCGGGCTCGTGGGTTAATGTGATGGTGATGTACTCAATGCTTGAAAAAACATGAAAATCATTGCTCGGTCGTGTGGATGAAGGAGATCGACATGGAATAGAAGGAGCTCGAGCTCAAGGTTGTGATGGCGAGTCGAGCCCACATGAAGAGAGGTCAAATCGATGGAGCTCGGTTTGGAGGGTTTGGTGGAGGAGCTCTAGTTTGGTGATGTTTGAGTTTCAAGTTCTCGGTGTGTCAATCTAAATGAAGACCAATTCAATGTAGAGCTAGGAAAGAATGAGTTGAACGAGCTTGAGTGAGTTGGTCAGGTTAGGAGTTCAATTTAGACCTTGGTGAAAAGACCAGAAATCTAGAGGATGACAGATCAACTTGGTGAGAGGACATCGATGTGGATTAGGAATTGGTTGTGGTGAGCTTGCAAACAGATCTCGTGAAGTTGAGCCATATGAAGGAGTTTGTAGAGAGTGAGTTACGTTGGTGGAAGCCGCTGAAGATAGTTCCCGAGCCAAATAAATGCGTGCGAGCTCGAATGATCCATCAAATTAATCTAGTGAGTGGTGAGGCCGTGCAAGTGTAAGGGAGCTCGGTAACTTTAGGTGAGTAAGAGCTCAGTCACATCGGTAGAAATATGAAGAGCTCGGTGGTGGTTAACGAAAGTGGATCTCGGACCCAACTCGATGGTTGGATCGATGAAACCACCCACCGAGTTGGACTTATTTTTAGTCTTTTCTTCATGGACCCCTCCCTCCTCATCACAAACCGGTCAATAGGGGGCCCACCAAAATTTTTTAATTAATTTAATATTTTTATTTAAATATTTTAATAATAATATTTATTATTATTATTTAAATATTATTTTAATTAATTGAGAAGACTATGTCAACAAGCATTAATGGCACATGATGGAACTTTCTCAAGTGGTTCAACCAACTGTAATAAATGATACATCATGTACCTTCAATTTAGGAAGGAAATTTATGACTCCTCTCCTCTCTCTCAAATTTCTCTATAAATGTAAGTTGGAAGCTCATTCCAAGGGTTCCAATAGGTCAGATAGGTTGGAAAGTTAGACGTCTTAGGCAAAGTGCAATTTTTCAAGAGTCCTCTCTCTTCTGCAAGTTGTCCTTGTGTGTTGAGAGAACTTTCAAGCCTCCTCTTCAAGACTATAATGGAAACCATTTCCTCTTCTGAATGTATGATGCATTGTGCATGTTATTGAAGCAATAAAAGTGTGTGTTTTGTGACTAATCTCGGTCCTTTCATCCTTCTATACTTCCTTGTGCCTTTTCTCATGCTTGTAGGTACATTGTGCAAGTTCACATTTCTATTACAGTTCTTGGAGTTTTGTTCTTATCAAGTGGTGGAGTATTGCATGTAGTTGATTTTGGTGTCCATTCACCCTTCTTAAGTTCATCCTTCTTCACTGGGAAACTGATATATTGCTCTGTCTGATCAAGTTTAACAAAGGGAACACATGTTTCTTAGTTTGTGGTATTTTGTACCCTCTCTAAGTTGTAGTAGGTGAAGTTGATCTATGGTGCACACACCCTCTTCAAATTAACCCTTCTTGAGTCTGAAAACACCCTTTATTTGGTGCATCACCATCCCTAGTATAGTTTCATTTCTGCAAATCTCTTTCCCTAAAACCCCATGAAAATGTTAGCATAGGACTAGATAGCCATTTTTATTACACTAGGAGTAGTACAACACTTAGTTTAGGAAGAGGAATCCATCTTCTCTCGGAGGTTCACCTCAAGCCCAAGTCCCACATCTTGAGAGGTGATCCCATGTGTCCCAATCACATTGAACGTCCTGTTCACATTCTGGCCATTCGGAGGGTGCAGTGATTTGGTGATAACAGTTTTGGCATGCTTTGGTGGGAATGGGACTAGATGCACATATTTCATAGGTGTGTGTATTTTTTTCACTTAATTTCATTAAGTTATTGTGCTCTTAGTGAAATTTCAGCCTTAGAGTTATATCCAAGCACAACTAGTGACTCCATTGGTCAAAGTACCCTACTCTCTATGTTGCAGATCTTCAATTTTATCCATTTCCATTTAGTTTTCTTCAACATCTTTCCATTTTTATCCCATTCATGAAGCTTGTGCAATCATGGTTTCATTCCCACAGTTGAGTTCCCACTTGCACCAGTAACAACACTTTCCATCTTCAAGTTATTTTAATCCACCTCCAGCTCCATTTTATGATGAGAATCAACAATATGCATATCCCTCTGAGCAAAGTCATGATCAGTTTGGTTTTTCACCTAACTATATAGCTTTTCAAGAGCAGAACATGTAGATGATGGAGGCTATCCTACAGATGAAGATGTAAAGTTGCAACTTAAGATGTAGAAATTGGAGGTAGGCATGGTACAATCTAGAGCCACATCACAAATGAAGGCATTCAAAATTATTTCAGATACCATTGTCCAAGGGTTGGCCCTATGCCAAAGTTTTATAACCTTGCAAAAAAATTTTTTTTATGAATGAAATCTTTCCTCATCTTGAAGGTTGGATTGAAGAAATAGAGGCCTATGAGTTTGATGCAATGCAATCTTGTCAATGGGTTGATTCTACACTACCACCACCACCTCAAATTTCTCTTTCCATTTCTCAGTTAATGTCATTTTAGTCCAAACCTCAAATTCCAAGCTTTTCACCATCTACACATGTTAAGAATTCCATTCCTTCCTCTCCTATCTTTCCATCCCATCATGAATCTTCCATGTTTCTTCCTTCTTCAAAGTTCCTTCTTTTCTATAAAGGGCACAACACAAGAATTTTTACTCTTCCTATCTCAAATAGTGAGGGAATCAGTTGAATCCCAACCCACCCCTCCTCTTATAGTCCCAAATCCATTTTGGGAGGAGCATTGTCAAGAAATGAGAAAAAGGGAGGAGTATATGGTCAAGAGAATAGAAAAGGAGAGCATGCAAATAATCTAAGGAAATGGGCTGCAAAACTTAACATCAAGCAAACTTCATTCCTGACTAAACCTTCTGCAAAGTTGAGGCTCAAGAACAAGTCGAGAAAAACTAGTTTTGTACCAAAAAAATCTAGAGTTAAACAAGGGGGACCAATAAGTCTACTTGTTCAGAATGTAATATTCATATTGGCTCAATTCCATCAAAGGAGTTTGAATCACCAAAGGTGGAAAAATCAGTAATAGAAGAGAATGTGCAAGTTGAAGAAGAAAGAATTTCAAGTGTACAAGTTGATTCTAATGAATGCAATGATCCTAATTGCCATGCATGTCAAGAACTTGCATCACTTCTGGAAGGTGGTAAAAATTTCCAAGATCATCATTAGATGTTACAATCAGCCATAACAAGTTTCATGAGATGAAGAAGGATTCAGAGATCGAGAATGCTGATGAGACCATGCAGAGGCTTTCTAATCCTTTTCCTCTCTTCCTTCTCAAAAATGTGATTTTTTAGATGAATTTGATCTTTCTAATTTCATGTTTGAGAATGAAGAATATCAAGATGAAGGAGGTTCTAGTTCAAAGGATACTCAGATTGAGGAGGAGATTTTGACACATTCAGAGAATGAAGAAGCAAATTATCTATCAGATCTGAAGAATGTTTTGATGGACAAGAGCCTATGGAACTTGACAATCTTGTTATTCCATCACTTATTTTCCACCAGAAAGTGTCAAGTGTTGCGAGAGTACATGCTCAAGAATAGCTCATTGCTCATAACTATCCTTTGGAATCAAAATTGGAGGAATTGAATCTTCCATATCCATCATCACATGTAAAGGAGGAACACACAGAGAAGCTAGGACTGATCTAGAAGCATTGAATGAAGATTATGTCATGGAGAGGTTTCTATTTTTAGTTATGGAACCTATTTTGGTAAACAAGTTTGTGATGGAGGAAAGTATTCTTGAATATTTTCCTTCCCTAAAATCTTCAAAATCTACAAATTGGAGGGTTTGACTTTTCAAATTCCATGTCGAATGAGGGAGATGTCATGTTGTCCATCCATCTAGGTGAAAGATAAGCTATTTGTAAATGGGAAACAAGAGGGAAATCAGGTCATGAATAACCATCCTTTTCAAGGATGTCTTCAACAAGAATTCCTTGTTAAAATTGAAGTTCAGAAAAATAAGAATATTCAACGGGTTAGACCATGTCCTATAAGGTACCTGCTTCATTGAAGCTAGAAGAGAAGCCAAACCAGTCACATTCATTTCAGAATGTGAGGATGAGTTCAAAATTATGAGGATCGATTCTGATAATGCCTCTCTACAAAACAAATGTAGAGAAAACTAAAAGAGGCATATTTTCTCTTTCCAATTGATGTCTCGGTGGACCAAGTGGAGAATTGGGCTTATTTCAATTTTTTACTCTCATTCTCATCCATGTCCATTATCACATCATCTACATGGCTGCCCATTGTAAGGAAAGGAAGCTATTTTGCACAACCAATTGTAGGGTTTGTTTAGCTCACATGTGCTTCTAGTTAGTGTAGGGTAGTATAGGTTTTCTTTCAGTAGAATAAGTGCATTACACACCTTGCATGTTCCACTTGAGGCATGTATGGTTTTCATTTTTTGTGTGTGTTGTTTTCCATTGTCACTCTTGTGTTGTTCTACACACACTTGTTTAATCATTGAGGGTGTCAAGGAGAAGGAAGGTTCAAATTTTCCATAAGAGTTTCATGATCTACCTCATTCAAAAAATTCTATAGCATTCCATATTTCCAAGTGTTCATCGATTCAGTATACTTCATGCTTAGAATTTCATAGGGGTCTAAGATCACATTGCTCAAGAAAATTTTGGGACGTATCACAGAGATCAAATCGGTTTTGAGATTTATAATGACTCCATACCCAATGGATAGACAAGGCTACTAGCCTAAAGCTTAGTAAGAAATCATTCCCAAGAGGTCACCAAAAATGTTATCCAATTTTGGCCCCTGGGTAAAAATTGGACAACAAGGGTCAATCAGACCCTAGAACTGAAAAGCCCCTTCATAAAACATTTTCTAGGGGACATTATAGGAAAATCTTGTGTTGAAGGCACATCTTGGTGTTATGAGAAATTTTAGGATCGTTTTGGAGTATTTTCCCCATTTTGGGTCTTAGGGGTTAGTAAGTTTTGTTTGTATTACTAAGGTTGACCTCTGTGGGCCCACTTTCTACCAAGGATTGTGAGAAATCAATTAAATTGAGAAATCATGTTTAATTGGTGCTCCTATTATCTCTTTAATTTCAACAAAACATAATGAGTTACAACTTAGAGAAAAGACCAATTTAGTAAGCTAAGGAGGCATCAAGCTTAAAACAGCTCAAATGAGTAGCTCGATGAGCTACTCAATGAGAGGTTGATATTATGTGTAAAAGGGATTGTGCTCGACATATGAAAAAAATGGAGGACTCGGCATAATGGCTAGAGTTGGTTGATACCATTTTTAGATGAGCTTGGTAGATGATGGATTTTTAGTGGGTGTAGAGGCACTCGAATGAGAGCTCACGAGTGAGCGGAGTGGAGGCCAAATAGTTGAAGGGCCCCACCAAGTCAAGGATAGTTTGAGTCAAGTCAAAGGAAAAATGAGTCATGTCAAAGGGATGAAGAATCTCAGCCCTGGTAATCCAAAGAAGGGGAAAGCTTGTCGTAAGAGCTCGGTGGCATTAAGATGAGCCATAAAAGAGTATGACGACTCGCAAGATCTCAAACTTGAAGATTAACCCCTGAGGGTTCAAAATTTTGATGTAAGTACTGAAATCTCGATATTGATGGTCACTTAGTGATCGCTAGTAGGTGAGCTTGGGAGTGTTTACATCTCTCAAAAAATGACTCGGAAATAGAATTCACTCATGGAGGATAGAGCTCATGGCTTAAAGGAATGTAAATGAAAAACTAGTTTAGAATCGAACTCGAAGTGTTCATTTTAGGGAGCATGTATTGATTAAGTCAAACAAATGCAGAGGGAGGAAAAACTCAGTGACATGAATCGAGGGTGTTTATAGGTAGGCATTACAACGAAGCAAGTTGATTACATCATTTAGCACCTGGATCATTCTCATGAGTCATGTTTTGAGTTTTGTTTTAGAGTTATCTATTTTGGAATTTTGTAGATTCTTGGGCTCAAAGATGTTGAATTGAAATCGAATATTTCCAAAGTCTAATACTCAAACTCTGAAATTTAGAGTTTTAAATTTTTACGAATCAAAAGCTGTAGAGGTGGTCACCATGTCATGGGGAGGCTGAGTATATCACCGAGTCGGGAGGAGGCCCAGTCTAATACTAAGGTAGGATTGTGTTGCATGCCAATTCTTTTGGTGAGTTAGAATAATGGGTCAAGTTACATGGTTTCTAAGGAACTCAAGATCGATCAAAAGATTTGAAGGGATCTAAGTTGGTGAGCCAAGTTACATTGGGTGAATTAGGAGTCATTCAGTGTCGAGGTTACAAGATGGTGAGTCCACGATGTTTGAAGAAGAGCTTGGCTAGGTGGAGCATCGGTGGATCTCAATGACTTTGGTAAGGTGCTCGGTTCAATGCGGTGATGGAGCCAGCTTGGCCCATTGTGATCTACGAGATGAAATCAAATTTGCATGGCATAAAACTGGAGGCACATGGAGTTGAGCCAAAGGGAAAATCATTGAGTGACAAGCCAAGAAGGAGGGCTTGACAAGGAAATCTCAAAACTCAACGGTGAATATAGCAATATGTGGTATCTTGGTGGGATCTTGTGATTTCGAGGATTTTGAGAGGCCAAAATATGTCTACAAATTGTGAGATATTGGCCCTAAGTCCTTCTTGCAATGGTGAGAGACACAACATGGGAGATCGACATGGCGATGAGCTTGTGGAAGGGCTCATGCCAAGTCATTTGGTTTGTAGATAGAGCTTGGCATAAAAATTTTCTTAGCATAGAGATTTTTGGGAGAATAGCTCAGTCGGTAGGAGAGCACATCGGGTTCAATGGTAGAGATCCCATGAAGCTCAGTAGAGATCGCTCAAGGAAAATCAATTCTATGTGAGCTCGGCGAGGATGATAGATCAATTCTATGTGAGCTCATGTGAAATTTGTGGTGAGTTCGAAAGCAAGTGTGAGTGGGCTTGTGGGTCGATGCGATGGTGATGCACTCGATGCTCAACAAAACATGTAAAGATTGCTCGGTCATGTGGATGAAGGAGCTCAACATGGAACAAAAGGAACTTGAGCTCAAGGTTGCGATGGAGAGTCAAGCCCACATGAAGACATGTCAAATTAGTGAAGCTTAGTTTGAGCTCAGGTTTAGGGTTTAGTAGAGGAGCTCTAGTTCAGTGATGTGTGAGTTTCAAGTTCTCAGTGTGGTCAATGCAGAACGAAGCCCAAGTCAATCATGAAGCTAGGTAAGAATGAGTTTAACAAGCTCAGTGAGTCGGTTAAGTTAGGAGTTAGATTTGGAGCTTGGTGAAAAGACCAGAAAGCTCATGGATGATGGATCAGCTTGGTGAGAGGAGATCAATAGAATAGGAATTGGTTATGGCAAGCTTGAAAATAGATCTCATGAAGTCGAGCCATATGAAGGATTTTGTAGAGAGGAGTTGCATCGGTGGAAGCAACTAAAGATAGCACTCGAGAGCCAAACAAATCAGAGCAGATTTCAAGGTTCTTGGATCCGTCAAGTTAATCCAGAAGTGAGTGGTGAGGCCATGCAAATGTAAAGGAGCTCGGTAACTTTGTGAGTAAGAGCTTGGTCGCATCGGTAGAAATATGAAGAGCTCGGTGGTGGTTAATGAAAATGGAGCTCGGACCCAACTCGATGAGTTGGCTCGGCGAGCCAACCATCGAGTTGGACTTATTTTTAGTCTTTTCTTCATGGACCCCTCCCTCCTCATCACAAACCAGTCAGCAGGGGGCCCACCAATTTTTTTATTAATTTAATATTTTTATTTAAATATTTTAATAATAATATTTATTATTATTATTTAAATATTATTTTAATTAATTGAGAAGACTATGTCAACAAGCATTAATGGCACATGATGGAACTTTCTTAGTGATTCAACCTGATTTGTAATAAGTGATACATCATGTACCTTCAATTTAGGAAGGAAATTATGACTCTTCTCCTCTCTCAACAATTTTCTATAAATGTAAGTTGGAATCTCATTCCAAAGGGTTTCAACAGGTCAAATATGTTGGAAAGTTAGACATCTTAGGCAAGTGCAATTTTTCAAGAATCCTCTCTCTTTTGCAAGTTGTCCTTGTGTGTTGAGAGAACTTTCAAGCCTCCTCTTCAAGACTGTAATGGAAACCATTGCCTCTTTGAAATGTATGATGCATTGTGCACATTATGGAAGTAATAAAAGTGTGTGTTTTGTGACTAATCTTGGTCATTTCATCCTTATATACTTCTTTGTTCCTTTTCTCATGCTTGTAGGTACACTTGTTGCAAGTTCATGTTTATATTTAGGTTCTTGGAGTTCTATGCTTATCAAGTGGTGGAGTATTGCATGCAGTTGAGTTTTGGTGTCCGTTCACCCTTTTTAAGTTCATCTTTCTTCACTATGAAACTGATATATTGCTCTGTCTGATCAATTTTAACAAAGGAATGCATGTTTCTTAGTCTGTGGTATTTTGTATCCTCTCTAAGTTGCAGTAGGTGAAGTTGACTGTGTTGCACATGCCCTCTTAAAATTAACCCTTCCTAAGTCTAGTAACACCCTTTATTTGGTGCATCACCATCCCTAGTATAGTTTCATTTATGTAAATCTCTTTCCCTAAAACCCCATGAAAATGTTAGCATAGGACTAGATATCCATTTTGATTACACTAGGAGTAGTGCATCACTTAGTTTAGGAAGAGGAAGTCAGCCTTCTCTAGAGGTTCACCTCGAGCCCAAGTCCCACAACTTGAGAGGTGATCCCATGTGTCCCAATCACACCGAACATCCTATTCACATTCGGCCATTCGGAGGGTGCATTGATTTAGCGAAACATGGCACAGGTCTATGATTTTCAAAGTAAGTATCCTCCAGTGGCTTGGCTTCACATTCCACCCTATCGGTTTATAATGGCAAAGAAAATAAATGAGGAACACTTATCCTAGATACAAAATATTCCCCTTCACCATCTGGAGTAAATAAATTATTTGAAGATATTTGAAGATATTGTAAATCCTCAATAATAGATTGATCACTTTCCAGAATTGGTACTTCTCTCTCACTTGACTCTTGATCCCCCAATGCTTTCATCTTTAGTCGATATTTATCAATATCCATACGATCTAGTGCAACATTTACTAAAACCAGAAAATATTACACAAAAAACTCTTGATCTCATGCAATTCTCACAAATTTTAACAAAGGATGACGTTTAAACAACATATTTGCATAAGAATCATTACCAAAGGTCAATGTGCATATGTATTTTCACAAATACTCCTTGGTGACGGGTCAATGTTGGTACCCAAATTTATCCTTCCTTTGAGAACATCACAAGTTGATCAAGATGCTTAAGAAAAAAAATCATAATAGGAGTTTTTGACCTGGACCTTTATTACTCTAGTTTGGAAAGGACTGGATAACACCATGTTAAGGGTTTGACCTACCCTCACTACTTTAGGTTGTGCCTTTAACCAGGGTGAGAGGACCCATTTTGTAACCTTTGTTGGTGAAGAATATCAATGGATTAATAGTATTTGACTCTCCCTTTGCAATATTTGAAGGATACCTTGAGAAAACATGGTCAATGCAACATAACCTAACTCTCACGAGTTGTCACCCTAGAGAATGAAGATGTTTTCTAGACAAGGTCCAGGTTACTAAAGACAATGATAAAAATTGATTGCATCTACATATTTTGGTAAAGGATAGGAAAATTCAATGAACTTCTTCAACATTTATGGATATACAGTGCAAGAAGGGATGGTTCATGTATGATTTATTACTGAATGTATAATTTGTTGTTGGGAAGTTAAGCAGGATAAAGTTGATTATACCAAATTCTTGAGAAATTTTAACAAATGTTGGAAAATCTACAAAGAAAAATGACAAAAGGCTTCAAATAGTCAAAATGAACCTTCAACTAGAGGATGTGCATCTATGAAAGCTCAAAGACACATGGTTTCACACATTCTTCAAGGATTCAACACAAAATCTCATGTTAAAGACTTAATTAAACATTAGAAGTCCTGATTCATCATGCCTAAGATACACTCATAGACTAACAAACAATCTGTATCATCATAATGAAAGTAAAGTGAATTTAAATTGTTTATTGCATCATGAAATGAAAAATCTCTTCATAATGTAATTGAAAATGCCACAATACTATCATGAGGACAAGATCTTGTGTGATTTAGAGGAACTCCTAACATAAGATTGCAATAGAACACATATAACTATTTGAAGATATCTCAAAATGAAATCGAGACACAACTAGGTTCATGATTAACACGATTTACTCAAGGTTCTTCAAATTGATCAGCAAGGGAAATTTTATTTACAATCTCAAATCTTATCAATGGCTGGACACTTGCAACCATCTTGACATGATCAATTTCAAAGATACACAAGAAATAACTAGTTTCTCGATAAGTTCCTCGGAAAAATGGCTTCTCTCGAATTTCTCTCCTTCTCTTTTCTTTGAATAATTCTTAGAAAAATTAACCCCCTCTAGTGTGATTATCCTTTTTCCTTTTATATCACCCTCTTCACTTGTTAACCTTCAAATTTTCCCCCAAAAGCATGAATATTCCAAGGAATATTTCCTTTTACAAAACTTGTTCTAGAACATGACATTTAAAAAAATTTTCTTTTAAACTACCAGATGTACAAAGTGTAAGTCTTTTCAATCAGCTCCACTTGTGCTCAACTGGGATATCAGGTCATCATTTCTAGTGAATTACTTTAATCATTCTTTCCTGATATTGATTAGATAATCATTTCAAATAATCTCTGAACACTTCTAGATGACTCTGATATGACATATATCCATATTCACTTTTCAAGAATCCACCTTGGGTGCCACACACTCTATTTTATGTCTTATTGGCTTAATTTCCACACATAGTTCTATCGAATCACTTTGATTTACCAGATCTACTCATTCCTAACCTTTTCCAAACTCTTAAATTCCTTTCTATGTGAATTGAAAAAATATCCCTCATCTCATGGGAAAGATTTTACTAAATCAAAAACATATGTCTCCTTTTTATTATAAAACTTGGCTCAATTTCATTGTCATTATGCATTTCCCTTCTTGTTTTGAATATAAGGAATTTCATTAGAAAAATGGTGAAGGTACTCATAGCACACAGCCTAAAGGATATTTCTCAGAGGACTTAAATCAGATTTTTGATTTGAGTGGTCTGATGAAGCCTTTGTTAGGGCTCTATTTGATGTAGAGTGTGTGGGTGACACCAGAGGACCCTTAACATATCGGAAAGTCTAATTAGCACTTCTTACAAGGCTAATCAGGATTAATCATGTATTTTTAGCCTTTCAGGTTATGTATTTTCATCTTTTTAGATGGGAACACTTGAAATCTCCCAAATATTTAAAGAGATACTTGGGTCGAGAGAAGACCTCAGGTATCTGGGAAAACTAGTTTTCAATGTCCCTTTTTATGTGATGAGGGATTTGTATCAAAATATATTCCCAAGGAATCATATGTGTTGTATGATAAATCCTCCATCGACATTGTGCCTATTATTTCCCACAAAATAGATGAGTTGGAGTGGAGAATCAATTTCCTGGAGAAAAGTAAGTAGAGATTGTGCCTTCGCAACTAGTTTTAACACTAGGGTCATCTTCAGGTAAGAGGAAGGGTGAACCAAAACCTCAACCTCCAATCATTATCTCTGATGGAGAAGAGGACTGATCATTATCTACTCACCATTCAAGGGAAAAAATCTCCTCCACTCGGGACAATAGGGGAGATTTTAATTTGGTCATCCACCCACTTAATGCATCATGCTCCTTAGTTAGAGCATGATTTTTGGGGCCTCAACCAATTCCTTCTCTAAAAATACAATCCACCTTTCACAAGGAAATGGGAGGTTGGGTCAAGCTCAAGACCTCAAATCAACCCTAGTCAACAACATGCAAGTGCTTTCCCTTCCAATCACCCCGGGTATCCCTCTCAAACCACTCCTAGCACGTGACCCTTCACAAAGGGAAAGGAAAGATGAATTCTTCAAATGGAGGTTTGGATATTTTGGATTGGGTGTCATCACAACAAAAAAAATTCAAGCTTGAGAAAATCATGAGTCATCCTAGAATGACTCTAGAAGCATTGATGGACATGGGAATGTCCCGGACCTGGTAGGGTCAATCATTTTTTTAGAAAACACAAGGTTCAAGTGATTTTGTGCTTGAGGAAAAATAAGCTTTTGAATAAGCTTCCCTATTAGGAGGAAACTATGAAGTAGGACTGAAAAATGTCTAGATGTTGCTTTCCTTTCATTGTCTCTATTTCTGGCATGTGTATATCTTTCTTTGTCATGGGTAGGGGCCCCTATAGAACCCCATTTTGTTCCTTATTCAAAATGCAAGAAGCACAAAAATATCAATCATTTACATGCTTATCCAAATGTATGTAAAACTTCATCAAAGTAAATATGACACTACTACATTCTTCCACTTTACAATTGAAATAAGGGAAACAATAAAATTCAAAAAAAAATTACATCCCATGTAATAGAAGTATTATTTTAAAGTATCAGTTTAAAGAAGGAATATGAAAAGAGAAATACAACTTAAGGAACAATGCCTAAGCATGTTCATCATCTTTTGTATCTACATTCTTTTCTTCTTCAGCTTCCACTTTTGTATCTTGTTCTTTTGGAAACCTTGCTACATATGCATCATACCTTTTGAATAACTCATTAACCTCATCCTCATCTGGTCCCGTATGATGCTGGAAAATTAGTGCTTTCCTAGATATTGCATCAATGCAATGGCCCATTTTCTGTTTGTATTCCAGTGGTCTTGCTTTTAACTCTACAATTCTATTCTCAATCCTTCTCATTATTTTAATGATTTCATAGGAGAAATCATTCTTCAAAATATTCTTTTCAAAGGAATTAAGAAAAATTCAATCTTCAGATCATGTAGCTCTTTTGAACTTATCAACTACCATATCCTCTAACTTCAAGTCAATGGCATCAAGAGTATCATCAACCTAGTTTCTCTTGATTTCAAGATTTTCCTTGATCCCATTCAAGTTTCTACTCTGATCTTTGATAACTCTTCAATAGCATGTTGGCTTCCTTTGACTGCTACTGGCACAATGTTTTCCTACTCAACTAACTCATCACTGAGCTGGGTAATGTGGTCTAGCTTGGGAAGAATTCCTCAAAATAGAAAATCTCATTGTCACATTGTTCAACTATCTCATCAATTTCATTGAGTCTATTCTTGAGATCTTCATACTTTGACCTGGCCTCTGCAATTGCTTCCTTTCCCCTCTTGGTTAATTTTTCAATCCATGTGTCCACTTCTAGACCTTCTTGACAACCTTGTTTATTTTATCCATTCCCTCGGGGTATCTATGGAGGCACTTTTCTGAGCTTGACTAGGTTTCCCAATCAATTGCTGCAAACTAGAGCTCAGGGCTTTAACTTGTTCTTTTAACTACCTCTTTGTCATTCTATCTTCATCCACTTTTTGTAAAAGGTCATTGACAACTTCAGATACCCTTTCTTTAGTTGGTCCCTAGGATTTCCCAAGGGAATAATCTAGACATTATAATCATTGGTTGTTATATCTTCCTAGTCTTTCCTTCAAAGGGGATTGCTACTTCCAAAGTCTTGGCTCTGATGAATCAGTGTGGGTTTTAGTGATAGTTCTAGCCCTTTTTGAGGCTCTTACTATCTTTGGAAAAGACAGAGCAGTAAGGTCAATAGCTTGAACAGGAAGGACCTCCTTTTCCTCATTTGAAATTAATTCACCAATCCATCCTTTCACCAAATTTGTTCCAACTTTTCCTCTTGTGATTCTTGTTGGGGTTCCTCAGGACAACCATCAATTGTTTGAAACCCCTTGTTCATCTGAACTAGTGATTTTGCATGTTTTCTTCATTATTTATTTCGATAACCACCTTTTATTCTCACCCTGTGTTAATAATTCTTTTGGATGTTCCTCTCCTTGGTCTGGAAACTAAGGTTGATCATTCTTTTCTTGGTTTGTATCAAGCAGTCAGGGATATTCCTTCCTTATTTCTCTAATTGATGCCATACTAGACCCAAATTCTCCTCCAACATTTTCTTGTGTCATTGACTAGATTATGAGATCTTCTTCCTCAAAATTTATTGAGTTGGCATCCTACCCTCCTCATGCTCTTGATGATGCTCCTGGTAATGACATGGTAGGTTGTTCATTTGAATCCAACTTCACATTTCCATCTAGAGGTTGCATGTCTTTATCAACAATGCTTTTCTCGCCAGTAGTTGTGGTTTGTGCTACTTCTACTTTCTCTTCAAAAAAATTTTCCTTTTGAGAAAGTTCATCAACTTTAGTAACTTTAAAAAAATAGAAACAATCTCTTCTATTAACATCTCTTGCATTAACATCTTCTCCACCAAGAAATTCTGGTTTATCTAATTCTGCAACCACTTGTCTTATAGAAGGAACATTTGTTGCTTGGGATTTTTCTTTACTAATTAATGGATGAGTATTTCTCTCTATTTCCTTACTTGTTTGGAGGTCATCTACCGGTGTCATCAATGGTTCACTCATAGATAATTTGAGTGCATCTAACATAGAAAATACCTCACCAGTATCAACATCAATTACATCAGCTTGGGCCTTTACAGATTCATACAATGTTCCAAATGAAGGCATACTCATATCCTTAGTAAGTAGGGTCTCAAATGTTTTCATACCTAGAGTTAAAATTTGGCTGCTTACTAAACTATCTGCAACATTTTCCTGGGTTGCTTGATCTTGAGTGGCTTTCATTGTTGTTTCCTCCATAGATAGAGGTGGGAATAAAAACTCTGATTGTTCCACTTGTGGAAATGATGGGGCATGTTGTGCCTGATAAACATCACTCCTTTCAAATTTAGGAGGATTGATTACCACATCTCTGTGCTTGTGATTTTTGGGCTGTGGGGCACCTACTCTCACCAAAATTGGTACATGAGCAACCTTATGTTTCTTGTGTGCCCTTTCAAACTTTTTTAGATCAAGTGTTGCTCTTTTCCCTTCCTTATGGGCTTAGATTGAGTAAGACCACTTGTTATGGCTCCACTCATTAATTTCTCAGTACTATGAGGTTTTGGTGAAACACCTGAGAAAACTACATGGGATGCTAATCCCTTCCCCTTTTCTTGGATTGGCATTGAAAAATTAATGGGGCATTTTCCATAGATTTTAAAAGCATGTCTTCAGTATTTTTCCTAAGAACTGACATAGGAGTACCAGTCCCACTAGTGGTTGAAGTCCACTCATCTATGAGTTTAGGAGTGGGAATTTTTTAGGGAAATTGAGGGGCCTTTCCTCCCAAAGGATCCATTCTATCTGCTCCCTCCTTTAGGGGTGGAATATCATCATTCAAGTTTCCCAAACTCCTGAAGTTATTTAAGATTTTGGTATTCTAAATTGATAGGTCAATGCCCTTTTGAGTTAACCAATTCACATTTCTTCTCATTACATCAGTTATCCTTATATAAGAATCATCAAATTCTATCTCATTCCAATGGAGGATTATGGGTTGTGCTTCCACCTTCTGATCAACATAATACCTTCTTACTTGTATGTGGATCATCCACAATTCCTTCTAGGATAACTACAATTTTGAAATCTATTATTTGTGAAAGGGTCATTATGGAGAAATCCCTTAATCTGACCTCTTCTTCATCCCTACAATTCATCCAATAATCTTCAAACTGAGGCTCATGCTCAAAATTATTTTCAATGTTGTTGAATACCCATCTGATGTCATAATTGGCCCTTGCCTCAAAATTTTCCATGTCAAACTTCTTGCATTTCATCTTCAATCAACCTAGATTTTATGATGGAAGGGCATGAATACCTTCCAATTCTAATAGGGAATTTGATATTTGTCTTATGCCTTCTAGAAATCAATTTATGCATAGGTGTTATCTACTTTCCAATTCACATAAAGCTAATTTATCATCTAAATACCTAGGAAATTTACAAGGCTTTCCTTCAAAACCACTAACCCTTATGTATGTGAAATTTTTATATTGAATGAAGTAACATCCATACTCCAAAATCACTTGTCTTGGCCTTTTGTTCGAAATTCTATATTGTCCCCACTCTGGTTTGAAAAGACAAATGATTGGGGAAAAGAAATCATCATTAACTAACCTCACATTCCCACTCCAGTTGATCAATTGCAGTTGAGGGAATATCTCATGCATTTGGCACTGCTTGAAATCTGCACATGGTGAAAAAAACCCAAGAAACGTCTATGCCCAACAACATTGTAAATTAAGTAAGTCATCATATAAAATTCTAGCTCTAAATTGTCACCCATCTCAATTTTCACTTACTAAGGTGACCATGTGGCCATGGAGTGCTTCTGCAATGAAAGTATCCCAAAAAATGCTCCCCTTTCTCTCTAAAATGATCCATATGTAAGTAACCATCCATTCCTTAAATTCATTTACATTTTCCAACCCCATCATTTGACTTAATAACATAATGACATCTTCAACCTCTTCAACAAATTGTGCCCTAACTATCCTTTTAGGGATTCTAGTTGTTGTCTTTTTCATGATGAGCCACTTTGTATTTATGATCTTGGCATAATCCTTTTTCTTTGCTTCATAATCTCGTAAGGCTAATTTGATAGCAATGGTGATCGGGTTGGTGATTACAGGAAATTTTAACATTATTCTAATGGTTGTAGGTGTCAATGTCAAAACTGCATCCCCACTCCCATCTAATACTTCCCTCTTTTTGGGATCATAATTCATAGCACAATGCCACACCAATTTTGGGAAATGAACAGTGGTGGTGGGATAGCACACTAGAGAAATGTGGCTATCTTGAATTTCCTTTAGGGATTCACTCTTATGGGGGCTATTCAGTCTCTGAAGAAAATCATTTAGATCAACACTCATCAAGTCCATGTCTATAATCTTGTCTAAATCACTCATGACCCCTGACACAACCGAGAATGAAGATGGCATGGTCTTCATCTTCAAAACCCTAACTTTACTTTAAACCAACTTTCCAATAAAGGAGAAACACAGGAGTTTCTAAGTTCTTACCAATCAAACCCATGAGTGCCTGAGCAATTTAAATCCAAATCAACAACCTTTTTAGTCCTCAAGTTCGTAATTCAAGCTTCACAGTTAAAAATGTGATAATTCTCCACGAAAATCACAAAGGTAGCAACAAAAAAAATCCAAAAATTGGTAATAAAAGATGAAAGCATTCACAAAATTTAAAACATCCTTGATTTGCGTGTAGCAACATTAATGGTGGTAGAAATAAATGCATTGTATTATGACCATTCATTCACAATTCTCAACTTTGAAAATGAGTCATCCACGTGGAAAAGACTTTTCGCTAATGCAAGCTTGGGGGAACTTTTTGTAGTTTTGCAGTGTTTTAGAACTTACACACTTTTGGCTAACTTGACCCACCATCCATTTTTTAGATTTCAACACAGGCTCGACATGTGGTCGCATTTGGGTGATAGACGGGGTTGCGGCCCTTTTCTATAGTTTTATTTCATTTCCAATTCAAAACCAAAAATGTTTGAGTGCTCCGATGACCCACACCCCGCCTTTTTGCATAAAAGGAGCCACGTGTCCCTTGCGGGTCTCAAGAACCTTTTTTACACCCTTACTCTTTTCCTCTTAATGCACAAAGTTACAAATATGCATCACTTCCCCACATCCACTCAAATTGTGAAAATGTACACTCCTAGATACTAATTGAGAAATTACTTGTGCTTACTTTATGATTGTGAATATTCAAAGAATATTTATCGGGTCACGAGGCTGATTTTGCATTTTTTGAATGTGATAGAAAGTTACAAGTTTGCAAATTAGACCCACCATACTGTAATCAATTGGGAGTTTCCACGTACTAGCGGGAAATGGGAGAGAAAACAAAAAAACAAACAAGACCAAGGAACATTTTACAACAAAAATTTAAAAACTTAAAACACAAGGATAATAAACTTCAAAATAATGCACATCTAGACATGATCCTCGACCAAAAAAAAAGACTAATCCATACACAGAAGAAACAAAATGCAAACTCACGCACCCACGGAAAACAAAAAAATATTTTATGGACAATGATGACAAATCTTAACCAAATAGGGGTGAGATTAATTCAAGCACCAATGAGTTCTTTTACATTATTCATTCTTAGGGACCTCTTCTACTTGTCTCAGTGAAACTCATATTTTGGAATAAAAAGAACACTTCTTTTTATTCTATATTGCATTAGTGAAAGACATAATCTTTCCTATTCATCATTTCTCATTGAATTTCATTGTGGATTTGGGTTTAAAATATTTGCATCTCATTTCTACCTGTTGCATTTTAGCTCATTTAAATTGTGGGCAACCTATATGTTGGAAGTCATGACTAACTGATGGTTGAAAATTGAATCATAGTTCACTTTGTGCACACACTCCCAAACCAAATCACTGAAACAAACAACTCACTGCTTAAACATCTTCTCTCCTAGTATTTACCGTTAAGAAATAATATTTAGATTAGTTGTGGAGCCATCTAGTGTTTTGGTCAGTCATCATATCGAGTGGGGCCTCCCGTGACTATGAAGTATATATCGAGACCCCAAGCCAAAATTTACCTAAAACCAGCCATAGTTGTTAGTTTCCATAGGGAACCTTTGTTAACCAAAAATTATATTCTATTCACAAGTCAGTCCTAAATGGCATAAGCCACAACATAAAATATACAACATAGGATTTCATGTTTGTTAGCTTTTTCTTTATTTGTGTTTTGAGGTGTGAGTTCGTCTTTCTCCATTTTTCTCTCCCTACACACTCCATAATCATAGTTGGTGTATTTTGATTGTTTTTGAGTGTGTTAGGATCTATCATTACTATACTCAGAATTTTGGGTTAGCCTTTTATTTGATCTAAATCACCAAAATTCACTTTTTCCTCTATTCAAATATTTCATAGTAACTCATATCATTCTAACGATTGCCATCGGTCACATCATCATACCACCATCGGTTGACTCGACTACCATCGGTTTGTGATTTATGGTGATTTCTACCAAAATAGCATTCAATTATTTATGTGACTTATTATATCACCTTATCATATTTTTTGTGTTCTATTATCACCTACATATTTCATATCCATATCATTTATACCTTTTGATATCCATATGTTGATCTATTATTCATTAACAAGGTGGTATCGGTCCAGCCACCACCATCGGTTAATTCACCATACCGCCATTACTTTACTAACCATTGTCAATTCATTTATGTTTTGTCACTTAACTAAAATAGTGTTCAAATCACTTCCATCACTTGCTGTGACTTACTCATTACTCCACTACATTTCTAGGTCTTTTATATCACCTTCAACCCAGTTTCACCTGATATTCACCATTTATAGCCAAGTTTTCAAATCTTTCAATTTTCCATAGTAACCGACATCAATTCATCGATCGACATTAATTACCTAACCGGCATTGCTCTCTGTGTTTTGGTTTTTAAATCAAAATAACGATCAAATTCCACCTTTCAGATCCATTTTTCTCCATCTTTCTATGTTTTATATCATCAACAGAGCTTATTTTACCGTTCTCTACTATCACCACATGGTCCTAACTCATAGATAAGATACCACTCTCATTTTCATGCTAACCCCCAACCACTCCCACCTAGCTCAATGCCACCTTTTATTTCATCACCTATGGACCCTAACCACCTATTACCACACATACCAAAGACGAGGAGTTCACAAGACTCCTTGATCAAAACCCTATTGCACTCACAAGATACCCCTCTCACTCATCTACCCATGACTCATTTGGAAAAATTATATACGGCATGCCAATATCTGCTCCTCCCCACATTTCCCCACTTCCGCATCATCCACTAATAGCACATTATTACCCACTTTTACTTCATCACCTATGGTTTCTTAGCTTGAACCATCATTATTAATATCTTTCACACCTATGATAACTATCACACCCTCGATGTCCATCACCCCTACAACGTATATCATATTATCATCTACTTCCCTTAGTGTAGGCATACCTATATCATCTCGCATATCATGTACCTTTTGCTTCCCAACCACCACTAGTGTCATAACCCATAATCCCTTCAAAAATATTTTCCTCTCCATCCCTTAGTCTCTTCCAAAATTCACCAAAAGAGTGTTTATGTCCATACCACCTACCTACACATATCATAAACAACCACCTATTTCATCTACCGCTTATTTTGGGTATTTTCCCAAAACATCCATCCCGTCCCTTTATTCCCTCATCACAGTTTTTGTACTCGGAAACACTACATATATGGATTGTCATCCATGTCATACCCATCTTATCTCCCTCTTTATATTGTAGGGGGTGATCCATCATCACAATCCAAAATTATCTTATCAAAATTATAATGGAGAAGATATAGACATTAGAAGTATATGTTTCGGATCATGCAACTCTCTCACACATGACAAGATTTGCAACGAGACTATTCACTTTTGAGTTCTGATTCATCCATACCCTATGAACCGGGAAATTCCAAAATTAAACCGATTCAATAACAAAGAAAACCCAAAAAAAATTTGCAGTCTCTTAAACACGTGTGTTATCTCATCACTCATGATGACACTTTGCTCTTGCGTACATTCCCAATGTCCTTAACGAACTAGATTTAGATTGGTATAGTGCTCTGCCCAGAACTCCATATTTTCATTTAATTAGGTAGCTCAGGAATTTCTAGACAAATTTTCTATCAAAAATTTCAAGAAGGTCACAATGACTGACTTGTACGTGATACACCAATATGAGGATGAGTCTATCACACACTTTGTCACTCGTTGGCATGGCCTGATTAACCAACTCACATTCCAACTACCTCGAAACCGAGTTAATAGAGTTTTCTACCCGACCTTGTGCTAGACAAATCTCGGTGACTCTTTAAGTCCAAAATTTCCATACATTCGACAAGGCATTCATAATGGCACCAAACTTGAAATCCACGTTATTGAGGAGAAGAAGTTACAATTACGTAAAAAATGATCCCTTCAAAAACAACAATTCTTATTCTTCGTCTTAACCACAAAATAATTATTCTAAAGAAAAAGGATCTACCAACATAGTGGTTTTAAAATCCATCCCTTCTCATCCATCTAACCAGTCAAAAACCGCTTTTAATCTTTCCCTTATTAAAAATTTCCAGCTCAAGTGCGAACAAACAAAAATATACTCGTATTGAAGAACATTATTATTCTCTTTTGGAAAAACTTCTCAAGGTTGGAGAAATCAATCTTCCACTTAACAAAACACATACTATTTTTGACCCTTCCCATCCTAGACATGCACAATACAAGGATAACAATTACACGCAATTATCACCGAGTTAGAGGTCACAATGATGGTAATTGTATAAATTTCAAAAACATCTTCCAATAATTAATATATAATGGAGATCTTGTCTTGGATAACCCTAATGCACTCGCTAACAAAACCTCCACATCTTCAAGAAACCATTTCACATCACACCCCATCATCCAACCAAGATGGTGAAACCTCAACTAATGATACCAATGTTCGAGAGGTCCATGCCATTTTTGATGTCATATCGGTTCCTTCGCTCGCTTCCTCCCATCCCATATATAGAGGAAATTCTTGCACAATCTCCTTCACCCATAGATGAAACACTAGTGGCATCTCTTCCAATTGGTGAAAATTCCCCACTAGATTTTAAAGGCCCTATTGATTTACTATTGTCTCTTCTACCCACAGAGTTTGAAGCCAACCATTTACTCTGTCTCATAGACATTCTTTACAGGGGATTACTAAAAATCAACATCCTCCTTTATTTTGGTTCCATTCTCACGTTTGGCCACCACTTTGATTATGTTTACAATTACATGCTTTGCGGACACCTTTAACTTCTGTCTCAACACAAATGCATATTTTATCACTGACACTTCCACGATCTATCCAAAGGTGTTTCAACCGACCAAACCCACCATGCCCATGCCAATTATAGCTACCCTTCTTCATCACCCTCACCCACACCTAAATCATTACCATCAACCAAACTTTTTCCTATGCCTAAAACCCTACCCACACACATATATTCCTTCGTGTCTAGACCTATTACAACATTAGTATTCATGTTGATATCAATCCTAGTCCATCCTTGAGTCAAACTCGGATTTAGTCAGTCCTCGTAAACCATCACAAAGACTATTCTCCCACATAAGAGGAAGACCCAACCTCTTAGGCCACATACACCAGATTCACCCACTACCCCTTTGTCACCTTCACCACATCCATCTATCCTATGTGCACACCCATCAATTTTGTTCAATAATCCTCCTACCCTAGGTAAACCAAAAACAAAACATCCCACCTCCTCGTCATGATCCTCTGTTCCACCTAAATTACCTACATAACCTACACCTTCATTTTTACCTACATCCTTTCTACCTCCCATACCTACACCACTTCTTGTATCCTCTTCATTTCCCATGCCATTCCCTTCTCCTCAACCTATCCCTTCCACATTGCACTGCATTACCATTGTCTTCACAACACCTCTATTATTTCCTTGGCTAACCCGTCCCCTTCGCCATCTACCTTCCCTTCTACATCACATAATCCCTCTTCATTTTTACCCAATAAGGTGAAACCATGCCCAAAACCCCACTACCTTCCAAAGAGGTAGTTAAACCTACACTATCTCCAAAAACTAGCTCACTAGCTACACCTTTACCCAAGAAGGTATGACCCAAACCCAAAATTGTACTATCTACCAAACAAGTAGTCAAAATTACTCAACCTCCGATTCCACCTCCAATGATGCCTCTCCCACCAAATTCACCCACACTTACTTCACATTGTGATCCATTGGCAGGGTCTTATGCCAACATATTAGCTAACTTTTTGGAAACCTCTATCATCACATTACCACTACTTAAACATTACAACCCACTCAAACCTAAACCAAAAGGTTTTGATGATACCAAAATTTGTGCTTACCATCATGTGTCAGGGCATGATGTGGAAAACTATAAGGATCTTAAGACTATTCTTCTCTAACTATGTCCTCTCGAAGAAAACTTTGACAACGATGATCTTTTAGATGAGGACCCTATTCCACCTTCGCTTATCACCACACATCCTCACCCCATGACTATTCAAGACCTCTAGACCACCTCTATAACCATTTTACACTCCTCCAACATTTGAGATTAACATGGTCTCGCATCAAAGAACTCAGCCCAATTTTTTTGAAAATGTGAGTGCACCATACTCCTTTCACATGACTCTTTTCCTTCACCACTTTTTTCCCATCTTGCTGCTACACCTATCATGAAACACCTTCTTCTTCACCTCAAATCAATATGGTTCAAGTTTCCAATCGAGATCAAAATACAAAGGAAAGGAAAAAAACCACCTCATCCACTACACCTTTACCCAAAATTCAATCTCGCACCTACACCTGAATGACCATCTCAGGAACCACATACCCTATTTCTAATGGGGTTTAACATCCTACAATGATTAAAAAATTGCACCAATATCCTCTAAAAATGTCTTTGTATGACCTCATCCAAACCTCTAAGTCTCATCATCAGGCCCTCATTAAGGTCCTACAATCTATTGAGGTTCTACCTAATGACCCCACACCTATTGCTGCCATTATCACTCCTCATCATGTGGCCGCTCTCACCACTTCACCTCCATCTTCTTCTCCCACTACCATTCATCAATTCTTCTCTCTTATTTTATTTGATGAAGAGATTGTCCCTCTCCAATCATATTATCCTGACCCCACCCTATTCATTTCCATCTACATTGATAATATACATTTTTGACACGTTATGATCAATGGAGGTGCTAGTATCAACATCATTTCATCCAATATTTATAACCAAATGCATATCCCTACCAAGTTCATGCATAATAACCCAATTATGTTGTGTTCATTTAATGATTCCATCATTTCCACCATCGGCATGATTATTATCCACATTCATGTGGGCCCTCGTGCCATTCTTGAATTATTCTATGTCTTAGATGGGGAATTCCAATACAATCTGCTGCTTGGCCAAACTTAGATTCACACCATGGGTTGTGTTCCTTATGCCATACACTTCTATTTGAAATTTGAACATGAAGGACACAACTATACCATTTCAGCTGGCCCTTCACCATTTAAGACATGTAACATGTTGTATCGACCCAATGATGTCCTTATACCAGTTAAGGCATCTACCACTACTACCACTTCTTCTTCATCCACTGCCTCATCCACCACTTCTATCACTACATCTTCCACAACCAACTCCTCTATTCCCACTATTTTCGTAGCTTCTACAGCTGACCTATCGCAAACCTATTTACTTCTCAAACATCCAATCCTTATTCTTCCTAGCCATCCAAAGTGATTCATTTAACCCAGCTACCCACATACTAACCACCAATCCCTTAGAAGGTTTTTTCAATACCTCACTGGGAGTACAAATTTTATAACATTAACACATTCCTTACTCCACAAGAGTGTGGTAAGCTCCATCAACACCCACACTATAATAACCTAATAGGAAAAATTTCCCTTCAATCAACTACACATTTGCACCAACCTAATGTATGGGGGACTTGATATTTCTACTTACTTGCCTAAGCCACCTTCCCAAACTCGACCATTTTCATCTGAGCTCCAATATCTCACCAACCACCACTTCACCCACACCTTCCTTCATCATTATGCTTATAAATGCTTTGGATTTATCTTCTATGAACAAGTTTGTCATACTGTCATTCTTTACACCACCTATGAGCATAAAGACCATAGTGGTATCAGATTTACCGAGCCATCTTCCAAGAAGACCCAAGTAAAACTCATTGAGGACAATAAACCATCTCCACCCCATTCACCACCCTCACCACCTTTTTTATGGATCATAATCCATTCCTCCTAACTTTTTTGTACATTTTTTCTTTGACCTATCAACCTATCAACGCGATGGTGAGGTTCCCTCTTCTCTTCCCTTCCTATATCCCGACATGATCGATGACAACATACCTTCTATTAGCATCATTCAATGTCATGATGATGATTCTATTCCCACCTACCATGGTGTGGAATATTCTTATATTCACCAGGTCATTACCTTATGAGACATAAACTATGTTGAATTAATCAACCATCGAATTAAACATTCATACTTAGGAAGACCCGCACATTCTAAAGATAGGAAAATATTTAGATGTTAAACATGAAGATTTCACTTCTTTCCTTCGGATCATAACAACACTTTTTCTTGGTCCTATGCCGATATGCCCGATTGACCTAAATATTGTGGTCCACGATATCATAACCATTCCTAATGCCAAACCCAAGAAACATAAGCTTTGAAAAAAATGCATCCTCATATTTCCCTTCTCGTAAAAGAAGAACTCTAGTGCCTCCTTTTTTTCCTTCATTATACACATTAATTATCCCCAATGTATATCTAACATTGTTCATGTCACAAAAGTGATAGGGGACTCCACATTTGCATGGAATTCCACAACTTGAAACTATTTTTCCCCAAAGATGACTTTCCTCTCGCCTAGTATTGACCAACTAGTTGATCTCACCACCGACATGAGATGTTATCACTCATGGATGGTTTCTTGGTTATAACCAAATATTAATCACCCTAAGATCAACAAAAATGACCTTCATCACTCCTTGGGGGACCTTCTACTATAATGTCACGACCTTTGGCCTTAAAAATGTTGGTGATACATATAAGCAAAGCTATGACTTATATCTTTCACGACATCATGCATAGTATATTAGAAGATTACGCTCGATGATCTTCTTGCTAAATCTAAACATCGGGCTGAACACCTAGTAGTCCTTAAGCTTTTCTTTGACCATATCATCAAAAACTACATTCACCTTCAACTTTTTATCTAAATAACTCTCCTAGTTATTTGGGAAACTTGTATACATATTTTGGCTCTGAGCTCTTCATTAAAGGTTTTGCATGCTCAAGTTCACTTGGCACATTCCCTTGTTATAGTTTTCCTCTGAGCCCCCTCTTTTTACTCACATTTTTACATTTTTTCTCCCTTTCTACTTTCCTCTTTTTCTCCTCCCTTGTGCCCATCTTCTACACATTCACCTTCTTCCTAAAATGATTTTTCACCCTATACGTGCACCTCACACTTACTTATATTAGTTAAGTCCCTAGTCTTCTCGCGCACCTTGCACATTATCTTGTAATATTTTTACCTTGAACATTTGTTTTCCAATCACCATTTTACCTCATTTCCTCATGCGCGTCACACGTGTCTTCCTTCTACCTTCTTCCACGTGCATACCTTTGCGCCCTCCTTTGTGCCTTTCTATGCCAAGTCATCCTTTGACATGCAGATGGTTTCACATGCAACCAATCAAAGCACGTCAACAGAGTGTTGAATCCTTGAAATAAATCAATGAATGATACATGGTAGAAAGGATAATAATATTTGCATATTTTTCCTTCTTTTCAGCTAATCTACACGCACCATGCGTATTTCATGCATAGCCGACCATGACATCTTATGATAGCTGTATCTTTTTCTACAGAGCTCTAATCAGCGCACTCTTGTAATTTTCAAAAATATATTGACATACGCTAGAGTGCTAAATATTTAAATTCAAATTCTTAGAGGACCTAGTAGGTAAGGAATGGGAAAACATCTTTCTCGGGAATTAATTAGTACATCCGATTACTCCAACCACCTGATTTGGTATGATCTACCCTCTTTCCTTCTCCAACACACCAATTAGACTTGGGGAAACATATTTGATGATTTACATGTGGATTTATAGGAATTTAATGCTTCTTATTGGTGGTTGTATTTCAAATTCAAGTTTTTCCTCCTTCTTCTCTTTGTCTTCCATGGATTCATCTATAAATGTAAGAGTTGGGCTCATTATTAATGTTTTATACTTTGAATCCTTACGCATTTTGCTAAGGACTTCATATTTTATGTATTTTGAGTTACAAACCTCTGGATCTATTTCTTGCATGTGGATATCAGACTCTTCCACCATTGTAAATAGCTTTGTGCATTTCTGAAAGTAATAGAAACATTTTTGTGAATATTATATGTCTTAACGTGTTTGTATTCCTTCTTCTTTCCTTTTATTTTACATTGTGTGCTTGTTGTGCCATTCTACATCCCTTGAAATTCCTTATTTAGTTGTGTTTCATGAAACTTATATGGTAAATAGGTTTTAAGTCATGTTACATGTGCCTATCCTTATTTCATGCATTTCCTTTCATTTTCACTCATAGAAAAATAGTGTCCATCCCTCTTTTTCTTGTTCTATCACCTTTTAGTGTAATTTTATTTCATCTTATCCTTCTATCCATAGTCCTCGGCATTATTAGCTTAGTTTTCCCTTTTAGCACTAGGAGTAGTAGTAGAAGTAAAAATAGATAGAGGAACTGCCTTCTCTGAGATCCATCTCCGCGTAAATCCCAAACTTGGGGATGGTTCCATTGTTGTCTTAAATAGCTCATCCCTTCTAGATCCAAAAATGTGGGTGCACGTTTAAACAACCAAAAATTATTGGCATGCCTGGTGGGGACAAGAATTGAAAGCTTATATTTCATATTGCTAAGTTTTGATATGTGACTTAGTATTTCAGCCTTTGGAGGCTCATTTCAACACATCTGGTGACTCTCAACATTTTCAAATCTCTATTTTAGTAGCCCTAAGCACCTTTCATGAGAAGAGTGCATATATGAAGAAGTACAACAACACCTGAAGATTCTTTTGAATACCTCCACTATCCCCAAGAATGTTTTGTTCCAGAATCCCATGCACACATATCCATCTCTAGCGCACCGCACCCATTTAAATCCTCCTCAAAACAAACAACCTGTGCACCCTATAATGGTGCATCAACCACCTCCTCCACTAAGGAACTTTTCTAACTTCACCAGAGGAATTCCCTTAGTTGTTGATGTGCAACATGTTATCTCAAATGGCACACTCAAAAGTATCCCATAATTTACAAGTGATAATCAAGTTACCCCTCATGAGCATATCTAGGTTGCGTAAAACGTGTGTTCACTCTATTTTATCACACATGATGATGTAGCAATCAAGTTACTTATAGCCTCTTTCAAAGGTAAAGTGCTTCAATGGTATTGAGGATTAAGACTTGGATCTATTTCCACCTAGGATGAGATGGGAAAAAATCTTTGAAATTATTTTGAAGATAAAACAAATCACCTATATTTGGTGGAGCAACTCACAACAAGGAGGGTGCCCAATGAGTAGATGACTGATTTCAACATCATATTTTAGAAGACTTAGGATAGAATCCCTCTTGTGGTAAGACCTATAACACAACATGCTTTTCTGTATTATCTAAAGGTGTTGAACATCGATATCTCGGTCATAATTAAATCCATGGGAGGTAGGACTTTACTAGTTACTTATAAATTTCACAGTAAGGGAAGAAAATAGTCTTATTTAGGTGGGAAAGATATCTCCTAGATTGCTTATGCTCTTGTTCCCGTAAATGTCACAAGCACCCCAAACTTTAGTTTCTCATGTTCCTATTCCCGAGAGAAGTGCACAACTGTTACATCAACATCCAACTCTCCATCACAACAACATTAAGATGAAAAATTGAAGACCATGATTAGAAATTTATCAAAAAGGTCACATCATTAGAGAAACAATGGGAACAAGCCTATAAAGGCAATTCTAATTAGGTGCATATCCAAAGTAATCATCCTTGGTGGAATCAATATAAAACTAAAGATACATGCCAAAATAGTAGAATGATAGATCATATGCTAGTGCACATATTCCCTTATAAGATTTTCCTCCCATGCCCTCTCTTCGAGCACCCATTACAAGTCGGTGCTTGTTACGCTTTAGAACAATTTGTCACAGGGGTCGTCGAATGGTGATTCCCTTACAACATGCCTTATAGTCAATATTACCGTGTCAATGTTGCACGTGTCCAAGCCTACATGATCCAAAATGCTTCCACATGTGAGCCTTCAATAAGTTCCACTCAAGCGATAACCAAGGAAAGACAAAATCTCCTCCAAAGGCTAATTTGATGTTCTTTAGCACTGAGAACTTCTATGTAATCAACCAAACAACAGATGATACAAGAAGACTTTATGCTCAAGTTGTGGATAACACAAGATACAAAGAAGAGAATGCTAGAGTCAAAGCGCGTAGGTCATAATTCCAACAACACAATCCGACCCTCAAAATTAGAAAGATGCAATTAAGGCATCTAGTAGTAAAAATTCTCGAGATACCTAAGGCTCCACGTAAATATCCTTCTAAAGTGGCGTGCACCTCTCCTTTGGTATTTCAAGCCTATGCTTTAGCTAAATTCCATGTTTCCGCACTCCGAACAATCAAGAAGGGATGTTGTTCCCTAAATGCAAAAAAATAAGGGGTCTTCCATTTAGCATCATAATCAAATGAAGAGGATAAATATAAATGTCACCATGTGGGATGCCTTGACCATTCCATCTCAACAGGACCTATTGTATAAAGCATTGGTAACTCCCGCGCACCGATTCAACTCGTGCAAAAATCATGCGCTTATATCAACATCTTACAAGAATAGGAGAATAAAGTAAGTAAGTCTGGTTAAAACCCCACCCTTCTCTATGTCCTTGATCATAGGAAACACCTAGTGCATAATTATATGATAGACTCGGGCACTAGTACCTCTGTTATGCCCAAGAAGATAGTTGATGTCCTGGGTCTTAGGTATAGCCCTTTGTATAAATGATTCCTATAACTTGATGGTTAAATTGTCACTACTCTAGGATCATCAAAGATCTTGAGCTAACCCTTAATGCATGTCCAAGTCTGATAATAACTAAAGACATGTCAATCGCTGACCTCCCTCCCTTGTTTTCCTTATGTATGTCAAGATATTTCACTTCTAAAGTGGGTAGTTACTTGTCTTCTAATTGGTCTCATATGTTACTCAAGACAAGGTATGGTACCTAGTTTACCATACAAGATGAGACCATATTTTCCTATCATGTAGAGTCATATGTCCCATCCCCTCTCCAATTCAACCATCTAATTCAAGAAGAATAAGTTTCATTTCCCGAAGATAATCCTCTTCCACCCTCTGTTCATGATCTAGTACTTGATGAGTGGGTAGAGAGGACCATAAATTTGATCCATATGCCAAAGAACTTGAAGCTTATCAAACTATTCTTGGTACTTACTACATTCTTGAAGATTAAGTTATTATGTTCTGCATGTGCTCAAGAAAGGCCAAGTTGAACCCGGTCTATGGAATTTATATCTTGATGGTTCCAAAAGAAAAAATGGCATGGGAGGAGGAGTGGTTCTTATTTCCCATAAGGAAGAGAAATTATTCTTCACACACAATTGTAGTTTACTTGTTCTAATAATGGGGTAGAGTATGAAGTGTTGGTGCATGGTATTCTCATTATTGAAAATAAGAACATTAAGTTACTGCAAATATTTGGAGATACAAAGTTGGTTATCCATCAGGTCACCAAAAATTTCTAGCAAAATAATAAGCTTCTAAAGCTTATAAACACAGAGTTTAGGACCTCCTTGAGATCTTTGATGCTCTAAATTTATAGGTGGTTCAACGTAAAATGAACAAGGAAGCTTAGAAAATGGTTTCCCTTGGTTCACAATTCTCTCCTTCTGAGGAATTTTTCAAAGGAAACACTCAACACATTAATATGGATATCATACCATCAATTATAAACAATAATACCAGCTGGAAAGTGTTTGAAAGTGACGCACATATCATCCAGTTCATCCAAATGAGGTTGAGTTCTCATCAAACATGCAAGCTGATTTGCATGACATCTATGGTGACCAAGTAATACAAACTTCTAAAGAAAATTAAGTTTCCTAAAGGGTTGGTCACCATAAAGAAAATGTTTATACCCGATGGTGAGTTCAAGGGTTAAGAAAAACATATACATGTAGTGTAATAAGACTGCTCCCACTACTATTACGAGTGGAAAGGAGATGCTTCTCAATAAAGCTTGTGCGCATAAAGAAAAGAAGACCTTCATCTCTCTCTCTAAAAATATAGCCATATCTTCTCATGGGAGTATGAAGACCTCAAAGGTTTTGATCCAAGTGTCGGTCAACACTCCATTGACCTTGATACTCACATTAATCCTCTCGAAAAAGTAGTGACCAAATCAATCCAAAGATAGATCCCCTCATGAGAAATGAATTATCCAAACTCATTGAGGCGAATATTATTTTTCCCATCAAGTACTATACCTAGGTCACAAATCTAGTTCTAGTGCATAAAAAAATGGTGAAATCATACTCTTTATAGATTTCAGAGATTTGAACAAGGCATCTCTGAAGGATCATTATCCTTTTCCTTCAATGGAGCAGATTCTGCAGACTATGGCTAGTGCATAGAGATTCTCAATGTTATATGGGTATTCGGGTTTCAATAAAATCCTGGTCAAGGAAGAGGATCAATTCAAAACAATGTTTACAACCAAGTGGGGAACATATGCATATCAAAAAATGCCCTTTGTTCTATCAAACATGGGCACCACATTTCAGCACACCATGGATATTTCCTTCAAAGGTTACATAAATGATTTCATCTTGGTTTACCTTGATGATATAATGGTCTTCTCAAAGTAGAGTGCAGATCATATGGCACACCTAGAGAAATTATTTGAGAGGTGTAGAAAGTATGGGGTGTCTCTTAACCCCAAGAAGTGTAATTTTGTAGTGGTGCAGGGAAAGATTTTGGGCCATGTGGTTTCAAAGGATGACATCATAATTGATCCTAAGCACATTTCAGCCATCCTAGCCCTTTCCCTTCCAGATCACAATAAGGCCTTATAGTCCTTCCTCGGTAAGATCAATTTTGTTAGGTGTTTTATCCCTAACTTTGTAGGACTAGTCCGACCCATCACCCTGATGCTCAAGAAGGACATAACCTTCGATGGACAGCAGAAGGAAGAAAATCTTCAACAAAATCAAGAAATAAATTCCTTATCTTCCAACACTCATCAACCTCGGATTCATCTAGGGATTTTATCCTTTACGTTTATAGCGCCAATGCAAGTGTCATTGTCCTAACACAAGAAAATGAACAAGGGTTGGAACAACTAGTTACTTTCTTTAGCCAGATGCTGAAGGATTATGAATTAAAATACATTCACATGGAGAAACAAGTCTTCTCCATCATGCACACACTTAAGAAATTCAAGAGTATGCTCGCTAAAAATCATATCAAGGTGTTAGTCTCCCATTCTTCTATTAGAGACTTCATCATGGGAGCATAAATTAGTGAAAAGAGAGCATGATGGGTGACCAATATCATGGAATATAATGTGACTATCAAATCCGCAAAACTTTTAAGAGGTAGCATGCTTTGCAAGAAACTCATCGAAGATGAAAAAATGAAGCCGAGACTTCATTATTTGTAGATAAGGATATTCCGTGTGTAGAAATTGAGCAGAGTAGATATCCTCGCATGTGTGGCTGGATGAAGGACATGATCACATTCCTTTCTGAGGGTGCATACCCTCCTAGTTTAAACAAGGTAAAGAGAAGACATCTGAGGTTATAATCTATCCCTTATGTTTTTATTGATGGACTTCTCTTCAAGAAGAATCTTGATGGTGTGATGTTAAGGTGTATCAATCACGTGTAGACTAAAAAAGTGTTAGAATAATTTCACGATGGATTCTCTAGTGGACACTTCTCTACCAAAACTATAACAATGAAGATCATAATGGCAGGTATCTTTTTCCTACCCTATTTTCTAATGCACACAAGTGGGTAATGAAATGCAAGGAATAAATTTTATTTGTAGGTAAGAAGAGATTGACATTGTTCCCCTCCGACAAATCCAAGTAGATCCGCCTTTCGCACAATGGGGTATTGATTTCATAGGCATGATCAACATGCCTTTGAGAATTGGAAACAAATGGATGTTGACAACCACGTAGAATACTTCATGAGATGGAAAAAAATTGTTGCGCTCAAGGAATAAAATGAGTCGGTTATCTTGGTTTCTCAAAGGTATAGTCACAAGGTTTGGCATTCCTCAAACCATTGTTTCGATAATACAAAATCCTTCCTTGGGACCAAAATCATTATTGGGATTGAAATCTAGGCATCTATCCGAATACTTATTCCAACTACTACCCTCCAAGGTAATGGTTTGGAAAAGTCAACAAATAAGAACTTGATAAGGATCATGAAGCACATAATGAACATCAACCAAAGAAAATGGCATATAAAGCTCTTGTGTGCACTATTGGGGAAAAAATCATAGTTAAAAAGGTTGTAGGAACTTCTCCTTACAAGTTTTTCTATGGCAAGGAGGCTTACCTTCCTTTACACTAGAGTTGAACTCATTAGTGCTTGCCCAACAACTAGGATTCAAGGCACACACTAAAGAGAAATCATAATGGTATAACTAGTTAATCTTGAAGAATAAAGGAACTCTATCATGAAAAAGATAGAATAACATTAACAAGCAACAAATAAATGGTTTTATAGAAAGGATAGGCCTCAAGATTTCAAATTTGGGGACTTGGTTTTGAAGTCGGATGCTCACATAGCTAAACCATGGCACCATTCAAAGTTTGATGCACTTTGGAGTCGCCCATACATCA
Organism: Taxus wallichiana var. yunnanensis; assembly: GCA_018340775.1. Taxonomy (NCBI): domain Eukaryota; kingdom Viridiplantae; phylum Streptophyta; class Pinopsida; order Cupressales; family Taxaceae; genus Taxus; species Taxus wallichiana. Next base: position 694,646,599 of record CM031237.1, read on the forward strand.
TCGGTTCGTGAAAAGAGGATAACTCTTTTGAGTTAACTCATCCTAATGGAGGTATGCTACAAATCCCAGTAAATGGGATCTATCTCAAACCCTTCCATTAAGTTTTCTGCATCACCTTGTATATAGTAGAGTAGTTTCAATTCCTCCAAGTTCCTTGTGCGCATATTGTTTGTTTGTACATAGTTCTTTCTTCATGCATGCTTCCCACATGCCGGCTTCTTTTTGCTTCCAGGATGTCGATCTTCTTTTATAAGTTTCCAAAGTAGCTTACAAGATTCGAATAGAGTCAAGAAATGATCCTTCAAGTGACTTTAGGGGCAATTCTTCAAAGTTACAAATTATAATTTCATGATTACATAGTAGACACCATGCCCAATGGATGCTCTAAGCTACCAATATTCTTCTTCTAGTAGGAAGATGGCCCCAAATTCACCAAAACATTTATCCAAATAACTCTCCTAGTTATTTTGGTAACTCATATACATATTTTGGCTCTGAGTTCTTCATTAAAGGTTACGAGTGCTCAAGTTCACTTGTCACATTCCCTTAGTTACATTAAATTTCTATCACCCCCCTTATTTTACTCACGCGCCCTTGCATGCTTTCCTTTCTCCCTTACCACTTTCATTTTCTTCTTTTCTCCAATCCTCCCTTACACCCAGCCTTCTACACATTTTCCTTCTTCCTAAGCATATTTTTCACCCCGCACATGCACCTCACACTTACTTCAATCAACTAAGTCCCTGGTCTTCTTGTGCCCCATGCACACTATCTTGTAATAGTTGTTCCTTGACCATTCGTTCTCCACTAACCAATTTGTCTCATTTCCCAACGCACGCGTGCATGCATTCCTTCTACCTTATTCCGTGTGCATATCTTTGCACCTTTCTATGCTAGGTCATCCTTTGACATACATGTGGTTCCACACACATACAATCAAAGTACACCAACAGGGTGTTAAATCCTTGTAACAAATCAATGAATGATACGTGGAAAAAATTACAAGAACATTTACGCAGCTTGGTTTTCCTTTTAGCCAATCCGCATGCACCACATGTCTTGCATGCGCAATTGAGTCTTAAATATTCTGACAACCGTATCTTCTACAACATATCTCCAATCAATGCATACCTTGACTTGTCAAAAATCTACTGACATAGGATAGAGTGCTAAATATTTAAATTCAAATTCTTGGTGGACCTAGTAGATAAGAAATGGGAAAACATCTTTCTAGCTATTAATGAGTAGATCTCGATTACTCCAACCACCCAATTTGGTATGATCCACCCTCCTTCCTTCTCCAACATGCCAATCAAACTTGGGAAATGTATTTGAAAAATTTACACGTAAATTTATATGCATTGAATGCTTCTTGTTGTGGTTTTATTTCAAATTTAGGTTTTTCGTCCTTCTTCTTTTATTCTTCCATGGATTCATCTATAAATGTAAGAGCTAGGCTCACTATTAATGTTGGATACTTTGAATCCTTATGCATTTTCCTAAGGACTTCATACTTTTTGTAATTATGCATTTTGCTAAGGACTTCATATTTTTGTATTTTGAGTTGCAGACCTCTGGATCTGGTTCTTGCATGTGGATATCTCGCCTCTTCCACCATTTGAAACAACTCGTTTTTCTCGAAGTAATAGAAGCATAGTTTTGTAACTATTATCTGTCCTAGCATGTTTTCATTCCTTCTTATTTCCTTTTCTTTTGCATTTTGTTCTCATTGTGCCATTCTACGTCCCTTGTAGTTCCCTATTTAGTTATGTTCATTAAATTGATATGGTAAATACATTTTAAGTCATGCTGACACGTGCCTAGCCTTATTTCATGCATTTCCTTTCATTTACACTTAGAATAAATAGTGTTCATCCTTCTTTTTATGGTGCTATCTCCTTTTAGTGTAGTTTCCTTTAATGTTATCCTTCTATACCTAGTCCCTTTACATTATTAGCTTAGATTTCCCTTTCAAAGACTAGGAGTAAAGCAGAATAGAATGAGAGAAATAGATAGAGGAATCAGTCTTCTTTTAGAAATCCATCCCAAGTGCGTAAGGTCCCATAACTTGGGGACAATTCCATTTTTTTCTCAAAAGCTCGACCATTTGGATCCAAGACATGGGTGCATGTTTGAATTTCCAACACACCCTAAGAAGTGTGTATTCAATGTTCTCTCGGGAAATCTCCTTGGTTTTATCATTTCTTTATGTGGCATTGAAGTTGATCCCACTAAAATCAAGGCTATTCTCAAGATTCCTCCACCTACTAACCTTCATCAACTTTGTAGTTTGCAAGGTAAGTAGCAATATATTTTCATTTTATTTCTCATCTTTGCATTTCGCTACCATCCATTTCATCATATTCTCAAATAGGATGTCTCCTTCAAATGGGATGATGAATGTCACAATGCCTTCGATTTCTTAAAACAATACCTCCTCCAAACACCGTGATAATTCTAATTAAGGATGAAAACCATTTTACCTTTACATTTCTGCCATTGATCATTCCCTAGGTGCCATGTTCTCTCATCGCTAAGAGCAACATAGGGAGCAAACAATTTATATAGCCATACACTTTTAGAATATGAGACTAGATATATTCACGCCAAAAAAATCTTCCTATCCTTAGTCTTTTCACCACTAATATTTTCCATTACCTACTCAACCATAATACCTTTTTGTCACCAATACTGACCCCTTACATTACATGTACGCTAAGCATTACCAACACCAACGTGTTACAAGTTGGCTCATGCTTCTTGCAGACCTAGATCTTGAATTCGTCCATAAAAATTATATTAAAGGAAAAACATTGCTGACCAACTTACAAATGCACTTCTTTCAAGAAATCAATCCTCTAACTTTGATTTCCTCGTGAATCCATCGGTACCCTCTTCCTTGATGATGTCATTTATCGATGACCTTATTCTTTGACAAGTCTAAATGACAACGTGGGGATGGCATAGAGTTCATCCTTATTCCTCTTAATAGTGATCCTATGCCATTATCTTTCAAACTAGATTTTTATTATACTAATAATGTTGCTAAATACGAAGCACTCATGTTAGGTCTTAAGACCTCTATAACCTTAAATGTTAAATAAATTAATATCTTTGGAAAATCCCAACTAGTTATGAACCAAGTCAATGGTTTATATCAGTGTTGTAATGAGATACTTCAAAAGTATAAACATCATTTCGACATACTTTTGACTACCTTTGATCATTATGAACTTCAAACCACTCTGTGCTCCACTAACAAATTCATGGATACCATTGCATTCCTTTCCTCTTAAATACCCGCTTCTCCTTCCAACTCAAAAATATTTGTCATAGTACAATGGTTACAATCACCATCTTATCTATTCTAAGACATTAACTTTGTAGGAAGAATTGAAACAGACCCACATGACATTTTATATAAGTAGTTTACCTACTACCCATCCCTTTCAATTTTGCCTCAGGATCTTACTTTAAATGGACAAAGAGCCTTTCTTAAAAGTGTCTCTCCCTATGTTATTGTTATCCCGAATTTATCCTCATGGTAAATTTGAATAACCTACATAGTTTCTTCAGCTTGACCAAGTAGAATTGGTTCGAGGCCCAAAATTTAGGCTTTTGGGGTCCTTTTATCTCTTCTCTAACTTCCCCATCCAAGGAAAAAATTCAAAGAGTTAGGAAAATTTCAAAAATCTGAAAAAATGAAGTCAAGGGCTTATTTTAATGCATAGAGGGTCCTGGAGGCTATGGATTGTACTAGTGCGAGATCATATCAAGGTTCATTGTACAAAGTTTGGGTCTGATTTGCAAAGGAAATAATGTATTGTAGGTTTTTTTGGAAAAAGTGTCCCAAGCCAAACAAGTTCAACTAGGATAGTTGGGACCCGCAAATCCAAAATGGCCGAACCTTGTGTAAAGTGGTAAATTCGATATTTTTGTCCTGTGTGGTCCACGGATAGTGGGACAATCGAACTTGAAATAGCCAAAATAGCCAAATAGTGTATGCCGAAATAGCCAATCAAAAAGCAATGCAGGTGGAGCGGAAGTTAACGTCTTTCATGACCCACCAATGGCAGGACAACAGCTAGAAATCCAAACCTAAAACCACTGCACCAAGAAGGAATTGGGTTTTTTGGAGGAAAGAATCCCACCTACCCAAGTGTCATTGTTGGGAGATGCATTTTCCAAAAGGTGAAATAGCTGCAATACAAAGGAAAAGTTGATGCCCGAGCTCCCGAAATTCAAACGGTCATAACTTTTTGACCAGAGCTCCATTTTTTACAAAATTTGAATTTATAAAATAAAGGAAACATCTCTAGCTTTGATAAATTAAATGCTCATTCATGTTAAATGATAGAAAATTCCTAGTAGACCCAAAACAACTTCCTACACTTAAAATTCCATATCTTTTGCAATTCTCACAAAAATGCATAAATTGGTACCGTTGGAATCATGGTTCTGAGCCCAATTCAAAACAATAAATAAATATGAAATTTGATGAGGAATAGTTGGTGATTTTGTAAAACATGCCCATGTTTAGAACAGTGTTTTTTGGTAGTTGAGATGCATTTAATGAATCCATGGACAAACATTTCTCACCGCTATAAGTTATGGGGTAGTATGGGGGCCTTTTCAAGCAAAAAAACATCATTTCACTTCATTTATGACATCTTGCAAGTGGTGGGAGGATAGATTTCGGGATTTTCATTTTTCCTCTCTCTCTCTCTCTCTCTCTCCTTTCAGATTTCTATAAATTGGAGTGTTGGGCTCATTATAAGGGGGAGATAATTTTGAGTAGCAAAACTCTGTCAAATTTGTTTTGTGAAGCTAATGTGCTACAAGCCCTTGTAGTGGACTCCTTGCATGGTGATCCAGACCTTATTTTGTAATAGATTGAATTGTGCATATCAATGAAGTAATAGATGAAAGTTTGTGGATGTATCTTCCCTTTATGTGTTGGTTTGCATTCTTCTTTCCCTTTCAAACTCATTATAGATATATTGTGTCTATTCATTCTCTTACAGGGATTCATTATCATTGTGCATGTTTGAAACTTTGTTGTGAATGCATTTGTTAGACTGTTGAGAAATGTTATCACCCCTTCTAGTATGCACTTTTCTTATATTTTTCACACATTGGAAATTTATCCTCATTTCCTCCTTTTCTAGTGTATCACCGCTTTAGTGTAGGCTTTATTTTCATGCACTCTCTCTCCTGGTCCCTATTTTCACCAAATCATTGCACCCTTCAAATGATAAAATGTGAACAGACATTCAGTGTGATTGGACACATGGGATCACCTCTCAAGTTGTGGGACTTGGGATCAAGGTGAACCTCCGAGAAGGCCAACTTCCTCTTCCTAAACTAAATGCCTTACTACTCCTAGTGTAATAGAATGACCATCTAATCCTAAGCTAACATCTTTATGAGTTTTAAGGAAAGAGATTTTACAGAAATGAAACTATACTAAGGGTGGTGATGTACCAAATTAAGGGATGTTTAATATCTATAAGGGTTAGTGTGGGGGATGCTTGCATCATTAACCACCTTCACCTATCGCAACTTGAAAGGGTACAAAATACCACAAACTAGGGGCATACGTTCCTTCATTAAACTTAAGAATACATAAGGATAGATTGAATTGGATTCAACACACAATTAATTTATCATGAGGAAACAACACATGCATATGTCAAACATCTATTTCTGTAATTAGGGATAATGATGACATAACTTAATACAGAAGGAAAATAAGGTTTTCACAACTGACATAAAAGATAATCACATTATTCCTTCACAACATGAAATAGATAACCTGAAATAAAGGTAAGATAATCAATCACACTAAGGAATCATAAATTCACAAAGTAAGCATTGATTAACCATTCAACACAATAAATCAAATTCCCAATTACAAGGCATAACTCTAAATATAATTAAAAAAATTTATAATTCTCTCAAGTACTCTTCCAAAATTGAAGAGAAACCTCCCTCAAAACATAATCTATCTCTACTAACTTGAAGTATTCAACTATTTATAAGTTCTTAGGCTGATCCATTACAACTAGGCCCTTAACTAATTTTTTTCTAAAAATAGAAATGTCATTAAATTAATGGAAAATGCTCCCATGAAAATAGTAAATTTGTTGCAAAGGGTTTGACTCGATGAACCCCGAATCGATCTAGATCTTGGATATGACCCTCCATGGCTGCTTAGCTTTGGCTTGGTTCAGCTACACCTTCCTCTCCTATAAGTTTATGTTGTTCTCCTTCCCACATAGCCATTCGGTGCTTATACTCAATGAAGTGCTTGATGATTCCCTAAATATATTCATTTCCAGGCCCACATTCATAGTGATTCACTACATCTATTGTCTTGATCTCCTTTGTGATCTTGGTTGGCACTCTTCAAAGTTTATTAGTAACTTTCTTCTACCTCCCTATGAAATTTTGGAATAAGAACAAATGGTCAATGGAGTCACCACTAAAATTTTGGTGACCTCATCGTTGTGCTTCACCAAATCCTTGAAATTTTCCCTAATTTGATCCTCAGGAAGAGCATCGATGTTTTCATTGAAAAAATTATAATTAGTAATATCAAACTCTTCAGAGATGTCATTTAGGAATCTATGATTTCTACCCATTTATCTTCCAATTTCTTAATAAAATCCTGTAATACTTAGCACCAGAATTCCATGGCCTTTTGGAATTCAAATAAATTTGAGGCATCATCAATCACCTCTTCTTAAAAAATAAATTTAGGTTCTTCTTCTCTGATCTCACTCCATGTTGCCAAATTTAAATTCATATTATTATTATCTTTAAAAAAACCCTCATCCATTTTGCAAATAACAGCCTTCCCATCCTACAATCATTTATATTTCGACATCCTCCTTGATTAAGGGACTGGCCTCTTGCAGTATGCATTCAATCCATCCATTTACTGATCTCCCTTTCTAGCCTAGCTTTTCAAGCTCATGATAAGAAATTTCATCAATGGTAGAAGAAACTATCATGGCCATAGTGGTTGAGACTTTGGTGGATGGATTCGGTTGGGTTAATTTGTGTAACAATGAAATGATATGTTCAAACTTTAGTTTAAACTCATCTTTTGTGGCCTTATCTTTGTCATATTTTTCCAACAAATCCCCGAGAGTAGTGTGTACATATTTTTGGATCCTTCATGAGTAGCTCTTCCCAATGAAAATCAAGAGATTCGATAATCTGCCGCAGTAATTGTCTCTTTATTTTTTCCCTCAACAAGGGTAGCAACCTCTACAATTAACTCTCCAGATGGATTCACTGTTAGACTTGAAATAGTTCTTGGCCTCTTGGCCTATATTTTGGGCATCGATCCAATATAATGAGATCTATGACATCTCCTAGAGAACCTTTTTCTTCTTCTTTGGAGTCTTTCTAAACAACCATTCAAGAATAGCTAATGCTGATGAAGCTGGGTCAATAGATTCGATACCTGAAACATTAGATATGGCAAGAGCACTAGAAACATTAGTTGGTATTTGGGTAGAAGTGGCCATGATGGACGGGGTGGATGTAAGGACAGCCATAGGAGTTGATAAAATGATGCTTGGGAATGAGGTGGAGGGAAATGGAAGTGTTAAGGGAAATGAAGAAGAAATGGGTGACCTGATAGTTTCTCCAACTGAGAGAACTAGAAGGGATGAGAAAACCTGGGCCATGGAAGGAGATGGGAAGGAAGAAATGATTGTGGAAGTGGAAGGAGTTGATATTGGAAGTGAAAATGGAGGGGGAAGTAGATGTGATGGATCTTGTGAGATGCTAGGGGAGTCACTGACTTTAACCACTTCTGTCATAGGTGTTGCAAGAGACATGGCCTTGGAAATAGGATCCTTGGAGAGAGATGAGCCACCAATAACAAATGAAATATTTTTGGGAGTCATATGGGTTTTTTGGGTTGACCTTTTCCCCTTTGTGGGTGTTGATTGGCTCATGGTTGGTGGGGCCTCTGTACTTGTAGGTTGTTCTGCTCCCTTGGGTGAAATTCCCAAAGTAGCCAACCAACTATAAGTTCTCTGTAGAATGGGCCCCGCCCTCTCCTTTGTATTGCAACATTCTTCTACATACCAATCAATCTAGGGAAATGGTTGACTAGAAATATTATCATTTTTGTATGCCACATCTAAAACCTCATCATTATCTTGTGCATCCTTTGGGACATCAGCCAAACCAAACTGCCAAACTTCATCTAAGGTCAACCTCTCATAATCCCTTTGTCGGACGATGTATTCATCCCAAAAATGAATCTAGATATCTTCTAATTGGGGCACATGGGCACTGGACCGACCTGTTTCACCGAATTTACCCCAATAATCAAAATTAGTTTGTGGATGAAAGGTTTGCAAGGTCACTTTGGCCAATTCTGCATCCACATTTTTGGCCTTATGAATATTTAGGTAGGTATATCTACCAATTGAAATAGGGAAGTGCATTCCTGATTTTTGGTGTTTGTTTTGAATTTGGTGATAATCCAAAATTGTTGGACTAACTCTAGTAAACCCATTTATCAATGGGGCACCTTGGAAATTTTTTGGGCCACATATAAATCCTAGAACCCAAATGTAAGTGAATGTAGGGAACTATAAATAGATGGCTCCCCACTCACGCACTTCCTTGAAGGCTTCATCAGAAATCCTTCGTTGTATAACTCCTTGTCAAAATGGTAGAGGATAACTGCAAAGAAGGCATCATTGACCCTTCAAAATGCTTTCTTCCTTCACTCAGTGTGAGTTGTGGATAGAAATCATAAATTTGGGAGGTGCTACGAATACCTTTAGTATTCAATCCAGAGAAATCTCCCATAATAGCAGCAACATAAACCAAGAAGGATGTCATATAGAATCTCTTTATGGAAATCACCTTGCTCAATTGATAGAAAATGGAGCTACTAATATGCTCCCCCATCGGATAAACTCGTTATTCTTCTTAATGGTAGCGATGTACAAGAACATCCATTCCTAGAATTCCTTTATAGAAGGGAGACCTGAAACTCTACTTAGTAGCACAATAAGATCATTGACCTCCTAAATAAAATCCGACCGATGCATGGTTTTGGGTAATTTGGTGAAGCTCTTGGCCAGATAAGTTTTCATCATGATTTTTGTGCATACTTCCTCTTCCTTGTCCCAATGTTCTACTACTGATTCTAGTGAAATTGTGGCATAATCTTCAACATCGGGAAGTTTGAGAAGATCTTCAAAGAAGTCTGGGTCCAAACAAATTACTACCTTATCTTCATCATCCCTGATGACATGGATTATTTGTCAAAGTGGGATGTCATGGCTAAAATGAACTCTAGGAAATGCATGGATGTGGGAAAACTAGTAGCAAGGGCAAGCCCACTATCATAAATGGCTTGCATCCATGATTTCTTGTTTGGAGCCTTTACTCTTTCCTAGAAATCTAGAAAATCAATTTTCCCTAGGTTAGTGTCCCCTATATTCCCTAAGTCGAAAGATAGGTAGGAGTGAGGATCAACTCCAAGAAATAAATACTTCATCTTTTCTTTCCCCTTTGATGTAGAAGTAGACATCAAGCTCTATATGTCGGAACAAAACTCAAGTTTGAAAAACCCTAAAAAAGAGAATTTCAAACTCAAAGTGTAATACTCAAAGACAGTCCAAAATTCATAAAAATATCAGCTTCCAAAACCTCGAATTGAAAATTCTAGAAGAGAAAACTCAAATTTCCAAAAAAATTCTCCGAAGATGAAAGTTCCAAGAAATTTCTCTAAAGATGAAATTTCTGAAAATTTCTCCGAAACAGAAAGTTCCAAATTTCTGAAATGAGGAGTTCCAAAAACAAAAAATCAGTAAAAGACTTCTGAAAACTTGACTTCCAAATGATATTCTCTCAAAAGAGAAGATAACATCTTTGATATTTTGAAAAGAAAAAATCCTCCAGATCTTTGAAATGAGGGGAAAGTTTTACCAAAAATATGATCTCCGTAATCTATAAAAATTGAGCATCTCTTAGAGATAAAAATTTGAGAGGAACCCTGGAAAAATATGAATGCCTGTGGAAACTTCAAACATAGAAACATGGTGGGCAATGAGTTTTTCATTTCAAAAGGCATGCAAAGGAGGAAACAAAGAAAACAAACAAAAATGAAAATAAGATATCTTAAACCAAATATAAATACCTAAAAATGAATTTGAAAGGTATAAGAAAATGGAATGTCGGAGCAAATGTGTCGAGTAAAATGATAAGAAAAACCCAGTTTAAATAGAAAACTCGACATTAATGGCGAAAAATATGATCTGTATGGGTTTGGTGAAAAATTAAATGCACGAAGGATTTTCAAAAGTCTGAAACCCGAAAGCCCAAAATTCCAAAAATTCATAATTTTGGGGTTTTGGATTTTGGAGATTGGGAGATGGAAAAATGAATTAGAAATGAAAATTTCTGAAACCCGAATTCCCGAAAGTCTAAATTTTGGAATTTCAGACTTTCATACTTTGGAAGTCTAAAAGGGGAAAACTCAAAAAGACCCCAAAAGTTTTGAAACTAAAAGCTAGAAAGTCTGAAAATTCAGATTTTTAGACTTCCCGAAGTCTGAAAGGGGTTTTACTAAAAATGTGACCAAAAGTTCCGAAACCCAAAATCCTAAAATTCCAAAAATTCAAATTTTTGAATTTTGGACTTCGGAACTCCGAGTTAAGAAATGCCAATTTGTTGAATGAAAATATCTAAAACCTGAAAGCCCGAAAGTCAAAAATTTGAACTTTCTAAATTTTGGGCTTCAGAGATTTGGAACCAAATTTCAAACCCATGCCATTTAAACTCTGAAATAGAAAATCTCTAAAATCCGAAAGTTGAATTTTTTCTAAATTTTTGGACTTCGAGAATATTCGAATCTTTATGCAAAATTCCTCCTATAAAGGATTTTTAAAATTTTCCCGATCGCTCTTGACCTCTATTTCTCAAGGTAGATTAAAATGTTAATAGTCCCTTAGAAAGTTAGATTAGGATAATATATTTTTTCCTATATTAGAGTAGATTGTGGCGGGTAGTTTAGGAGTAAAACCAACTTTGTCTCGAGGTCTATCTCAAGTGACAAGTCCCACAACTTGGAGATAGTACCCATGTTATCCAGTTACATCGTGAGCTCAAGAAAACACACACTTATACAAATAAAATGATGTTGTGATTCAAAGGTGATAACAATTATCATGGGGTTTTTCTCTACAAACGTGGCTTTGACGATATCCTCCTACGATGCCTAACTAGCTCTAAAATTCCATACACCATTAAGGAAGTTCAAGAGGGGATTCAGTGGGTCATTTCGTGGCCTCGTTTTTGTTAAGTATATTCTTCACCTCTGCTACTACTTGCCCAACCTTAAACCAAGATTGTTATGACTATATAAGACTTTGTGTGAAATTTCAGCAACACACTAATCTTCACCACACCCTAGTCATGCCTTACAGGTCTGCAGAGACCTTTGGCCTTTCTCCCAATGGGGTTTGCATCTCATCGGAGAGATTAACCCTCATTCTTCTCAATTTCATTAATGGATCATCACCCCAACAGAATATTAGAATAAAGTGGTGGAAACCGTACATCTCATTTCTACAAAACTAAGATAAAATTTGTTAATTCATCAACCATCACATCATTTTTCATTTTGGTGTTCCTCACCGCCTCATCACTGATAATGGAAAACAATTCAAAAATAAAACCCTACATAAACTCTATGACACCTTTGGCATTCAACTCGGTTTTCTTTGCCTTATTATCCTCAAAAAATGGCCAAGCCAAATTGACTAATAAAACCCTTTAACAAAATTCTTATGAAAGTAGTTGACATACTAGTAAGGATTGGCACACATACATTCCTTTTTCCTTATGGGCTTATCACACCAGTATTCATACCTCCACTATAGCTACACCTTTATCTTTGGTCTACAATACAAAGATTTTCTTACCTCTCAAATTCAAAATTCCATCACTTCATATCTCACTCAAAGACATGCTCAATGATGATGACTTTCGCCAAGATTGTTTGGCCCAACTTGAGCTTCTAGATGAATGTCATTTAAATGCTCTCGATCACCTTCAAATCTATCAAAAACGTATCAAACGTGCCTATGAAAAATGTGTCCATGAATGAATCTTCAAGTTCGATGACCTTGTCCTGAAGGAAAATCAACATGTAACAAAAGTGGATAAAATTAAATGGGGAAAGTTTTCTCCTAATTGGCTTGGACCCTACATTGTCACTTATACCTATGGATCAGGTACTTATCATTTATCCTCTCTCGAAGGTAAACCCAAACCTAAGCCCCTCAATGCCTTGCATCTTTGAACATTCTACTATTGAATCAAGTATTATATCACCTTTTATCTATTAAATGCTCATCCCTTGTAAACAACCTTCACCTTTCACTTACTTATTTTAAGGACCAATGACTAAACAAGAATCATGTGATTAACCGATACCTTTTAGCCTTATCTTCAATATGAGTATCATGACTCTACTCATGGCATGATTCTCATGGATACTTTTCATTCTTTTCAAGATGGAATCCCATGGTTGTTCGTCACTTAAAACCTCTCTTTCATAGTTAATATTTTGTGGGCTATAGCTTTTCCTCCATAAAAGAAGCCTATACTCCTTTATAGTCTTTCCCATGACCTAAAAGTCCAAATTTTTTAAAGTAATATATGGGATTTTCAAATTCAACTCCTTGAGTCAAACTTCTAGAAAATAGATGAATCCCTCAAAAAGGACATCTATCTTTCTATCTTTTTGATATAAATAGACTTCTCCCTCAAAGGAAAACTATAAAAATCTATCCATATTGTACATAGTTTATCAAAAATAAGACTATTTCTGTAAAATAAAAATAAAATATTCTGAAGCTTCCCGCATTGATCAACTTCATAAAGACCTCAAGGAGTCATTCTATTCATCCCACATAGAATTCCCACATCGATTAGTCTATCAAACAAAAGAAAAAAGAAAATACAAAAAATCAAGAAAAATACAACTTTTTTCGTCATGGACTTGCCTATTTTGGTTTTGGGTATCTTGCAGAAGAGGCATGTTATCTCACAATAAGGTTATGCTAAACAACCCATTTCACCTCACCTTATTTTCTTTCTAATCTTCTACCTACTCAAGGGACGTGCCACAAATGTGACATTTCGTGATCATGCAACTTCCTTCACCCTTAGAATAGTCAACCATGCACTTCCTTGAGGGGTTTAAGTTCATAAGCCCATCCTTGGTATGCTCATTATGGTCCTTGCCAAATATGAGGCATTTTTCCTCTTCTACTATTTACCTCTTTTCTTACTTATTGATTCTACTACACAAGACTAGACCTTCGACACCTACATTATGGGATTTCTTCTCCTTTCACCTACCTCAACATTCCTTATCTATTTTTCATCAACTCATCTTAAAACACTCAACCATGCCTATTCAACCTAGACACCCCATGCCTATTCCACCTAGATTTAACCATGCCTATTCAACTTGAACTCAACCATGCCTAAATGACCTAGACTCCATCATGCCTAAAATTGACCAACCTACCCATCCACCTCATCATATTCTTCCCTATCCTATGGGAAAATACATCATCCCGATGCCCCTTTTCATCGGTTCTATGTATGCAATACTCCAAGGGCATGGGTCCCTTAGAGGTTATCTCGACCACTTTTACTCCAAAATAATTTTCCCCTTTACATTAACATTATAACCTATTTGGTTTCCATTTACACAATAACTTGGAGATTAATATATCACAAAACATACATCATTTCATCATACCTACCATTTTATAACCTCAACCACATCATACCTGAATCATTTAACATTTCCATGATATCAATTACTTGGAAATTTAAACAAAACATACATACAACACATCATTTCCATAAAACCATTAACTTGAAATTTTCAACTCAACCATGCCTACATCTAGACTCCACCATGTACACGTAGACTCCAACATGTCTCTTCCCTCCACCATGCCTATACTTGACTCCATCATGCCTATACCTAACTCAACTATGCCTAAATGACCTAGACTCAACCATGCCTAACTCACCTAGTTTCCATAATAAACATAACAATAGAAATAAAACCAAGTACATCATAACTCCAATATCATCATCAACTATATAAAAGGGAGTGTATATGTATCAATATATATAGGATAAATAATCAAATTATCCAAAATATCATGTACAATCTCGCACTCTTTAGCACATAGGCGGGTATAAATATATCAAAATTAAAATACAATACCACATCTCATAAAGTCTCATCCCCACCTAAGGCCCTCATCTACGATCTCATGTGTATCCTCCTCTAACCCTATCACCCATCTTCTCATCATCTCTCTACCCTTCGGTGTCTATATATGCCCGCCATCTCCTCCTCCTTTCCCTCGTCCGAGCCCACCCTATGAGATCCGATAAGCTCACCCGACCTTATCTCTCGGGGCCAATGACCCCTATGCTACTCCGAACTATGAGTCTAGGACCTATTCCTCTCACCGGCTTCCTATTGGGACCTATGCTCAATGTATGATGGGACATCAATACCAATTGTGGTCAGCTGACCCCGATAATAAAAAGCCTCATTCAGGGCATACCTAAACCTAGCCATGGAAACTATCTAGGATGGCACCATCGCCCGGCTCCAACCTATGACCCATGCCCTAACTATAAAGTTTGGTTCAAAATTACACAAAGGAACATCAATATATTATTAATTCTTTATATATTCTTGCTAATATAATGGCTATTATATAGCCAGGAATGTTGTTGAACAACTTCCTATAAAATAGGAAGTATACAAAACAATAAACTTTCCATACTAATATATTGTTATACATTTGTTATAAAAATATAAACATACTAACCAATTATAATAAACCATGTGAATACTAATTCCTAACATTCCCCCCCTTAGTGTTTACATGGTAGAAAAACATCCACACACTCAACTGCAGTATGCTCACCCCCGTGGCATGTCCAAATCTCGTGACTCATGACCTTGATCCAAAAGAAAGGCTCACTCCTTCCATGGTTTTAAACAAAGCTTACCACAAACCTTGAAGTGACAGGAACCTCATCAACAAGTCCACCTCGTAGTTTTCTCGATCCTCCCACAAACCCCTTCAAGATCCATGGGATCGACTTACTCGTGCTACTGTCACCACTATGCTTATACATCGTGGAATTATGTAGGAAACACAACATGCATATCTCAAAACTACACAATAGAAGATATACTAAAAAAATTCACATTACCGCATATAAGAATCGTAATGTTATTAATCAGTAGTCTCTATCTTTGATCGCTGCCACTGATCTCGAATAACATAGAAAACTGCAACACCCTATCGAAGATTTCTTGACTAAGTCATTTTGGGTGTAGAATGGGAATGGAACATTGGTATGTATTCCCCCCCATAATGTGAAATTCCAAATAAGAAATCAGAAAGGGAAAAATGTATTGTGTTGTATCATACTAACTGGATCTTGCTTTGTCTTGATCTTGCTACACATGATCACCATTTCCAATGAACGTATTCATCACCGATCATCTTCCAACGAAGTACGGAAGTCGAGGATCTCTAGGCTTGGAGGATCTCCGTAGTTTTCTGCTCTCTTATACAATTCTTTTCCAGTATTAACAATAAATCACACCACTCAAAGAAACAGGAACACTGCAAACTGAAGCACACTAAGAAAATGGAAACCACACTGAAAATCATATACTCACACCATACATATGCCACCACATGAAGCTTTCAAGCGCCCCATCGTTAGTGACTGACGAGAGGTCGTTGTCTCGACCTCCATCTGTCCAATGCCTCCTTCCTCCATTAAATCTACTGCTAACTCAGCCGAATGTGATCTTGGGGCTCAATAACATGCCTTGAACGTCGGATTCCACCGAAAATGCATTCGTGAGGCAATTTTTTTTTTTTTACAAGTTTTGACTCACAAAACAAAACTTTATGGTTTGACTAACCATATAACACTATTGACTTGGACAAGAAGACATGACTAGACAGATAACCTAAAATCACCTTGACAATGACGAAACTTTTACAATATACTTTTGACTTGACTAGACCAAAAATACTCTTTATCTTGATGAACAACAATATTTAGACCTAAAATGAAAATTACTCACAATTGTACACTTGTGACCCAAATGTTTTTGTAGAATAAATTAATAATCTATACATAATAGATTATAATTTTTACACAAAAAATAACATAAAACGACATGAATGCTATGACTGACCATAAAATTGAGAATTAGATAACTAAGATAAATCAAATCAGCTTAACGGATGGACCTTTTGACCATTATCACAAAACTATGCAAACAAAAACTAAATAAGACTCACAATTAACAAAACCGACCTATTTTCTCCATTCGTGGCTGTGTGAGATCTACACGATTCTGTGTATGTGGATTGAGCGCAAACCACTTTTTTTTTCTTTTGCACAGGAATCAAACAGGATGGATATGCATGCGTCTCAGATCTGTATACGTCTAAGCTGAACGCAAAAAAAGAACTCTAAACGCTGATGCATATAGTGAAAGCTCCTCTGACAAAATTTTGCATGTAGTATGCTGATCCAGATCGATGCCAGGAGAGAAATCAATGAATGCAGATCGCTGCAACATTGCTTGTAAACATGGATTGACTGATCACCATATGCAAATATCCAGAATTTAACTCTGTGTTGTTTTATATGTTAATGCCATCAGATGTACACAAGTCACGATTCACTTTGACTTGGATGAAATGAAACTCCTTGATATGCCTTTGCTAGTGTTGAAGGCACGTTTGATCAAAACGTTATCCAAACATGAATAGAATATTTACTATATGATATCTCACTGAAAATCATCAGAAATCTGACAAAAACTTGTATGCATAAATACGCACAGCTTTGTTACACTAATTTCTCCATCGTTGGGGAAGCATATTCAAAACTCAAATCATATAAATGGAGTACCGCTCACGATACCAAATATAAAGTTTGGTTCAGAATTACACAGTAGGAACACTGAATATATTATTAATTCTCCATATATTCTTGCTAATACAATGGCTATTATATAGCCAGGAATGTTGTTGAACAACTTCCTATAAAATAGGAAGTATACAAAACAATAAACTTCCCGTACTAATATATTGTTATACATTTGTTATAACAATATAAACATACTAACCAATTATAATAAACCATGTGAATACTAATTCCTAACACTAACAATAATGGATTTTGTGCCTATACCAAACAATCCCGATCCCGTGTTGTGCCTATAAAATGTGATCCTGTTTTGGTACCTGGTCCCGGTGCCTACACTTGTACCTATGTGGCTACCTATTCCTATAATGCCACAACCTGTGCCAGGCTATGGTCATCTCGGCCTTGTAAAACTATGACATGTGCCTATAAAGTGGCTACTTGTACTTCATCCCATATGGGAGCCTATGTAGGAGGATGTTCCTATGCCTATGCTAGCTGACCCTATAAAGTACTCACCGCCTGTCAAAGTGGCCACCGATGTGCCCTTTGTGAATTTTACACCTAGAAAAGTCTCTTGTCCTCGTAGATCTCTCTGCACCATAATTGTCGCCAAATCTATTCCCTAAAAAAACATTGGTGCTACCAAGTAATTTTGCTTCCCACACTATCTATGTGCTATATTTATCCCCGCATCATCAAGTTTGCTATCAACCGACACCTCCTCCTACCATGTCCAGGATGGGGAGAAGATAATGGTCTCTTCACATTAAATCTATGGTACTATGGTAATGGTGGTGGCATATAGTAATGTAGTCTAAATTGGCATCTTACTCTATTAACTAGAATCTTGGGCTCTTTGGAACGCTTATGTATCTACCTCGTAGTCAGAGTCTAGCCCATGTAACTCCCCGGGTCATACCTCTATATGCAATAAAACCAACATAAGGTCTCCAAACTATGCCCATGTCATACAAACCCTATAACCGATGTCCTGTAGTAATCCACATTATACGCTACCTCCTCCACTCGTGGATGACCACCTACTGTCACCCATCTTCGTATCCAACCCTTTTTCACCATGATGTCAATCTACTACCGTCATTACCCATGGGTGCACAATCACTATGTGCCCATATGCCTAGTAGTGTAGTAGGTACGTACACCATATATTGTATTGATGCATCCTCCTGGTAGGCCCAAAGATCCTCATATAATTGCTCTACTAGATATATAGGATCCTATGCAAAAAAACTTGACCCTATAACATAACTCGTAAGACTCCCATCAAACACCAAGGAAATCATCCACCCTCTGAATCTAGAAGTTCATATCACCCCACCGCTACCATCATCAACATCGATAATCGAGTCTCACTGTGGGTGCAACATACATTGCTCCATATACAAGACTAGATTTGTGCTTCGTCAAGTCACTCACCATCTCTCCAAATACTGTAATCATTACCTCAAAAGCCTCATCTCTGCTAACACTTTGGATAAATGGGCTCCCCAAAAATTGATAACCACATAATCTTGTATACATCCTCCAATGTGATCATCATCTCACTAATGGGTAGATGGAATGTGTTGGTCATTACATCCCATAATACTATGATCCCATCGATCCCATCATTGATGATACCACCTAGTCCAAACCAATCCAACCTCTCTCTTGTGAGTCCACTCATCCTCCGTGATGTTGGGTAACATCTCCCCAAATAATATTGGGACCCTATCCTACATTGTCAATGGATGTCATTCCTACATCCATGTAATTCACCAATGTCAAATACTTACCTATATTATTTATTTCTTCCTATCCCACATCTACACTTACTTACCTACCTCCTTTCCTACCTATTTCACTGATCTCTCATACCTTCTATCTCACCTCGCCAAGTACCATTCTTCTATTTGATCACTATTCTTCCTACACTCTTTGACCTAATTTTTCCCTAACCACCCACTTATCCTTACCTAATTAACCCTACACCCACCCACTTCTACCTTTACCTACCTCTATTCTATCTAGGCTAACCCCATTTTACCCACTTCCCATTTCTACCCTCTCATTTTTAGCCCATTTAGGCCTTCTAAATCTCACCTATTAGGCCTTGGTCACTTTTCACAGTGACCAACATCGGTCACCTTGACCCAAGACTTAGTCACCTATCTCACCGACTGCAGATGTCGATATGCCAAATTAACTCCCCCAAATTCCAAAAACTGAAAAAACAACTATTTACTACCCCAAACCCACCTCATCCCCACCCCAATTCATTTTTCCACCTAATTAAGCTACATTCCACCCTTCCCCAACCAAAATCATTCATTTTAACCCAATTTCAAACTTTCAATTTTAACCCCATTTCTTCATTTTAACTTCAAATTTTAATCACAAACCACTACCAAGGATTAATTCCTACCTCAACACGCTACCTCCTCCTCATTGAACCTCTGATATCTGAATTGGTGGTCCTCCAATGCCTCCTCTTGCCACAACCATGCCTCAAATCAAGCTCTTAGTCCTCCGACCAATCAAATCACTCTGAATGATCTCGTCGACCCATCCACCTAGCTCCTTCAGCCACTCAGATACCTCCAACTCAGCCTAGTACAGAACCTCATCCTTTTCTCCATGAAAAATGTTGAAAACTCTTCTCTCTCTTGTTTTATATAAATGGAAAAGTTAAAATGAATCCGTAACATATAGATTTTTACTTTTTACCCTACCCCTAAATTGACCAACGTCGGTTTATCTTGAGCGGTATTGCTCATATACCCTAGCATACCATAGTTTTTTCTCTTGATCAACATCAGTTTACCATAACCGGTGTCGGTTAGCTTATTTGAGTCCCTTACACTATTTATCACTACATTTTATTTCCCAAAACCATTTTTGCCTTACCCAAGTTTACACCTTTACCACTTAACCTTTTCGGCTTATAGCCTATAAGCAACCATCCAATCAGTTAGGGCATGTTTTTTCCTCCACCTATGGCCTTACCTATGGCATTGAAAAAATCACCCAACCCAACCTCACCCATTTTTTTACACTCAAATTCACTTACTCACTATACCTTGTGATTACGCTACTCATTACTGCAATGATGTTACTCGTGTTGTTTAACCTAATGGCCTTACCTTTCCTAATGTCATGTTGTTTATTTTGACCAAATGTTTAGTGCTCTCTGGAATACACCTATTTCCCATTCCTGCACCTTTCCTAGTTTTGTTTCAATATTGTATTCTATACCTAGGATATTTGCATCACATCAACCTTGTTTTGATAAAAAATTTTACCTTGATGAAGTAGAGTTTACAAACTCTTCAACCTATACCTTCGACATTCTATATGTGTGTGCACGTGTGAATGCCACTACCTATTACCCAAACAGATATCACCATTACTGACACCTCACCTATACCTCATTTTTTATCACTTACCCATTTATCAAAATACTCACCGATTCCGTTTAACACCTCATCAGTTCTTAGTTTGAGGGGATCACCTCCACCCATATTTGGGGCAACCTAACCTTCACTCGTACCTAGGGAAATAACCTCCTATTTTTATCATCTTATTAATACAAGCTAAAAAAAGAGAAAAATGTAGACACCAAATTTGGGTCACACTCCCCTTAGTCCCCTTAAGTTAATTAACATAACACATTTACCTAGCCATGATCCCTAGCCCCACATTGATATTAATTTAATTACTTACAAATTGAATTAATATTCATCCTCACATTATTAATTAATTTAATTAAGTTAATTTAATCCTCACACATCCACCTCATCAATACACCTCACCTTGGACCCATTCTAGTGGCATTTAACTCACAGTGACCAAGTCATCACTCCCAGTGTTGAGTCACCACTCGACCTAAATAACTAAGACCTCTTCCTAAACCTAACTAGACTTCTTCTATTATCTTCCTATCTTTTCTAACGATAACTTCACTTCCCTAAGAATAATCAACGTTGGTTTATCCTCGGATAACATTGGTCACCTAACCACCATCGGTTCCTTTATATAAAATTTTACAACTCTTCACCCAAGTTGTTCATTTAGTTATTGAACCCTTATAGCATTTAATCATGAATCCTAAATCCTTCCTACATCCAATGACGAACACACACAACTACTATGCCTCAGAAAAGCATATGGTTTTTCATCCAACTCATTGGAAGACTCATAGGAGCACACAAGTTGAACGGTCATGGCATTGGACCCATCCATCTCTTCTTTGATCAACCACAACCATTTATATTCACAGGATCTACAAAATACCAAGTAAGTATTGTGATATTCATATTTTTTTTTCTTATTCAAGTGTAGATCTCTTAATTCTTTTTGTATTTCATATCTTCCATTACCCGTAAATCACCTTCTTTCCACCAAACTACTATTCAAGCATCCAAATTCTTGTCACCTTTCTTAATCCCATTCTTAGTATTCCCGAGTCTTCTCAACCATATTACGACCCAAACCACACTACCATCATCCTCTGTGTAATCATAGAGAGCCTAAAAACCCATTTTTAATAGTTTACTACCTATTTCCCCTACCAATGTCGATTCCCTAGCTTCCGTTTGTTTCATCCCCATACCGGCATCGGTCACTTGACCGATACTAGTCTCTGTGTCATTTTATATTCTTAGACCAATAAGCTTCCCACTCACCCAAAACCAACCTAGACTTCAACCAATAAACCTGCACCCTTACCATACCCGCCTCGACTCGAACAAACCTTAGTTTTAATTAGATTTAGTGTTGCATTTGATATTTATCATTGAATCTATTGTAGTGTGTGTATGAGAAACCTAAATCATTACATTGCAATATAACCTATTTATTTTAGTTTCATTTCTACATTAAATTTTTAACAAATGGTGGATTGATGACCTCTCTAGGAAGCACCACACTTTTTGATCTAGCATATGCTAGGTAGTCCACATCATATGCTTATTTAATACTATTCTTGTGGTCTTTATTTATATTTATATGTAGTCCTTCCCGGATAAAAAGGAGTTATATGTGATCAACTTGGATAACGTCAACAATGTGTGTATTCTACCTTCCACCTTTGCTTCACGTATTCCTAAACTATTTACCCTCTATCTATCTCATCCTAGAAAATATTAAAATTATTGGTGAAATACTCACCCCTCCTACTACTAATGCTATGGTACTTTATTAGTGTTATGTCCATACATTGGATGTCATTCCACCTTCCTCATATTCTCATGAATAACCGACATTGAAATTTCTTCCTTTCACATGCACTCTTTTCATGAATAAATCTTATTGGCGCATGTTATATATGATGATACTTACTCGATACTATTTACACACATGACTATTTGGCTTAGTTAGTATTCACATTGGATGATATCATCCCTCCACTACATTCTTTTATTCTCTATCATGGCTATGTTCATGTCATTGTTGCTTATGGTATTCGTGCCTTCCATCTCTCAATATTTATTTTTCTTATCACACTCCTCCACTCACACTTGGGTAGTCTTGGCTTGACTATATGGGGAAATTTCAATCCTAATCACATTGACATATCATTTCACATGCCCTTTAGCCCTTTTTTATTTGCAATGATTCATTTCTTAGCTATTCACAAAATATTACTCACTAATATGCACATGGTTTTCTATTACTATCTTTCACTGATGAAGAATGCACAATGGGCATGTAAAACATATGTCGCACAATGTATCTCTATATGATCAACTGAATACTATTTCTTATCAAGTCTCCAATGCTTCTCCATTCAAATTTTACCATGACAATGATGATCTTTTAGGTGATGTAATTTTATTCTTCTTTACATCATTATACACTTAGGGGCATCATGAAAAATCTCTCTCCCCTTCTAGCACTATCATATGTCTCACATTCCTACTATTTTACACCATAAATCACATCTAGCCTTTTCTCATTCATTTATACACATAACTTGTATCGTCATTACCTTATGATGCACTCTAGTTCCATGGTTCATACTTGACTATTGAGGATCTAAATCAGAAATGAACCTCACCACCTTAGCACCAGTTTACTTTTGGTTTATTTTCTAATGTTGTTCTAGTCTACCATAGTGATATTTTTATCTTCTTCAAATTCCACAAGTTTTGTCATTCTGATCTCCTTGGATCCATGCCTTCAAATTCAAATGAAGGAAATCCAAGTGACAAAGTAAGTTTAGCATGTTTTCCATATACCATTTTCTATGGAGAAGTACCAATAGCTTTCTTAATTGTAATCCTATCCACCCAGAGAGCATTTATCACCTTTGTGTGTCATTACCTCTCGATAGATATCCATTTTTCTTTTCATGATTCTTATCAAATTCTTGTTAGTGAATTCCACCAATCCATTACCTTGGGGGTGGTAATTAGAATAAGTTTTTAGATAAATCCCAAGACCAAGATCCCAATTAGAAAATTTTGATCCCAATAAAGCCTTTACATTTATCATAAATGATGGTTCCCGATTTCCATCTCGTGAAATAGTTTTGCTATTGTTAATTCCCATTTGTGACCCACACTAGATGGAGGATTAATCATACTAATGAATTCAAGACCCCATTATGAAAATGGTTGATCCTCTCTAATTGAATGAAGAGGAAGAACCACCAATCTTTTCTTTCCAAAGAAGAGAGAACACTCCTTAAAATTTCTAACCCATCTGTGAGAATCTCCAAATAATGTGGGCCAAAAGTATCATGATTTTATGATTTTCATGGCTATGGTTGTAGAAAAAATTCTTCCCGACAAATCATCATGGAACTCGAGTTAGACATTTGTGACATTGATCATCTTCAATGCACCTTAAGAGCACATCTTCTAGATTCCTTTTGTATAGAATGCCACCAATCAATTGTTTTCCAAATTTATCATTCATTATCAATTTAATGAGATAGATACAATAGAATGTAGACAACTTATAAATTTTGGATGGTTTATGTTACCTCAATGTATGATGATATAGGTGCACAATGGTTGTTTGATCCATGTTGTTGCAAATCATATCAAACTTGCAAATAATATCGAAACCATTTTCATTAGATGATTTGGGATGGGGCTACCCAAAAAGTGGAATCAATATAATTATTAACTTCCTAGATAGTTGTCAACCCCCTATTTGTTTAAAAAGGATGAAATAAAACAAGTACTATAGATAACATGCGAAACAACAACAACCGAATCTATAACTAATTAATATGGATTTGAAGTTTATCTTATTGAAATAAATTTAAAATAAGTGTTACCTATTCAGGGTCGATGGTGACCCAGTTATGTAAGGGTTGGTCGACAACGACTAGGAGACTCAATCATGAAAATAATAAAAATATGTAGACTATTCAAGATGTGAATGTAATATGAAGATGCATAAGTATGGAGATGCTTTGGATTCAAACCGTAGGGGAGATATGAAGTAATAGAATCTAGGGAAATGACAAAAATAGGTATTAAAGAGAGAGATTGAAACCATGACCCTGGTCAATGATGACCGAGGTGTAGATAAGGTGATTTTTCTCAGAGCGGAGAGACTAGATGGGAGTTTGAAAACTAGAAGAGAGGTTAAGCACTTGTGTAAAGGCTAAGGATGGATCTAGAACATAAAGCAAGGGATACTAAGGCCAAGTTGACGGTGACCTATCAAGGATGATGATGAATGCAAAAAAAAAGATAAGGCCAAGAAAGGAAAGCCGAATGATAAACCTTCAAGTATAGCTTTGCAAAAGAAGATGATGACAAATTTTTGAGCTTTGTTGTTGAGGTTCCAAACTCAGTAAAATATTAGATACATGAATTACTAAGATAATAGGATTAAGATAATTAAATCAATGTAAAATGACAATAATCTCACAAAAGGTTGATCATGATTGGCGCTTGCACGTAGCAAGGATGTCTATAATGGATTCTAGAATAGATCAAGTGAAGGGTTATCCATAGGTTGCAGTAAGAGAGATAATGGATTCTACTTGCATTCCGATGGGTTTCATTATTTTATTCATTTAATCAACTCATGTTTGATGTCATATTCAAACTAGGGTTGTGTCTGAAGCTATATGCAACAAGAAGAATCTTAATGAACTAGTAATTGATTGTAGATATTCAATATTTTCATTTTTCTTCATGTTGTGTCATATTCAAACTAGGGGTTTTAAAGTGTCTTTAATATTTCTTGGCCAAATCCTTATTAAAGCTAACCTATAAGAAACTTGCTGAAATAACCACACATTTCTGAAAATGAACAAATCTTGTAGAATTGAACACACTATTGGAAATAAATACACTTTGCAGAATGAAATGTTGGAAATAAATACACTTTGCAGAATGAAACACACTTTGTTGAAATAAACACACTTTGAAAAGATTGTTTAAAATGATTTTGAGGAAATAGAAATGTACACTAAAACACCTACAGGGATGATAAATAACTTATGTAACAATTTTAATTTAAGAATCAAAAGTACTTATAGAACTACTAATTAACAAATTTACAAATTTTCTTGAAGATATAAATACCAATAAATAAAGGATCATGTTTCTTGGAGGAGTGGGCCCTTTCTCCACCTTGAATCAGGAGTTAACAAAGTATGATACTCTCAAAATGAAATGGTTATCTTATTATTGAATTGTTCTATCTTACAAAACTTAAATATGTATATGTTTGTATATCTATATCCTCATCTTTTATCTATCTTCAATTCTTTATATATATTTCTTCATCCGAAGATGCATTTACAATCATGAGTGTTAAATAGTTGTCTATCCACCTATAGGTTCTAGTGAAACTAAAATAGTGCCCAAAGTAGATATGAAATTTAGAAAACTAGTTGGTCATACAACTGTTGGTCTTACATACATATTTCTTGGAGTGTGAAGAACCAAAAATTGTTGGTTTGTTCCTAATTGGAGGGCCCATTAATTTCTCCATAACTAGATTTTGATAGAATAAAAATATTCCCATTGATTCCGAACTTTGGAGAAGTTCTAAAACCAAAGGGAAACCTTCCGGAACTAACTGCGAAAGTTTCGAGCTAAGTGTTGGAGTTTTAGAACTAAGTGATAGAGTTCCAGAGCTAAGTGATAGAGTTCTAGAGCTAAGTGATGGAGTTCTGAGCTAAGTGATGGAGTTCCGAGCTAAGTGTTGGAGTTCCGGAACTAAGCCGCATTCTAGCCAATTTCCTCAAAAAGTGTTGGTTGCTTCACACTTCCTTATCTGACCAAATATGACCTGTTTTATTCAAAAAAATAAATTTCCACACATTTTGTTAGGAATTATGGAGTTTTTAGACGTTAGAACTAAATCAAACAAAAGATGGAAAATTACATCCTAACTTATACTAGATCAAACAAAAGACAAAATGTAGTCAAACTTGATTAAAAGGAGAGTAAAATGAGATCATTCATTGCACATTGATGAGGCATATTTTGGCCTTATCATCTCCCCACACTTACTTGTTTGTAAGTCCTCTTACAAACTCTATTCTTCAAAACTAGGATTGTGAATTCTGCATTCCAATTAATATTCTAAGGTCAAATGGTTGAAATTGAATGTCCCAGTGCTTTTTCAGAAGTGTTGTATCCTGATCCTTCCTCTATTTTTTCTACCAATCCTCAAAGTGAGTGGGATCCTAAGGTTCTCTATTCTTCCATGGAGACATGGGTGTAAGAAGGAGAGGAGGCCTTGTTCTCATACCCATCCACATACCCCTATATTTTTCACCAATTTGAGGAATGAGTGTACACAAAGTTCTAGCCCTTTCTAGACTCCATATTAAATTTGTGGGAGATATCACTTCTCTTCTTCTTAATGCTACAGTGAGGAATTCCCATCTCTTTAGGCATCCATCATAAATGTCCTCAAAGTTTTCTTCATAAGAGGTGAAGGCATCAATACTTTTCTACAAGTTGACAATATAATGTGCCTTAAATCAGTTGTCAAAGGCATGGGATCTAAAATGTATGACAAATGTAGATGGTTTTCCATAATGAGCTCTCATACATAGGCCAAATGAACTAGCCTTTATTAAGTGTTTAATATCCCTTTCTTTCCAAGCTATCTTGATTCTGAGCACATAAAAATTGCATTAAGTTGGCTTTCCCCACATATAGATTAATCATGAAGCTTGTGTTCTTTTCTAACATAAAGTTACAGAGATAAAATTCACAAAGAAGATTTTTTTCTCTACACTGGCTGAGGAATATGTTGTCATGAATTATGCTTCATCCTTCACTTCATGTGGAAGGCCACATGAAATCCTTGATAGTTTCCAATGGATAAATTTCTCTTCTAGAAAGACATTGTATGCAGAGAAGGTCTTCTACATGTGAGTAATCTTTCACTCATTATATAAACCATCTATATCTTTTCCAAACATTTAAATTTTTCTTCCTCCATTTTATAGAATTTTTCTTCCCACTCTTTCCTTGCCTTCTTCTCCTCTTCCATCTTGCTTCTTAGTTCTTGATTTGATATTTTGAACTCATTAAGCTTTCTGCAGGTATCATCCCATAATTTCTTGAGTGGCCAATAAGTCATCTCTATTTGTACAATTTGATCCACTAAAGATATTTTTGTCATAGCACTTTGTTCACTAGCCAATTGACATTCTTTTTCTTTTTCCACCATTTTCTACTTTACTAATGTCAATTCTTCATTCTTATCTATGAGATGAGTTTTTAGTTGTTCAATGAGCATTTCTCTATGCTCCAATTTGTGTTTGAGGAAGTTTAATTCCTCATCTTTCTCCCTAATGATAAGTTCTTCTCTAGACAAGAACAGAGCCTGCCTAAATTGTTGTTTTTCTTCTTTTTCTGGAGTTCCTTAGGGAATGAGCATTGTTCTTCCACCAAAGGGGATTTCCTTTTAGTTTCCAAGATGTCAATTCTTCTTCCTCATGTGACAATATTTTTGAGTCACCCATCTCCTTGAAAATCCTGCTCTTCCAATATTTCATCTTCTTTCTCCAACTCCTCAGTTTGACTTGGTAGAGGAGGAGACATTGCCATGCTGCCCAAAATATCAACAAATTCTTTCTCTAAACCCTCCTATACTTCAATATTCACTGAGTTTCCTAGAATTCTTATGAATTATTTTCCTTTTAGGAGCTTCAACATTTTCTAAAGTGGACTTTCTCCTTGAACTTCTTTTGATTTTTACTTCACGGTCCAGCTTGGGTGAACTATCACTGTCAGAGATAGGTATTAGTTCTTCTAGTATTATTACAGGGGAAGGAGTTTCTTTTAAAGAAATGGTAGATTTTGCAACTTTGATCATCCTTTCAGACCTCCTCCTCTTTGGTATTTTAACCCCACTTATTTCCTTCTTTTTCTCATCAGGGGGATTAATTTCTAAGTTACTTTTAGGAGAGAAAGGGGTTGGTATTCCCCTTCTGATAATATCAGGGGTTTGTCTGAACTTATTGAGGAATTTTTCCCATGCTTCTTCTCCATTTTTCTTAGAGAGAAAATGATGCTGATAGACCAGATGGATTAATCCATGGTGCCTAATCATCCCTACACCCCAAGAATATCTCTGAGCCATTGTTTGGATGGAATCAAAGAGGAAACTAGAAGGTTTACTATATACTCCTATTTTTTTTCCCCATACCTAAGATATATCAGCATTTTAAGGACCTCCCTTCCAACAGTCCCATATTGGCCATCACATGTTAGGTACTTTACTACCCAGAATGCTACTCTGTCAAAGGGTTTGGGTAGGCTAGCTCTTCTGACCCCCTTGATGATCTTCTTAGTATTATAAATGTATTGGGGTTCAGATTCACCCTCTTTCCTTAAGGTTTCCACTAATTCTTTTAGGGTTCCCTTTACAGAGTTTGGAACATGTACAATTGGTACCCCAGATACATTTCTCATTGTATTAATAGTAAAGGGAATTACAATGCTTTTAACCTTAGTTCTGGACTGCTCTAAATTTACAACAAATTCTCTTACCAGTTCATCATTGTATTTTGAGAATTTCTTCAGAAACTCCAACCAACCTACTGTTCAAAAATGGTTGCTACTTCTCCATCTACAAGGAGTTGTGTATCATCTTCTAGCTCTGACTTCTTTTTGTATACCCATGGAAAAGAGGATGATTTGAATTCTTTCTTCTTTCAAATCCTTTCTATCCAGGATAGCTGTGGAACTAGTGGATTTGGCTATGAACTACTAGATTTGGCTGGAACTACTAGATTTAGTTTGAAACTCCAAATATGACTTCATTGTTTCCTCCTTGAACTTCTCTATAACTATTCCCAATTTTCTTTTATTCCACCTAAATGACAGTTCATTATTAATATGCCACCACTTCCATTTATTTAGTTCAACATCACCTTCATGATTATTCCCCTTTAATCATGATGTGCAATAAATGACTCATTATACTGCCAACTTAAATCAAGTCTAATCACACATGCAAACTTTTAATTTAACCTTTAATAAGATCAAGACATAATTACCATCCTTGCTGATGTAATCCATCCACCTTGATGACTCATCATTCCTAAAAAAAGTGAAAAATAAAAATGGTTAGAAAAGACAACTGGAATTCCAAAGAAGTTCCTTTTATTTGAATTAGCCACTTATTGATGAGACCAACCACCATTTCTAGTTTTCAATTGGCCTTTTGAGAGAAATTTTTTTTTTGGGGAAGAGAATGCCATTTACTAGTTTTCATTCCCTTCCCTTTTATTTTTTTTTTTTTTTTTTTTTTTTTTTGGGGAAGAGAACGCCATTTGCTAGTTTTCATTCCCTTCCCTTTATTTTAGATCCTTGCATCTGATTACTTGATCATTTTGGAAGAACTAGGTTCTTCCATATGATCAAATTCCTTGTCTACTTCAATTTTCTTCAAGAATTCATCCTTGGTAGGAGGCTTCCTATAGAGTTTTAGCCTGATGTCCATTGACCAAAAGTGTCCTTCTACTGCCATCAATGGGAAGTAGCTGAATAGAGCCATTGTCATATATCTTCTCAATCTGATAAGGTCCTAACCACCTAGTTCTCAACTTGCCTTTGAATTACTGGTACTTGGAATCAAACAGTAATGCCCAATCTCCTATCTTGAATTTCCTTTCCTTGATATGTGTATCATGCCACTACTTCCTTTGGTCTTGGATTATCTCTGTTTGTTGAAGTGCTTCCAATCTCAGCTCATCCAATTCATTGAGTTGTAGAATTCTTTCCTTTTGTGTTGTATCCAATTCAATACCCAATTTAGTTATTGTCCTCAATGTTTGTAGTTAAAATTCAATGGGTAACAAGGATTTTTTCCATAGACTAACTCATATGGTGAGAACCCTGTTGTAGTCTTCCAAGTTGTGTTATAAGCCCAGATAACCTCAGTAGTCTTTTCACCCAATCTCTTCTACTTGCTTCAACTATTTTGGTGAGAATGTTTTCCAATTCCCTATTTTGTCACTTCTTCTTGTCCATTTGATTGTGGGTGATAGGGAGATGACTTCCTATGATTGATCTGATAGTACATTGTGAAGGCCTAGATCATATTAGACATGAACTATGGGCCTTGGTCTAAAACTATACTTCTTGGTGCACCAAACTTCATCATAATTTTGTGCCAAAGGAAATCAACAACTACATCTTCATTAGCATTTGTTAAAGCCTACACCTCTGCCCACTTTGTTACATAATCAGTACATACAAGAATGTGCTCTTTTCCTTGTGAAGGAGGACTAAAAGGGCCAACAAAATCCATCCCCCACCTTTCAAATGGTTCAATCACCACTTGAGGTTACAGAGGCATTTCACTAGTGAAAGTTGGTTGTCCCATCCTTTGACAGGATCACACTACTTGATGTATTTCTTCACATCTTTATACAGAGATGGCCAATAATATCCAGTGCCAAGTATTTTGTGGGTTGTTCTTTTCACTTGAAAAGTGTCCTCCACTTGGTTCATCATGACATGCCCTAAGTATGTCAAAGATTTCATCTTCTCTCACACACTTGCATAAAACCAAATCAGACCACATTTAAATAACATTCCATTTAACCATTTAAATTGTGCACTGGTTTTGATTAACCTTTTCATTTGTTTCTTAGTAAAAGGAGGAAACTTCCCTGTTGCAAGATAATTCACCATATCAACAAACCATGGTGTATCAACTTGAAATAGCAAAAATAATTGTTCATCTAGAAAGTTTTCCTTAACTAGATCTTGCTCCCCTGTAGTGGTTAATCTTGACAAGAAATCAACTACCACATTAGATTTTCCTAGATTATCCACAATGGTAATATCAAATTCTTGTAAAAGTAATAACCATCTAATTATCCTACCTCCAACCACTAGTTTTTTCATTAAGTATCTAATTGTGAGTGATCTGTATGTACAAATATTTTGTACCTTGTAATATAATGTCTAAACTTATTAATTGCATAAATCACAACAAGAAATTATTTTTCAGTGGTGGTGTAATTTCTTTCAGTGGGAGTAAGATTTTTACTAAGGTAGTAAATAACATACATTTTCCTTCTTCATCTTTCTGTCCCAAAACTACACCAATTGAGTTATTTGAGGCATCTGTTTGGATGTGAAAAGGTTTCTCCCAATTAGGTCCTCTTAATATTGGGGAAGTGATTAATTTTTCTTTAATCTCTTCAAAAGCATGTTGACACTTTTCATCCCAACGAAATTCACAATCCTTGGTAAGAAAACCAAACATGGGGGCAAGTAATTTTACTAAAATATTTGATAAAATGCCTATAGTATCCAACATGTCCTAAGAATGACTTGATATCCATGGGGGTTTGAGGAACAGGTAAGTCTAAAATAATCTTGATTTTGTCTTGGTCAACTTGAATTCCTCTTTTTGAAATGTGGTGTCCCAGTACAATTCCCTCATCAACCATCATCAAACATTTCTCATGACTAAGAGACAAATGGTGTTTCTCACATCTTGTTAATATTCTATCCAAAATTTTCAAGGCATCATCAAATGTTTCTCCATGCACAGTAAAATCATCCATGTATACCTCCACACAATCATTAGTTAGATCTACAAAAATTACTAGTACAACCCTTTGGAAGGTTGTTGGAGCATTACATAGTCCAAATGGCAATACCCTGTAGGAAAAGGTACCCCATGGACAAGTAAAGGTAGTTTTTCCCGATCCTCAAGTAGCCACCCTGATTTGATTATATCCACTAAAGCCATCCAGGAAGGAAAAGTATTGTTTACCTAAAAGGTTGTCTAAAACTTGATCTATGAATGGTAAGGGAAAATAATCTCTAAGTGTAGCTTTGTTCAATTCCCTATAATCAACACAAATTCTCCATTTTCCATTCTTTTTAGGCATAATCACAAGAGGAGACACCCACTGACTATCTGAGATGGGGTAGATAAATCCTACTTGTAATAGCTTTTCAATTTCCTGCTTGACTATGTCCCTCAAGGTTGGGTTGATCCTTCTCTGAGGTTTCCTAACTGGTTTAACATTTTTAGTATAAATGTGATGGGTACAAATACTTGGATGGATTCCTTTCATGTCTTTATAGTCCCAAGAAAAATCTCTAGTATGACCTTTCAAGACATCAAACAATTTAGCTTCTTGATCATTTTCCAACCAGTTGTTAATGTTCAAAATTTTACCTAGTTGAATCTCAATTTGTTTGGTTCTAGTGTGTGATGAACTAATTTGTTGAAAAGGTTCCATTAGGGTGTTTAGTGGACATGAATGTGGTAACAACATATGATATGCAAATAATGTCTCTAAAGTTCCCTTGAGAAAGAATACTTGGATAAAGGACAATAGTAGGCAGAGTTATGATACTTATCTTGTCATTGGTCAAACTCCTCATCACTGATGTTTTCCAAAATTCCTTACTATTCCCTGATATCTTTGAGACTAAAGCTATTGATTCCATAGCTATTTCTACCCCTCCCAAGAGAAATCATGTTCCTCCGAGTGAAATTATTTACATCTACATGGAATTGTTGTGGTTCCGAAGATAAGTATGAATGTTCCAACTAAGTCTGAAGGTTCCAAAAGTCCAAGTTCGAACTAAGTCCGAAGGTTCCGGAACTATCCCCGATTGTTCCAAAGACAATTGGTGATCATTCAATGGATGATTAATCATATTCTCTACCTCCGTACATGATCCTGCAATGTTATCATAGCCAAAGAAGACAAATTTTGTTTATTAGTATCGGATCATCAACCCATAATTGTTCTTGATTATCAATAAAAGGTCATGCAAAAGGATATAGGGAAATTTTCTTAGAATTCTTACCATTGGAGATAGTCATATCACCTGATCTGTAATCAATTAAGGCAAGAAATTGTAGCTAACCATGGTCTACCCAAAATAATGGGATAACCAAGTGTTTTACCTTTTGGCCATAATATAAGGAAGTCCACTGATACTCCCATGACTCCACCATGACTACCACATCTTCAATGATCCCTTCTAGTTTTGCTACCGACTGATCTTCCATCTGTAATATGGTGTTAGTAGGTTGTATACCTATCAATGGTAATGTTTTCAAAGTGTCTATTGTCATCACATTTATAGATTTCTCCCAAATCAACCAAAACATTATGTATATGTTTATTTCCTATAGAGATAGAAATAATAGGGCTTCCAGATCCCCATATTTGGGAAGTAAGAGTTTTCCTACTAATAAATCAACAAGT
Source organism: Taxus wallichiana var. yunnanensis (assembly GCA_018340775.1). Classification (NCBI taxonomy): domain Eukaryota; kingdom Viridiplantae; phylum Streptophyta; class Pinopsida; order Cupressales; family Taxaceae; genus Taxus; species Taxus wallichiana. Next base: position 694,680,347 of record CM031237.1, read on the forward strand.
TTCCCATCTACCTTAATAGTCCTAGGGTACTGCTTCTTCCTTCCAGGTCTTTTCAAACATAACATTTTGATTAATTTGTTTAATTCAGAATGTCCTTGATTTCTTGTAAACAATGGTATTTCAATATTTAGTTTCCTTAATTCCTACACTAGTTCAGATTCCTTGGTCTCAATAACTTCCTTAAGTCTTTCTAGAAATGGAGTTTCTATAGAATTTTATCTGTTCTTTCTCTTTTCTTTTTCATCAACCTTAGGAATAATTGAACTAGGGGTTTTAGTTTCATTTGACATCTCGTAATTATAACAGTGGACTATTAATTATTTTTCCAGATCTAGGTTTGAATATCCTTATAGTCCATGACATTAAGATCAACTAGTTTTTCTTGCTTTGCTCCATAGATATGGGTTATTTTTGTTTGTTTTTGGGATTAGCCACTGGTTGTGCTGGTATTTGTGTTTGAACCACATTTTCAGTTTGTGAACCTTGTGCTGGGGAACCCATTATGGCATGTTGATGTTGGTTGGGATATGTTTTCCCTTGAGCATAGTTATTAGGGTTCCACCTAGGTTGTGACCAAGCATAAGGGTTACCTTGACCAGACCATGGTTGTTGGTGTCCTTGAGCATACCAAGCTTGTCCTACCCAATCCTTGGGGATTCCATGTTGGTTGAGGGGTCCAAGGTGGTTGTCCCCAATTTTTGGTACTTTCTGCCACCCATGGCATCATCTAGGATTAGGAACAAATCTTGGTATGAACTTCCCTTGACTAGGTTGTCTCTGAAAAAGTTTACTTCTTCTATAGTGGATGAAGTGTTGGTTTGTTTAAGCTGATTTTTTATGAATGGAAGAAGAGAACAAGCATTAACTTCATGTTCCCTAGATTCAAAAATAAGACATATTTTTGTTTTATCCAGAGGACAATCTCTTATTGCATGCTTCTTTTTGCATCTAGGACAATACATAGCTAATGGTTCAATATTAGCATTTTCTTTGGCTTGCAATCCATCCATGGTGGAAGTTAATTGAACTAGGATATTTGTTTTAAAGTTTTCTAGTTCATCCATAAGTTTGTTCATGTCTTGATTTGTACCTTTCATAGTTTTTCCTTTCCTAGGTCCACCCCTTGTTCTTGAATAACTTCTACAAAGGTCTTTAATATCATTCATTCTCAATTGATTGATGTTTCCACCTCCCATTAAATTAAGGGCTTCCCTAGATTCATCATCCAAACCTTTAAGAAAAATGGTTTTTCTTAGCTCTTCTTGAAGTACAAATCCACACCTTTTACTTACAAAGAGGAATCTATCTAAATAATCTTCCATATTTTCATCCTCTTCCTATTTGATCCTAAAAAATTCTTCCTTCTTGTTTCTCCCTCTACAGTAGTCCTGATATTTGTCTAGGAAGGAAGTTTTCCATTTTCCCCAAGTGGTAATGGAATTGGATGTTAATCCCATAAACCACCTCATTGTTGCATCTTTCAGAGTAGATGGGAACAACTTGAGTTTTTGATTTTCTATTTTGTAGTCATAGGTCTGACACAATACTTTAAATTCAAACAAAAATTGGTCAGGGTCCTCAGATGACATCCCTCTAAATGTGGGCAAGTGTGCATAGTGAAATATTCTTCATAGGTGTATCATCATCCTCCAACTGAATTGGATAAGTAAAGGTCCTATCAGGTTCTCTTTCATCTTCTCGTGCCATATCTCTATAGTATCTTCTAGATATTTTCCCAATCAATGTGGTATGTGATCCACTTTGGCTGAAGGTGAGAAGTCAAGAGTAGGAGGTTGACTACTCAATTGAGAATCAAAACTTTCTCTAAGTGGGTCTTGGGATATAATCCTTCTCCTAAAAGTTCCACTTCCTTCTAGTGATTGATCCAAAAATTCCAAAGGTGGAAGTTTTGCTTCTTGTCTAACAGGGACAATGGTGCTTCTAATTCCTGCTCAACTTCCTTATTTGAACTAGAGGATGCTGATAATTCTTGTTGAGATATTTTTGGGAGAAATCTACCCTTTGAGTCTCTTGGTCTACTCATAAATTTTATGATAACGTAGGGAAGATTTTTCAATTACTAGATGTATGATTGTTTTTCCTTGTTGACACCTAATTAGACAATTCTAACTAGTGGGTCCCCAAAAATGGTGCCAAAAATGATGGGTGTTCATTATTCCCTTCATTTAATCAACTCATGGTTGATGTCATATTCAAACCAGGGGTGTGTCTGAAGCTATATGCAACAAGAAGAATCTTAGTGAACTAGTAATTGATTGTAGATATTTATTATTTTTATTTTCTGGGGGGTTTTAAAGTGTCTTTAAGATTTCCTAGCCAAAGCCTTATTAAAGATAAACTATAAGAAACTTGCTGAAATAACCACACATTGCTGAAATAATAAATCTTTCAGAATTGAACACCTTTGCTAGAAATAAATACACTTTGCAGAATGAAACAAATTGTTGGAAATAAATACACTTTGCAGAATGAAACACACTATTGAAATAAACACACTTTGGAAATGTTGTTTAAAATTTTTGAGGAAATAAAACATACACTAAAACACCTATAGGATGATAAATAACTTATGTAACATATTTTAATTTAAGAATCAAAAGTACTTACAGAACTGTTAATTAATAGATTTACACAAATTTCTTGAAGATATAAATACCAATAAAATAAAGGATCATGTTTCTTGGAGGAGTGGGCCCTTGCTCCACCTTGAATTAGGAGTTAACAAAATATGATACTCTCAAAATGAAATGGCTATCTTATTATTGAATTGTTCTATCTTACAAAACTTAACTATGTATATGTCTATATCTATATCTCATCTTTATCTATCTTCAGTATTTATATATATTTCTCCATCCAAGATGCATTTACAATCATGAGTGTTCAATAGTTGTCTATCCACCTATAGGTTCTAGTGAAACAAAATAGTGCCCAAAGTAGATATGAAATTTAGAAAACTAGTTGGACATACAATTTTTGGTCTTACATAAGTATTTCTGAGTGTGAAGAATCGTAAAATTGTTGATCTATTCCTAATTGGAGGGCCCATTAATTTCTCCATAACCAGATTTTGATAGAATAAAAATATTCCCATTGATTCTGGAACTTTGGAGAAGTTCTGGAACCAAAGGGAAACCTTTCAGAACTAACTGCAAAAGTTTTGAGCTAAGTGTTGGAGTTCCAAACTAAGTGATAGAGTTCCGAACTAAGTGATAAGGTTCCATAAAGCTAAGTGATAGAGTTCCTTAGCTAAGTGATGGAGTTCCGAACTAAGTCAAAGGTTCATTAAGCCACATTGAGCCAATTTCCTCAAAAAGGTGTTGGTTGCTTCACACTTTTCTTATCTGACCAAATATGACCTGTTTTATTCAAAAACTGAATTTCCACACATTTTGTTAGGAATTATGGAGTTTTTAGATGTTAGAACTAAATCAAACAAAAGATGGAAAATTACATCCTAACTTATACTAGATCAAACAAAAGCCATGAAATGCAGTCAAACTTGATTAAAAGGAGAGTAAAATGAGATCATTCATTACACATTGATGAGATATTTTGGCCTTATCATCTCCCCACACTTACTTGTTTGTAAGTCCTCTTAAAAACTCTATTCTTAAAAACTAGGATTGTGAATTCTGCATTCCAATTGATTGCTAAGGTCAAATGGTTGAAATTGAATGTCCTAGTGCTTCTATTTAGAAGTGTTGTATCCTAATCCTTCCTCTAGATTTTTCTGCCAATCCTCAAAGTGAGTGGGATCCTGAGGTTCTCTATTTTTCCATGGAGACATGGGTGAAGAAGGAGAGGAGGCCTTGTTCTCATACCCATCCACATGCCCCTACATTTTTCACCGATTTGAGGAATGAGTGTACACAAAGTTATGGCCCTTTCCAGACTCCATATTAAATTTGTGGGAGATATCACTTCTCTTCTTCTTAATGCTACAGTGAGAAATTCCCATCTCTTCAGAATCCATCATAAATGTCCTCAAATTTTTTCTTCATAAGAGGTGAAGGCATCAATACTTTTATGCAGGATGCAATATAATGTGCCTTAAATCATCTGTCAAAGGCATGTGATCTGAAATGTATAAAAATGCATATGGTTTTCCATAATGAGCTCTCATGCATAGGCCAGATGAACTAGCCTTTAATAAGTGTTCAGTATCCCTCTCTTTCCAATCTATCTAATTTTAAGCACAGAAACAAATGCATTAAGTTGGATTTCCCCTACATATAGATTAATCATGAAGCCCATATTCTTTTCTAACATAAATTTGTAGAGATAAAATTCAAAAGGAGATTTTTCTACTTTTCACTGGATGAGGAATATGTTGTCATGAATTTTGCTTCATCCTTCACTTCATGTGGAAGGCCACATGAAATCCTTGATAGTTTCCAATGGATAAATTGCTCTTCTAGAAAGACACTGTATGTAGGAGAAGGTCTTCTACATGTGAGTAATTTTTCACTCATTATATAGACCATCTGTATCTTTGCCAGACATTTAAATTTTTCTTCCTCCATTTTGTAAATTTTTCTTCCCACTCTTTCTTTCCTTCTTCTCCTCTTCCATCTTGCTTCTTAGTTCCTGATTTGATATTTTGAATTCATTAAGATTTTTCTATAGGTATCATCCCATAATTGCTTGAGTGGCTAGTAAGTTAGATCTGATTTGTACAATTTGATCCACTGAAGATATTTTTTCATAGCACTCTATTCACTAGTCAATTGTAATTCTTTTTCTTTTTCCACCATTTGTTACTTTACTAATGTTAATTCTTCATTCTTATATGTGAGATGAGTTTTTAGTTGCTCAATGAGTATTTCTCTATGCTCCAATTTGTGTTTGAGGAAGTTTAATTCCTCATCTTTCTCACTAATGATAAGTTCTTCTCTAGACAAGAACATAGCCTACCCGAATTACCATTTTTTTCTTTTTTCTAGGAGTTCCTTAGGGAACAAGCATTTCTTCCACCAAAGGAATTTCCTTTTAGTTTCCAAGATTCCAATTCTTCTTCCTCATGTGACACTATTGCTAAGTCATCCATCTCCTGAAAATCATGTTCTTCCAATCTTTCATATTCTTTCTCCAACTCCTCAGTTTGACTTGGTAGAGGAGGAGACATTGCCATCCTACTACGAATATCAACAGTTTCTTTCTCTAAAACCTCATGTACTTCAATATTACTTGGAGTTTCCCTAGACTTGTTATAAATTCTTTTCCTTTTAGGAGCTTCAACTTTTTCTGAAGTGGGCTTTCTCCTTGAACTTCTTCTGATTTTATCTTCACAAATAGCTTGGGTAAACTATCACTTTTAGAGACAGGTATTAGTTCTTCTAGTATTGTTACAGGGGAATGAGTTTCTCTTAAAGAAATGGTAGATTTTTATATTTGATCATCCTTTCGAGACCACCTCCTCTTTAGTATTTTAACCCCAATTATTTCCTTCTTTTTCTCATCAGAGGGATTAATTTCTAAGTTAATTTTCGGAGAGAAAGGGGTTGGTATTCCCCTTATGATAATATCGGTAGTTTGTTTGAACTTATTACGTAATATTTCCCATGCTTCTTCTCAATTTTTCTTAGAGATAAAATGATGCTGACAAACCAAATGGATTAATCCATGGTGCCTAATTGTCCCTACACCCCAAGAATATCTCTCGAGCCATTTTTTTATGGAATCAAAGAGTAAACAATGAAGGTTTACTATATAATCTGTTTTGTTTCCCCATACCTAATATATATCATCATTTTAAGGACCTCCCTTCCAACACCCCATATTGGCCATCACATGTTAGGTATTACACCACCCATAATTCTACTCTATAGAAGGGTTTGGGTAGGCTATCTCTTCCCGACCAAGGCAAGGTTCCCAGAAAAAGGATCGTAATATGAATAAAAACTATGGTAGTGACTCTAATATCACTTTGGTAGAGGATAATTGTGATCTCAAGTAAGACAGATACAATGTTCTATGGACTAGTGAGTGGGTGAAAATCACCACGGTTGGATGCAAGCTAGGATGACCAACGGGCCATAGGCAATTCATCAAAGTATGCATAACTATATCTAAAAATTATAATAAATACTTCGTGCAAAGATGAATCGAGTGAACATGTATGCATCCAAAAGGGATGAGGATGAATGATATGGTGTCTAATGGGATAAGAAAAATTGATGATAAGGAAAAATAAAAAAAAGTGAGTGATGAATTAATATGCCCCAAAGGGAGAAAGTTTGGTCGAGAAGGCGGAAATGAAATATGCCCCAAGTGGGGAAAGGTATGGCCTCAAAGGAGGAATTCGAGAGTAGAAATGAGTAGAGTGAATGTTGAAATAGAATTCCCCAAGGGGAGAATAAATATGGCCTCAAAGGAGGACTTTTTGTGTGGATCGGATATAATTATGAAATAAAAATTCCTAAAGGGGGAGTAAATATGGCCTCAAAGGAAAGTAGGGAAATGAATGATTAAGTAAAATTCCCCAAGGGGAAATAAGTACGGCCACAAATGTGGACTTTGAGATGAATTGTTGAATTAAATTTCTAAAGGAAAGAATCAATATAGCCACAAATTTGGACTTAGAAGGGAGCCAGAGGATGCGAAATATTGAAGAAAAATTCCCTAAAGGAGGAATATAGATCGCCAAAAATATGGACATATGATGAGAGAGGTTGTATGAGATCAAATAAGACACAACTTAACAATGGTGACCTATAGGTATGAATGAATCTACGTCATATCAAGGAATATACAAGGAAAGTATGCCTCTAACTACATTTGAGATGTACCTTGTACAAGGAAATATGATTCTCCAAAATTGGGGATCCCTACACTATGCTCTAGGTCTAGGAAGGGGAAAGAGAAAATTCATCAATGTGGGAAGATTTATTAGGATGCTGATAAATTGGAAGAATGATCAATGCGGGAAGCTTTAAAATGCCATAAGGATTAGCCATCCTTCAATGGTATCATATACTTTATACAAAATGTAGATGGCAATAATAATGTATGATAGATGTCCTTCAAGGGATTAGTCTATTTATTTGATTTTTATTTTGATTTCATGCTTTTGACTTCATTGTTTTTATTCTTCTTGTTTTTGCATGAACAACTATCCTTTGAGAGATCAGCCTATTTTTGATAACTTTGATTTTTGATTTAAGCATCCATGAACTTTGATTTTACACATAGAGAGAGTTAGGACTAGCTAAGTAGACCACTTAGGAGGGGATAATAATGTATAAGAGACACCCCTAGACCCTTTGCATGGTTCCAATAGGTGAATAAGAAAGTGACTAATATGAATATCGCATAGTTCCCACCAAAGGGGAGAACCTATCCATAAGGAATATATCATAGGTAGAGTTGTGGTTCCCATATTTAAGGTCACATCAAGGAATTGATGAAATACTACATAATTCCAAATCATCACGATGATTTATGGAAGATGCTAAGATGGAGGAATGATCTAAGGATACGACTAAGGGAACATTGGTAAAAAGCTAAAATATATTGGTCACAAGTGCAATGTGTTATATAGTTCCACTTCTAGTTCACCATCAAGGGACACTAGAAAATAGGCTCCCAACCCATACTTGTGTGTAATAACTTATTTTTATCTAATTAGGGGAAAAATTTCCATGTTGAGTCCTTTCTAAAGTAGTGACATTCTAGTTTTCTTTGAGGAAAAGGTATCTGATATTAAATTTTTGTTCCTTAATATGCTTATTATAAGCACATTTTATGCACTCCTAATAAACATGATGGTATTCATCATAGAGCTTGGTGATAATCAAATATTTCACGGGAATACAAATATGAAATCTAATGAATCATAATCATTCAGAGAGAGGTGAAGCCTTAAGGTATGGGGTAATTCATGAGAAATTATGAACAATTTTCTTGGAAAGGATCACATATTCGATGAACAATGACAAGAGAACTTTTGGATGACTTGTTACAAATTTTCTTGAGATATTTGTTTTTAAAGGACTTTGTTGTTCCAAACAATTTTTTGGGGAACACAAGATATAATGTGTTGATAAATAAAATTAATGATTGGGCCAAATTTAGGAGATGAGTGAAATACTCAATTTTAGTGATGATAGAGTGAAGGACACCATTCAACACCCCATTGTGATCAACAAAATAATATTAGAATGTTGGTGACATTTTTCACACTTATTAACATACTCACAACAATCATGATCGAGAGAAGGTCATGATGGGAGAAAAACACACTTAGGATGGTGTAGGAATCAAAATCTTCAAGGAGAGAGGGTTCATGAAAAATGACTCGAGAGAAGCGGCCGGTGGAAGCATAAAGAACACACAATTCTGAAGAATGGCTAAACCAAGACAGAGACTTCTTGGGTCTGAGAGGGAACATGGGAAGAACACTTAGGATATTTTTAAAGGGTATCATTTTTACATTAATACTCACAAATATTTGGGAATACCAAAGATCTGACTTGTTTGATTATAAGTTTGGAATCTTCATATATGTCAAGAATCATTGTATCAACAACACCTAAAAAAAATGAAGGCAAAATATTCAAGGAGAATTGAAAATATTAGGATATTTTTAAAGGGTATCATTTTTAAAATATTCCCTTGTTTGAAGTTGAATCTTCATATATGTACCTCCTTCAAAACCCAAGTTGAGTACCTCCTATTCCCTCATGTTTGTTATACACTAAAAATTGAGTTTATATGTAAGGGGAATAGAATTTTCCCAAGGAGGAATGATAATGACACTAGTACCTCCCCCTTGCTGACATTTTGAGCCATCAAAGAAGAGAGTAAATTTGAGAGTGCCATATTCATGATGAAATTGATTAATGGATTCATCTAGAAATTTCTCATGAGGTAAATGTGTACTAGGAAGAGGGGCTTCCACTAATTGGTCAGCAATAGCTTTTCCCTTAATGGATTTTCAGAAATAAACTCGAGGTCAAAATTTTCATGAGCATGAGCCATCGAGTAACGCAATCATTGTGATAAGGTTTAAAATGCAATGTCTTGAGAAGATGAAATCTAGTAACAACATAAGTCTTGTGATTGAGAAGATAATGTAGAAGTTTAGATGTATCATTATAGTGGGTCTCACATTCATGAAGAGTACGATTGATGTAATAAATACCTGGTCATGACCTTGGTCATCATGATGTGCTAGCATGGCTCCTAGAGCATGATTGGTAGTAGAGATATAAAAATTGAATGGCTCCCCCTCACATGGAGGTACGATCACTGATGGATACATGAGACATTGTTTAAGTTCATCAAAATATTTTTGATAATCATTATTCCAATCAAATTCAATGTCGTTGTGAAGGAGGTGATGAAAAGGTTGACAACGAGTGAAATTTGTGAGATGAAATGGTGAAAAAGTTAAAGGCATCCTTGAAGGATATGAAGTTGCTTAAGATTATAAGGAGGAGAAATTTTTATAATTGCCCTTATTTTTTGGGGCTAACTTAAATACCCCTAATAGAGATGATAAAGCCAAGGATTTTCCCGTTAAGACTCCAAATACACACTTGGTTGGATTAAGATGAAGAAAAAAGTGAATGAGGTGCTCGAAAAGGACTTCGAGAATGGAAATATGGTCGTGTCAATGCTTATAATTCCCTAAAATATCATCAACGTAGTCTTCTACAATTTTTTGATTTGTTCATGAAATATATAAGTCATGGCTTACTCGATATATAGTGCTTACATTCTATAAAATGAAGGGCATGATGTAATAACAAAAGGTCCCTCGAGGAGTAATGAAGGATTTTTTTGTCTTGATATTCGGGTGCGATAATAATTTAGTTATAACCGGAGAAACTATCCATGAGATAAATCATATCATGACCTATAGTAAGATCCACAAGATGATCGATGTTCGGAGAGGGAAGTCATCCTTAGGGAAAGAAGATTAAGATCTCAAAAATTAGTGCATATGCACAACTTTCCTAATGCTTTAGCAATGGGGACAATTTTGGAAACCCATTAGGGATAGTCAATGTGTATGATGAAGTTAGCTAACAAAAGGTGTTGTGAATCCTCTTTAATAGGGAGAGAAATGTGAGGTTACATGCGGTGAAGCTTCGCTTTACTTGGTTTAGCATTGGGATAAGTGACGATATTTTAGACGGCGATAGAGGGTTCAATACCTGACATGTCTTGAATATGACCATGAAAATTCTTGGCTATGAAAAGAGTGAAAATCAGTAAAATATTCTAGCTTGTGTGGATCAAGAGATTGTCCCACTTTGAGGATGTGAGATTCGTAAAGAGTCCCGATATTGACATGAACAATGGGTTATTTTATAAGAGTAGGTGAATCATATGGTAATGTCTTCTAAAGATAAGAATATCTATCCCCATTTGCAAAAGTATGATGTCATTATCATCACACTTTGAAAAGATGTCAATAGTAGAAGAACACTCTTTTATCATCTCTGGATGGCAAAGAGGAAGGGACCTAGTCTAAATTTCACACCGATAATGACCGGTCTCAAAGTTATGATTGAGACTATAAAAAGTTAGAAGCAATGGAAATGGTGTCATCTAGTTCCATATCCTCAAGAGTCAAAAAATATGGAGAAGGTATGTTCATGTCTTCGGGAGTCAGAGGGGATGGAGAAATTAAAGAAGGTATTTCCATGTCTTCGAGAATTTCCAAATCTTTAAGGGGTCAAAAGATGGAGAAGGTAGAGAAGATATGTCCTCATTTTTAAAAGGTAGAAAAGAAAAAAATAGGTGGAGGAGGTATGTCCACAAGAATATCATATGGAAAAATGGGATCGGGGACTTCTCCTAATAGCCTAATCCAAACATTTTTAAAGGTTTACAACATTAATCAGTGCAACGATGGAGATAGTTATAGGAAAAATATGGGTTACCAAGAAATCTAAAGCCTCCACTGTAAAGCCCGGGTGTGTGGAATTTCATCAATGTGGGAAGAGGGGGTATCAAAACCACCATAAATAAGATTGGTGCAATGATGTGGTGGACTGAAAGGAACAATATCCCCAACATATGGTTGGTACATAGGTACCTTATCGGGTCTACCAATATGGTGAGGAGTTGAAAGGGTGTTGAGAATGAGAAGGTGATACTCCCCCATCATAATTTTTTCCATTACGTTATCCATGGAGTCCTTGTTAGGGATTTTAGATGAGGGAATGGCTGAGCTAGTGGATGGTATAGATGGATCGTCCTTAGGGATGAGTATGTCATTCTTATATAAGTCATGTTACACCCTTAGAAGGGAGGATCATCCCCATTAAGCATTAGTATCTTTCCCTCATGTTCATATTTAATAAAATGATGAAGCGTAGATGGGACGTAACACATGACACAAATCAATAGTTGTCTAAGGAGAACATTGTATTGAAATTCTCCCTCAATGATGTAGAATATCTCATGGATGATCTTCTCACCAACACATGGATAGGGAGGATGAAAGTTCCATACATGGGAGTGATGGCATTGTTAAAAGAGCAAAGAACCATAGGTGTCGGGTGATAATTTCCTTTGGGATCTTAAGTTGGTCAAAAGTGTGTGAAAGAATGGTTTTAATTCTTGCCCCACTATCGATCATGGAATTTTAAATGAATATATCATTGATCCTAACTATAATAAAGAGGAAAGGTCATGTTCTTCCAAAGTGGGATGTCTACATTTCATTTCATTGAATGATATAGTAGTAGAAGCAGTAAGTGCTCCTAAAAAGATGCAAAGGGTTGAGCTTCATCATCAGATGTCGAATGTGCTTTAAGGCTTTGATAAGAGTTTGTCTATGATCTGAAAGCTTTATATGAGATCATAGAATGAAATTTTGACTAGGGATTTATGAATTTATATAATGATGCTTTATTTAATAGGATTAGAAGCCGCTAAAACTAAAACCTTTGGTTTTGATGATGTGGCCAACTCCTTATGAGGAGGGATGGCAATGAAGGTCTTGGATTTTGGATTTGAGGTTGATTTGGTCTCATATAGGCTGTATAAGGTAGTCACTTGAACTGCATTGATAAACAAAGGAGGTCCATTACTAGATGATTCATTTCTGAAGGTGTAATAGTTGATGTCGGACTAGTTGTTGAAGGAAGGAACTAGCTCGGTCCCAAGGAAAGTATTCTCTCTTCAATTAGTCTATGAATAATGGCACAAGTGTTATAAAATGCTCAATATCATGTCTAGGGGTATGATGAAAGGTGCACATAAGGTTGGAATTGAACCATAAAGGATTCTTTTTGCTTTTTTCTCAAAGGCCCTAATAAGAGGAAGCATGATTGTTGAAGTTTGTATTAACTGTTGGCATATTTTTGTATGTGTTTTATCTAAAGTTACAGAAGATGCCTTATGAGATACTTTGGATGTTTGGGGTAAAACCTGAGTGTATTGATGCTTTGATGATTTGAATTCAATTTTGGTGTTGATTGGTGTTTTAGTGCTAAGCGGTTTTGGATTGTTGGGTTGAAATGTTCGAGGTTCTGAAATAGATGATTTTGGATTAGATGGTTTAACCATAGGAGGTTTATAGATTAGGTATGTGAATATGCATCCTTGAGAGGACTAACAATAACCTTCAATGGGGGTGATATGGTAATTCCATGGTTGGTTTGATACAAGAAACAACATCTTCCTGAGATGATCCACGGAAGGTGGGGATTGAGGGGATTATGTTGATGATAGAAAAGGAACATTTGAGGTCATTACAAGGTAAAGTGCTTTTAAAAATTCCTCAAATGATGAAGTTGGGGTGAAAGAAGGTGGTGTGGATGTAACCACAACAGTTGATGTGGGTAAGAGAGTGGGAGGAAGAACCAGTATGGGTTCCACATATGGTATGATGGGAAAGGGTGGAATAGATATAGGCAAGGTGGTCAAGCCTACTAGAATGGATGAAGTAGATGATGAGGTGGATAAGGAATTTGATGAAGGACCAACATCAAATGTGTAAATAGGTTGAAATGGTTTCTTCATGAATGTCTCTAAGGGCATAAATGATATATTTTCTAATGGGGTTCTGGTAGTTATAGATGTGGGAGTAGACGTTGAGATAGACATAGGTATAATAGATGTAGGAAGGATATAAAATGGAATGGATGTGATCGATGATGAAGTTTTGGATGGGATAGGTTCCTGATCGACATACTTTAGGTGTTTATAGTATGAGCATTAGGTGCTTGGGTTGTAGTAGAAGTGGTAGCTTGGCTTGTCGATGTATGATTTGGGAAAGGTTGTTTAAAAATGTTGAGTAGTTGATTAGGTGAAGCATTTGGATTGTCGACTTGAAGATCACCCTGATTAATGAGTCTTTGGACCATATCCTTGAAAGTATGAAATCTTTCTATGTCATGACCTCAGACTTGGTGATACTTGTAGTAATGTTCTTCATGATACCATACATGTTTCGTTCTTGATTCATCAACTGTTCAGATAGGAGGAAGTGTGATAAGGTTTAATACCATTAATTTGTCAAATATTGTATTGTATGACTCCCCAAGGGGAGTATAGTTAGGCGTTGGTCGAGTGACTCGTTGTTGAGTCCATGTGCTAGATGTAGATGCAGGAGATGATTTAACAACTACAACATTGGTTGTTTCCTTTGATTTGTCATTTGGTGTGGATGGTTTAGTAAATTCATGTTTGGGTTTATTTGATTTCAGTTTTAAATGGCCCTACTCGAGGGCATGTGTTTCAATTTTGTGGGCCATGGTGAAGGCCTTGTCAAAGGTTCAGAATGATTGAATTTGTAAAGTCAAAGATATATGCTTCACACATGAGTGTGAGAAGAGTTCAATGAGATCATATTATGTAGAAGAGGAAAGGATAATTGGATTATAGTGAGGCGCCATCATGTGAAAAAATATATAATGGATTCATCTTCAAATTTTTGGATGGTGTATAGATCATTGATGGTTATACAATGTTAATCAAAAAATGTTCTAGAAATAACTATGTTGGTGTGTATTATTTTCCACATCATTAGGTGAGTCATCTCACTTAGGTGAGATTGTAGGTCCATGTGTCATTTAGGGGTCATTATGAGATTCTCTTACGCTTGATCGCAAGGCCAAAGACGTCAATGTGTCAAAGATCGCAAAGGCATCATATGCATCATTGGGAGTTACACTTCTATTCTAGGAATGTAACTCCCCCTCTCTACTCGAGTTGTCATGATTACAGCACTGGGGGTTACTCAACACCTCCTATATGTACACCCCATTTGATCTATGAGATAGAGGAGAGTTTTATGGCTTAACTAGGTTCTTCCCATGTTTCAAATATTTGCATGCACATTCGGTTGATGCTCACTCCTCTTGAGATATCTTCATGTTGATGTTCACACGTCCTTCAATGTGCACATCCCTTTTGATCCTCACTTGTGGGTTTTAAACCCTCTTTCATGGTATCAGAGTGGATCTTGTGGATCTGCACTCCTCAAGTATTTTTGTGAATCTTCTAGCTTCCGACGTGATATCTAGTTCTTGTTGTGTGTGTCGTAATGGTTATTCCAACCGTTCTCTTCTTGCATTGATTTCAGGGCCTTATACCTTGTTTAGTCATGTTCAAGTTTTTTGTGTTCATGGGTTTCAGCTTTCAGGGGTCTACATGCATCTTTGAAGGTGGTTTGTAGGTTTGAGGTTTAGATCCGAGTTTAAAAGTGTTGTTTGTGAGTTTTTTGGAGGACTGTTGGAGCTATTTCTGGCTCAAATCTGCCCTAGCTCGCCGCTCTTATCTCATGACTCACTGCTCGCTTTTATCTCTGCTGGTCATGCTCTTTCAAGTTTCGTGCATTAATCTACAACTCGGGTGTTCTTCCAGAGGTCATTCTTGTTGTGTGAACTGGACTGCATCTTCAAAGACTAACTCGGGGTTGTTTGTATTGTATTAAACAAATTGATTGTTCAACATGCGTGTTTGTTGTTGCATGGATTGTTGGCTTGCTTGCATTCATAGTGCCTTCCACCGGTGCTTTGTTCCACTCTTCCTATTGTGACAACATTCATATTTGGTTTAGACTCACATTCTTCTTACCTTATGGGACTTGGATTGGATCCTTCACTACTTTGATTCCACCGTTTGGTATCTATAGTTAGAGCTTAGACTTACCTTGCAAGGTCATTGTGGGTTTAAAATGTCAACCTGTGTATTGTTTGGCCATTGAATACTACCCTTTAGCTTGGTTTCCGGATCCCTCCATTACACTACTTAGCTTAGCTGGGTTAGGTATTAGCCTTGGTTGGTAACTTGTGAATTGTCCCTAGCTTCAAACTTCCCGCATCGAGTTCATGTTTACTCTAGTCGTGGCTCATTAGGCTTGTTTGAATTCTCCTACCTTCACTCCCCAATGCACTCCTCTCTTTGAGCTCCCCGGTCATTATCCTACACATCATTCACTCAGCTCCAACTCCTACGTTTTCTCCTCTGAGCTCAAACAACGGTCATTTCCTATACACATGGCCTTACAGTCTTGCACACTCAGCGCCCTTCTCTCGCTTTTTTTCTGCAGCTTCACCCATGTGGCTTCACTCCCTGTCAACTCGAGTGTTTGCATTAGAAAGCAACTCAAGTCTCATTCAATCTGCGTAGATATACATTTCAGCTTGGTGAAAACATGGCTTGACACTCAACATGGGCCCCCTCTTTCCCTTTTAGAATTTTTTTTAGTTAAAACAATCCCTGTTTTAATGTTTTGAGGAAAAAACATTCCTTGTATGGCATTGTAATAATTTTTGGGCTCTATTTTGCATGTTTTAATGTCCTTCATTCACATGTCGAAGATGGAGGGCAAGTCCTGGGTCACAGGAGGCTAATCCCCCTCGCAAAAAAACCCCGCCTAAAATTTTATGCCATTTCCAACTAGCATACATACAACACCCTTTTCATGCATTTAGGGAACTTTTTTAATCCATTTGCAGGGCTTATTAGCATTTTCTCATCACTTGCATGATTTTTTTTTTGCTATAACTTTTGACTCATTTCTCGATCTCGAGCACTTCTTTATCCAAAGTTACATGTTTTTTTCATGTTTTTCGGGTCCCCTCGCCTTTTTCTAACTCCCCACCCAAGAAGAAATCCCAACAAAGTTGAGAAAATGGAAGAAATGCAAAAATAAGGTCAGCAGGACTCAGTTAAGGCATTTCGGTCCAAGGGTTCGGTCAGTACCGAGGTTCATCAGTACTCAAGCTTGGGGCCAAAAAAATGAAGAAAATCGCTAAGTCCTAGTCCAGGTGGTCTCATGGGACAGCTGGGATGCTCGGACGCGCGGGGACGCGAAAAGCCGAATCGGCCGAAAGAGGGAAAAATTGCCTAAGTCTTTTTTTCACGGTTTGGGACAATTGGACAAAGGTACACGGGACGCGAATCGCCGATTTGGCCAAACAGGGACGGTCCATTTCGGAGGTTCGAGATATTTGTCCAAGGTTTGGGAAATCCGGGCCAAAAGTACGTGGTTCGCAACCGAGATATTTGTCCCAAACAGATTTTGTCCCAGGGGGACATCCGGGCCAAAAGTACGCGTGGGACGCGAAAAGCCGAAAGAGCCACCAACGAATGGAATCTCGCCACGTGTCTTCACCTCAAACAGGAACAAGGAAGCCCGAATCGGCCGAAGCAGGAGATTTTCATCTGGGACATCCGGGCCAAAGGTACACGAGGGACGCGTGGGACGTGAAAAGGTGAAATGGCCGAAAAGAGACAAGGAGGCCCATGGATGAATCAGAACGTGCCACGTGTCAGAAGGTTGAAAAGTTGCTAAGTGTTTGGCGCAAGGTAAAAATGCGCCCCTCAGGCCCGAACCAATAAAATAGTGCCACGTGTCCAAGTTTAAGGGCCCGAAAGGAATTTTCAGAGGATGAACCCATGGATGAATCAGAGCCTGACACGTGTCATCCAAGTGGCAGAGCGCGGAAAAAATTCAAATATTTTCCCGCCGATCCGTTTTGGCCTGTTTTTGCCCTAAATCTTCAGATCGCCATAACTTTCGATCCAGAGCTCGATTTTCACGTTCTTTATATCAATGGAAAGTCTGGTGAAATTCTCTACATGATTCTAGGGTCAATCTTGCATTTTGGTTCAGTTTGGAGAGAGAAAATCAAGAAACATCTCTGGCACGTGGTAATGGCCAGAACTGACGTTTCAACAACCAACTTTAATGCAAAATACAGTTCACCGCTTTTGCTAGGGTTCTCACCCACCACCATAATGAGATGAATTAAATGCAACCTAGAAGTGGTTGGGGTAGATTTGGATTTCCTCTCTCTTCCCTCTCTCATTCTTCCTATAAATTGTAAGGAGGGGCTTCTTTCTAAAGGTCAAACATTCTTGTTTTGCCCCTCCCTTCTTCTCTGTGGCAGGTGAATTTGTGGAGTTCAAACCTCCCATTTAAAATCAGTAATGTGACTTTTCCTCTCTGGCATTTTGTAGTGTATCAGTATCAATCTTTGAGCAAGTAATGCATGTCTCAGGGATGATTCTCAACCCTCTCTATGTTCATTTGCATCCTCCTGATCTTTCACTGCAAATTTTGTTATCTGTGCATGATCTTGCATCACATTTTAATGGCTTGTGTTTATTGGCAAGATAGGTGTTCTTCATTCCTCGGTGCATCACCTTTGTTAGTTTAGGTTTATTTTTATGCATCTTCTTACCCTGTCTCCTTGGCAAGTTAGATTAGATTTTGAGTAAACCCTCTACATTTTTCATGTGCATCTGAACAGAGGAATAGGAACCAACCTTCTCTGGAGATTCCTTTCTCATTTTTGCAAGTCCCACACTTGGAGAAAGGATTCAATGTTGTGCAATCACACTGGATGCTAGTATGATCAACCTAGAAATCTGATCAACATCCAGGGGTGCTGTGATTTTGCACTAACAGTTTTGGCACGCCGGTGGGACCTTAGAGGTCTTCACTTTTATTGCAACAAGATCGATGTGCACTTGTTGTAAGTTCCAGCTTTGAAGGAGCTTAAAATCACACATCTGGTGACTCCAAAAGAAGCATAATCCGCTGGTTTTAGCAGTCCAAGCCTGGCAAATTTATGAGAAGAATACAGACCAGGTCAAGAACTAGGGAGGAAGGATTGTTTGTTCATCTACACCTATCTCCAGGAAGAGAAAGAAGGGGAAGAAGAGCTCAAAGATCTCCATCTCCACCTAATAGAACCTTGTCAACACCTCCACCTAGGTAGGCCTTTCATCCAATCAACAAGGGTTCTCGTGCCAATCGTAATGGCAACCACCGAATCCGTACATCAATTTCACCGGCAAGCAGCCCACTTGCTCTCAATGCACAACATCCAATCCCAGTTGCAGCATTGAAGAACATTCCATACTTCACTGGAGAGAACCAGACTACTCCTGGTGATCATGTTAAAGACATTGCCAACCTTTGTGCAATTCATGAAATCAATGAGATGCAAGTTGCTGTCAAATTGTTGGCATCCTCATTCAAAGGGAAAGCTTTGCAATGGTTTAGAAGCCTTGCCTCAGGTTCTATTCAAAACTAGAACCAGCTATGCATTTCTCTCCATGAGCAGTTTGGGGAGAAAGGAGACAACTTGTCCCTTTTGGAGCAACTGACAACTATCAAAAGAGCTCCCAATGAGCAACTGACTGATTTTAACTTCAGATTTCAAATGACTTGGGAAAGAATTCCAGTGGCAAAGTGCAAAGCAACAAGTAAGGGTGCTTTTCTTTATTATCTCAAAGCTCTAAATTCTGATATTTCTATGTTGATTCAGTCCATGGGAGGCATAACTATCCCTATGGCTTATAACATTGCCATTAGGGCTGAAAATTGTTTGATCCAAGCTGGCAAACTAGCCCCTAGACCTCCCATGCCATTGTTTCCAAGTTTAGAGAGCCCAAGTACTAGTCAAGCACCTATCTTAGCTCCTATTCCCACTCCTAGAAATCAGAGTTCAAATGAAGCTTCTACTTCATCTTCTAGTGCCTCAAACGAACTTCAAGAAGTCATGAAGCAATTGCAAAATCTAGGCAATGAGCTAGTTACACTCAAGAGGCAGCAAGCCCAAAGTTTTAGACCTTCTTATCAACCTCGAGCTCAGCCTAACAGATAGCCATATCAGCCTCAAAGACCACCCAATCTAGCTGCAAATCAGAATCAAGCAAGGCCTCCTGCCAACAGACCATTTCAGCCCGATAACCCCAATGTTGCATCCACATCTAGAGCTTTGGTACCGTGCAAAATAACATGGCCCAAGAATATGATTGGTGTTTCCCGTGGTCAGCCACATAACCAATCAATGTGCTTTAACGGTGCATTAAATCAGGCTCTTATGGTGCAAACCATTGGTGGGTCGCAAGAGTCCAGCCACGAAGAGGATCAGCAACAAGAAGCACCTCAACAAGGAACATCTCCGAACGAAACTACTCTTGTCAATCGGCAAAGTCAAGATTTCGTGGTATGAATCAAATACCTCTCAAAGTGTCAGCAGCCAACACAAGGTCAAAAAGGAGAAATTTGGGTGAAGGACAGCCATTGGCTCCAAGTAATCCACAACCTTCTACCACTCCACAAGCTTTTGGCAAACAAAATGTAGTTCCAAACATGCAAGGAGCACCCAAACCAGCTCCTAAACCAACTCACATGCCAGCTATTGCTGCCCATGTGCAAGGGATGAATATGCAAACCAAGGGACAACAAAGAGATCCTTCATCACCATTTAGTATCATTGATCAGATGAAGAAGACAAATGTAAATATATCAATGTGGGAATCACTATCTATCCTAGGCCAAAGAGATTTGCTACAAGCTGCCATGAAGGACTGGCCAACTTCGAATCAACAAGTCCAAATGCAAGAGAAGGTGCTCACAAATGCTGCCCAGCCTGAAGGGAATCATGGAGGACAACAAGGTAAAATGTTGAAGCCCTCCTTTTTATGTCTCATTAATCATCGAAACCAATTGGTGCACAATTGCATGATTGATTCCGGGGCAAGTAGCTCAAGATGCCCAAGCAAATAGCTGATCACTAGGACTTCAATATGAAACCATATCCAAAGGGGTAGTGTAGTTGGATGGGACAAAGCAAGAATAATAGTTGGGGTGATTAGAAACTTGAGTCTTACCTTGCATGCATGTCCAAATGTTGTTGTTTTACAAGATGTATCAGCTTATAGACCTTCCACCACTCTTTGCCCTATGTTTGTCAAGAGATTTCACAGCCAAGATCGAGGATATTTGTCTCTGATTGGTCACACATGCTATGTTCGTAATGAGGTATGGAACCAAAGCTACAATCAGGTCTCGAACCTATTGCAAACTTCCACATTGAGCCCTACACTCCAAGTCGATCAATGCCAACTATTCGCATTTGATCAAGAAGATCACCCAAGCACTGATGAAGCTGACACCAAGGTTGGAAGCATCCCGGATCTAACTCTTGATGAATGGGAAAACAAGGTGCATGCTTTTGATCCTTATCAAGAAGTAGAAGAATCTGAGCTAGGAGTCTATTGCATACATGAAGAAGATCAGCCCATTCCTAGCATCACCAAGCCAGACCACAAGGATGACAATGAGGTATGGCAGCTATTTTTTGATGGATCAAGGAGTAGACAAGGTGCCGAGGGGGAGCCATGCTGGTTTCACCTCAAGGAGTAAAGTACTATTCAGCTTTTAGATTTCAGTTTGCATGCTCCAATAACACTGCTGAATATGAAGCCTTGGTGCAAGGGATGCATTGGGCAATAAAGAGAGGGATAAAGAACTTGCAAGTCTTTGGTGACAAAGTGAATTGATTGTAAATCAGTCAAAGGGGCAAAAGATGCTACCAAGAATGATCTACTCAAGTGCTACAAGAACAGGTGTGGGACCTCATTGAGATTTTGAGGGCTTTGCATCAAATCAGTTCCTAGAAAGAGAACCAAGTCACCGCAACAGCTTGCAGCAGCTTGGGGCAGCCTTTGATATTGTGGAAAGCATTCAAAAGACAAGGTACAACCAAACATCCATGTGATTGTGAGGCCTTCAAAGGCTTATAACAATGTAAGTTGGCAAGTGTTTGAGAATGACCAAAAAATCATCCATTTCTTACAAGAAGAAGCTGAGTTCTCACTAAAAATCAGAAAAATTAGAACAGCAAGATGGTGACCAAGTGGTACAAATTGAGAACTAACAAGCTGCCCAAGGGACTTATCACTTTGGAGTCCATTTTCAATCCCAATGATCAGCTTAGGAAAGAGAAAGCAAACATTCAAAGTCAAGAGAGAAGATTCAAGATCCATCTTGGTGGAAGAGAACAAACCATCAAAATTGGAAAGATGACAACCGAACAAGAAAAGTATGAGTTCATACAAATTGTGTCAAGAGTTCCCGATGTGTTTGCTTGAGCTACGAAGACTTGAAAGGTTTCAATCCCAAGTTAGCTCAACACACCATTGAGTTGATCCAAATACTAAGCCCATCAGGCAAAACAAAGGCCACCAATCCACACATGGAACCTCTCATGAGGAAGGAATTGAATAAGTTGATTGAGTCAAGAATCATATTCCCAATCAAGCATTCTAGTTGGGTTGCCAACTTAGTTCCAGTCAGAAAGAAGAGTGGAGAGATCAGATTGTGTGTTGACTTCAGAGACTTGAATAGAGCATCTCTCAAAGACCATTACCCACTCCCTTCTATGGAGAAAATTTTGCAAGTGGTGGCTGGCTCCGAGAGGTTTTCACTACTTGATGGCTACTCAGGCTACAATCAGATTATGGTGAAGGAAGAAGATCAGTTCAAGACAGCCTTCACAACCAAATGGGGAACTTATGCATACAGGAAAATGCCATTTGGGCTGTCCAACGCTGGAGCTACCTTCCAAAGAGCAATGGACATGGCGTTCAAAGGTTTGATTAACAACGTGGTGCTGATATACCTTGATGATATCACTATTTTTTCAAAGAATGCAGCAGACCACCTCTCTCATTTGAGACAAGTCTTCCAAAGGTGCAGGAAATTTGGAGTGTCTTTGAATCCTAAGAAGTGTATCTTCCTAGCACATGAAGGAAAGCTCCTTGGCCATATTGTCTCCAAAGAAGGATTAGCAATTGATCCAGAGAGGGTCAAGCCATAAGAGCACTACCATTTCCAAGCCACAAGAAGGCCCTTCGTAGTTTCTTTCGGGAGAATAAACTTTGTTCGAGGTTTGTCCCAGATTTTGCAGCCCTTGTCAAACCTATCACCAAAATATTAAAGAAAAGCATGGCTTTCAAGTGGACAACAGAAGGCAAGGAGAGTTTTGAAGCAATCAAAGAGGCCATCTCCCAAGCACCAACTCTCATCAACCCGGATTTCTCCAAGGATTTCATCCTCTATGCATTTGGGGGTGATGATACTATCTCTGCAATTTTGGTACAGCAGAATAAAGACAATGATGAGCAGCCAATTGCTTTCTTCAGCCAAAGCCTGGAGGACTATGAGGTGAGGTATTCTTTTATTGAGAAGCATGTTCTTGCAGTAATCAGAAGCTTGAAGAAATTCAAGCATTTAGTCTCAAACAACAAGGTCCAGTTGTTGGTCTCTCATGCGGGAGTTAAAGACTTCCTCCTCAACAAGGATTTGAATGAGAAAAGAGCAGGTTGGATCACTCATGTCATGGAGTATGACATTGAGATCAAGGTCACCAAGCTGGTAAGAGGAAAAGGATTGTGTGAGCAGCTGATTCTGGGCAAGCAAAAGGGAGTATGCAATGAAGAAGAGGCTGTTTTGACAGTTCAAGACAGCCATGTGCAAGGTAGCACTCAAGAAGAGGATAATGTTGTCCCCACTCCTTGCTGGACCCAAGGTATAATGCACTTCCTAAGCACGGGCCTATGCCCTCCAGAGATGAACAAGACCCAAAGAAGACACTTCAGATTGCAGGTTGTCCCATATGCCATAGTAGATGGTGTTTTGTTCAAGAAAGATGTGAATGGAGTGCTGCTGAGATGCATTAACACAAATCAGATTCATAGGGTGTTGGAAGAGTTCCATGGTGGACCAGCTGGTGGTCATTTTACACCAAGAGTGACAGCCCTAAAAATCATGAAGGCTGGTTATTATTGGCCCAAGATTTTCAGTGATTGCTTCATGCATGGATCAAAAGGTGCAAGAATTGTGCATTCTTCACAGGTAAAGAGAGGCTTGCTGCCCTCCCATTGCATCCAATTTCAGTTGACCAGCCATTCATGCAATGGGGTTTAGACTTCATTGGAGTCATTAATCCCAATTCAAGCCAAGGGCATAAGTGGATTTTGATAGCCACAGACTACTTCACCAAATGGACTGAAGCAATAGCACTCAAGGAAGCAAATGAGTCTAGCATCTTAGACTTCTATGAGGGGATAGTAACCAGATTTGGCATACCTGCTACAATAATCTCATATAATGCATTAGCATTCATTGGATCCAAGGTGACTGAGTGGGCTGTCAAGAACGGGATCTACCTAAGTACTTCATCAAACTACTACCCTCAGGGTAATGGCCAAGCTGAATCTACAAACAAGAACTTGTTGAGGATCATTAGGAGGACTCTTGATGAGAATCAGAGGTCTTGGCATACCAAACTAAAATCAGCCTTATGGGCTGATAGGATAACTCCCAAGAGATCCACAGGTAACTCTCCATTCAGGCTTGTTTATGGAAGAGAGGCAATCTTGCCCATGTCACTTGAGTTGCCAACATTGGAACTCATGAAGCAATTAGAGTTGCTAGAGTTTGGGCCCATGGAGGTGAGATATGCAGAGTTGATGGAGCTCCAAGAGATCAGAGATCAGGCATCCCAAGCAATGGAAAAGGATCAAGCTTTGATCAAGAAGACCTTTGATAGAAGGCCAAGAGTAGATCTTTCCAAGTTGAGATCTAGTGTTAAAATGGGATGCAGATAGAGAAAAAAACCGGGAAGGCATTCAAAATTTGATGCCATTTGAGTGGCCCATACATGGTCACAAAGTGTAAGGACAACAATGCCTTCCAATTGTCTTCATTAGATGGTGAAGAACTGCAGATTCCAGTTAATGGAATCTATCTAAAGCATTGCTACTAAAGGGAAATTCTCCACCTTGTAAATATTAGTTTAGGTTTTCATCCCTCCAAGTGCTTGTGCACATTGTTTTGTCTGTAGGTTGTTTTGCTTTCCCTAAGTGCTTTGGCACAGGCTTGCTATCCCTGGAGATGTTTTGCAGCCCTTGCTTCCATCAGGTGATTTTCCATCTTCCTCCTTGCAACGTTCTAGTCAGTTGGGGTATTAAACAGAGAATCAAGTGACTCCATGCCCAATGGATGCTTCAGGAAACTGGTAACTTCATCTAGCAGGTAGATGACCCCGCTGAGTCACCAAATTGTTATCCAAAATTCACCCCCTAGGGTAATTTTGATAACATGCATCAGATTATTCAGTCCCGAGCAAGTAAGATTGATTCGAGGCCCAAAATCATGTTTTTCGGGGTCCCCTCGGCCTTTTTCTAACTCCCCACCCAAGAAGAAATCCCAACAGGTTGAGAAAATGGAAGAAATGCAAAAATAAGGTCAGCAGGACTCGTGTTAAGGCATTTCGGTCCAAGGGTTCGGGTCGTACTGAGGTTCATTGTACCAAGCTTGGGGCCGAAAAAATGAAGAAAATCGCTAAGTCCTAGTCCAGGTGGTCTGCGGGATAGTTGGGACGCTGGGACGACACGGGACGCGAAAAGCCGAATCAATCCGAAAGAGGAAAAATTGCCTAAGTCTTTTTTTCACGCGGGGTTTGGGACAAATGGGACAAAGTACGCTGGGACGCGATGGGACGCGGATCGGCCGGTTTGGCGCAAGTTGGTCCATTTCGGGGTTCGAGATATTTGTCCTGATATTTGGGACATCCGGACAAAGTACGCAGGGACGCGAACCGGATTCACATTCGAAAACAGGTACGCGAGATATTTCCCTGGGGACATCCGGCCAAAAGTACACGTGGGACGTGAAAAGCCGAAAGAGCCACCAACGAATGGAATCTCGCCACGTGTCTTCACCTCAAACAGGAACAAGGAAGCCCGAATCGGCCGAAGTAGGAGATTTTCATCTGGGACATCCGGGCCAAAAGTACGCGAGGGACGCATGGGGGACGTGAAAAGGTGAAATGGCCGAAAAGAGACAAGGAGGCCCGCGGATGAATCAGAACGTGCCACGTGTCAGAAGGTTGAAAAGTTGCTAAGTGTTTGGCGCAAGGTAAAAATGCGCCCCTCAGCCCGAACCAATAAAATAGTGCCACGTGTCCAAGTTTAAGGGCCCGAAAGGAATTTTTAGAGGATGAACCCATGGATGAATCAGAGCCTGACACGTGTCATCCAAGTGGCAGAGCGGGAAAAATTCAAATATTTTCCCGCGATCCGTTTTGGCCTGTTTTTGCCCTAAATCTTCAGATCGCCATAACTTTCGATCCAGAGCTCGGATTTTCACGTGTTTTTATATCAATGGAAAGCTGGTGAAATTATCTACATGATTCTGGGTCAATCTTGCATTTTGGTTCAGTTTGAGAGAGAAAATCAAGAAACATCTCTGGCACGTGGTAATGGCCAGAACTGACGTTTCAACAACCAGCTTTAATGCAAAATACAGTTCACCGCTTTTGCTAGGGTTCTCACCCACCACCATAATGAGATGAATTAAATGCAACCTAGAAGTGGGGTAGATTTGGATTTCCTCTCTTTCCCTCTCTCATTCTTCCTATAAATTGTAAGGAGGGGCTTTTTCTAAAGGTCGAACATTCTGTTTTGCCCCTCCCTTCTTCTCTTTTCGCAGTGAATTTGTGGAGTTCAACCTCCCATTTAAAATTGTAATGCAACTTTGCCTCTTGGCATTTTGTAGTGTATCAGTATCAATCTTTGGAGCAAGTAATGCATGTCTCGTGGATGATTCTCAACCCTCTCTCGTGTTCATTTGCATCCTCCCGATCTTTCACCGCAAATTTTGTTATCTGTGCATGATCTTGCATCACATTTTAATGGCTTGTGTTTATTGGCAAGATAGGTTCATTGGGATGAGTATCTCACACACCCATCGACCTTGTGATTCATCTTTTCATTGCAGAGTCTACTTCTTCTATTTATGACGCACTATATGAGTCCCTTATTCATCTTTTCATCTATAGGTCCCTCATCCATCTATAGGTGTTTTAGAGGAGTTCATCATCTCTGTTGTTGGGAGTGCCCCTTCCGGGAATCATGTCACTTCCACATTTCTAGAGACCTTCATTGATCCACCCTCAGCTGTGGATCCCTTTTCTATTGTGGAGGATGTTTTGTTCCCTTCACATCACTTAGACATCCTTTTTGTGGGTGTTCCTCTTTTCACTCTGACAGTTCTACACATGTGGCATTACCTTCGGTTCCTTGGCACTCACTCACTAGACCTATGTCACACTTCCGCGTGCACCCGCACTCAGAGTTCTTTGTGGAGTGGGTAGACTTCCATCACGTCATTTCTATCCTTCCTAAGGGTAGGCACACAGCTCATTGTGGGTGGCTCTTCTTCAGGTATAGAGGCAAAGGATCTCATCATCAACATTCTTCCTGGGGACTTCTTACAGCTCTAGAGTTCGGGATCCGTTCATGACATCTTCTCGCATTCCTCTCATCTCCCTCTTCTTCTCTCTTCTTCTTCTTTCCAAGAGATTACCTCTTTGTACATGGGTACCTTTTCAGGCTTGTCTATGGCCGGGACCCATATTTGGCATCTTTCTTAGATTAGAGAGTGTGTTTTTATCTTGTGGTGGATGTTTTTCCCACTCGGTTTTCCTTCACTACTTGGGATATTTTTCTTGTACATGGGTACCTCATCAAGCTTTGTGTTGGGACCCATTTCTCGTTTCTGACTTACCACCTCATCCTAAGTTATGATGAAGGGGGTGTTGGTGTGTATTATTTTCCACATCATTAGGTGAGTCATCTCACTAAGGTGAGATCATAGGTCCATGTGTTATTTAGGGTCATTATGAGATTCTCTTACACTTGATTACATGCATCAAAGACGTCGGTGTGTCGAGTGTGTCATATGCATCATTGGGAGTTACACTTCTATTATGGGAATGTAACTTCCCATATCTACTCGAGTTGTCATGATTGCAGAATCAGTTACTCATCACCTCCTATATGTACACCCCATTTGATCTATGAGATATAGGAGAGTTTTATAGCTTAACTAGGTTATGCCTGTATTTCAAATCTTTTCATGCACATTCAGTTGATGCTTGCTCATCCCGAGATCTCTTCAAACCGTGTTCGCATGTCCGTTGATGTGCATGTCATCCCCATGATCCTCGCTTACGGGTTTTAAACCCTCTTTCAAACTACTCCAATTGGGAGAAAGAGAATATTGAATATCGAGGTATACTATTGTAAAATTCCAATGTGGGACTGGCCAAGGACATGGGGAATGTGTGGAGCATCAAGTCCTAATTATACGCATGATAAGATAAAAACATGTTTAATTAAACGAAGGTGGTGTTGTGGATCCTCTTTGCTTTTAAACTTAGTCAATTTTGGTAATTCCTCAGAGATATGGATTAATTTGTATCGATTGGTGAATAAGCTCATTATAGATTTTCTCATAGGATAATGATACCTTGGCTCCTAAAGTAATAGCTTCAAGGTTGGCTAACCTATTCACAAGGACATGCATGGGATCATTTGGAATATTCTACTACGGGATAAGAGGTGGTGGTTGCATGTAATAAGTAGTTGGATGGATTTTTGATGAACTTGTGGATGTGTTGGTGTTTGAGGAATTTTTTAGGGGTAAACCATGGGATGTGATTGAAAGGGTGGTTGTTGAAATAATTATTGTTGGGTGATGGGAACATGATAGGATTATTGGGATTGGGTAGGCTAAGCTCTTTGTGACAAGTGTTGAGTAGGAATGTGGATATGAATAGGTTAGAACTGTTGTTTGAATTGGTTAGATACTATGCGAATGTAAAGCACCTGTGAAAGGGGTTGGGAAGTATTAGCGGATCATGTTAGATGTCGAGAATATCGATTGTCCGAATAGGGGATATAATGTTTAGCCAAACCGATTAGGGACACTAGTGGGAATAGTGAATGAAGAGGTGAGGGGAAGATTAGTGTTGATTGTTGTGTTCATTAGAAGGAGGTTATGAGTAATAGGCGTGACTATCTAGGTAGTGTGATTAATCGAGGGATTGGAAGAAGAGTAAGAAAGGTTTGATATAGAAAGATCATTAGTTGTAAGCTAGGTAGCCTTGCGATTGGTTTGATAAGGATAAATTTGTTGGAGTGGTGGTCCATCTAGGGGAATTTGGGTTGATCTCCTAAGGAGGTAATCTTGAAGTGCCACTGGATTGGCATCTAGAAGCTCTTGAAACATGGTATCACCAAGAGGGACCTTAGGAGTTCCGAATGATCTTGATTGAGTGATGGTGGGGTAGCTGGTCTAGATGGGATAGATTGATGGTAAAAGAATGGGTTGGTCTCACCTAAAGTTGTAGTGTGAACAAGGGGTTCTAGGTGAGAGATGTCAATAATCGGTTAAGTGATCAAGGAACATATGAGGTTGTTGTTGTAGAAAACATTTATTGAGATCATTTGAAGAAAAATTTAATTCCATTATCTTAGTTTTTAACCGAGTGACTATGGACATGAAAATAGTTTTTACCCAAACAAGTAAATCAAATAGTTATTTTTATGTTCTTACTTTATTTAAGAAAGTATGAAAAGAAAGGGGATGGATAACCAGGTACCTATGAGAAGGAAAACTATGTTTGGTTTTAGGTTTGTTATGGTTGGGGAATGTATGAGGTGATCTACTGTTGGGTGAAGAAATCCCAATTAGAAAACTAGGAAATTACAATGCAAAAAGGAGAAAATAGGGAAAACGTGGAATACCTTGATAAATCCTTTCCTATTTATCTTCACTTCTCAGGTGATGAGTTATCCAAGCCACGAACCTAACATGAACAAGTGAAAAATTGGAGCTTCACAATGCAATGTTAGTGGAAGACAAAAAAATAAAGACAACAATCAATAAATGCAAGAGATCACCTAAAGGGTGGTCCCACCAGGTGTGCCAAGAATTTTTTCCACATTTCTTGTTTGTTTTCAAGTTAATGAGCTAGCTATTAAAGAAGCTAGATAACTCAAAAATACTGAATGGTTTATGTTACCTCGAATGTACGATGATACATGTGCACGATGGATGTTGGATCCTTGTTCTTATAAATCGAGATCAAACCTAAAAATAAGACTAAAAATGATTTTGATTAGATGATTTGGGTGGGGTTTTCCCAACAAATTTGAACCGAGAAGCATTAAATTCTTGAAGGGATTTCAACCCACATTTTTTTAGAAATGATTAAATAAAACAAGTAATGTAGATAACATGCAGAAATAAAAACAACACAAAATCTAGAACTGATTAAGATGGATTTGGTGATATGATTGAAGTAATCAGTAAAATAATTATTACCTAGTCTATGTCGATGGTGACCCGAGACTATGTAAGCGCCAGTAAATGACTACGTGGGAGACTTGATCAAGAAAATAAGAAAAATATATAGACTGTGTAGGATCTTAATGTAATCTAGAAGTTGTAGAAGTTTAGAGATGCTGGAGTCAACCTGCAGAGGAGATATGAAGGAATAGAAACCAAGAAAACAAAAAAATAGGGATTAAAGAGAGGGATTAAAACCATGACCTTGGTCAATGGTGACTAGGGTGTAGAGTGGCTCATTGTGTTGTGTGAGAGAGACTGGTTCAAAATTTTAGAAAAGCTGGAACAAAGGCTAAGCACATGCATCGGCTGAGGATGGCTCTGGAATAGAAAGTAAGGGCTATTGAGGCTAAGTCGACAATTACTTGTTAGGGTTTTGGCATTGTGATAGAACTAGATAAGTCTAAGGAAAGGCAATCCAAATGAGCAACATGCAAGTATAGATTTGCATAAATATTTTGATGAGGAAAATATGATCTCTCCTACTAATGTTCTAAACTTTCAAAATATTACGTACATCAAATACCAAGATAATAGGATGAAGGTAATTAAAGAAATGTAAAATGAAAATAATCTCACAACAAAGATTATCATGATTCACACATGCACGTTACAGGAGATCAGTAATGGTTTTTATAATGCAAGCGAGGAAAGGTTGTGCGAGGTTGCGAAAGAGAGATCTGGATTTTTCTTCCATCGATGGGAAATAGAAATAAATCACAGAGCTTGATAGGGTTGACGGTGTTTGATTGGGTTGTTGTTGATTGGGAAAGTTTCCTCAATGGGAATATTTTCCTTTTTTGGCGTGATTTTTATTTTTTTAGGAGTTGGCTAAATTATTTAAAGCATTAGGCAAGAAGGGGTTGTTTAGGGATGAGGTGTAGGTGAGTTGGCAGTGGAGATAGGTTGGAAAAATCATAGGGAAAAGCATAAGTGTAGATTTAGAATAAAAGCATTCCAAAATGGAAAGCTTTGGTTAGGGCATGATTAATTAATTAATTGATGTTGATTAAATAGGACTTAAAGGTGATGGGAATTTAATTAATTAAGGGAATCTTATGAAAAACCCTAAATTTACAATAAATTTTGCAAAATAAAGCAAAAAGTTTGAAATTTTCAGGGAACCTTACTTGGAATGATTCATAACTATGGTACAACAATATCCAAAAAATTTGCTTTGGTTCACAAGATATAGTGAAAACAAAAAAATTAGGGTTTTGCCCTAATTTTGGCCTATATCACAACTTTGATACCACTTGTAATGGAATTACTTAGATAAATCAGAACATCAACAATAATATAAAACCAAAGGACAAAAAAATGTAGATAAATGATCTCAATATGAAAGTATAATAGCTTAACCACTTCGAGGGGGCAACCTCCAAACCATACAATAAGACTTAAGTGTTCAATATATGCTTAACTACACACTACTATCTCCTATATATACCCTTCCTATGTTATGGCCACCACTGACCCACCTACTAATGATATGAATGAAATATAAAATGATAATAATGTATGAATAACCAAGTGAATGTGTGCCACATGTTGTCATCTCCATTCGATACACTATATATGATTAGGGCATAGTAGAGGTGAGTCCAACTCAAGCATATACATTATTTATTCATTTAACGTGTGCTTGAGTATTATGCGAGTAGGTAGGGTTTTTCAGTAGGTACATGTGGTGTGACAGATCGATTCTCGATGCAACCTACAACAAATAAGGAGTGACATTAAGTGACATAAAAAGAACTAGACCCCGAGCTATTCTACGATGCCAACGCCCAAAATAGATTGTAGTGCCTAAGCAGTACTGTCCCATTCTAGGCGGTTATGTCATGTCAATTTCCGTATCACATTTTTAGGCGCAGAGCTTACACAATTCGAGATCAACTGTTCCAGAGGATCATTCACCATCCCATAATCAATCCAAACCTATAGTTACACGACGAGTCATTCTCTAAACCCTATCTATCGCTCTTGCTTGCACGCTTTTGGTTTGATCTCACATGTTTACTATTTTATCTATCCGATCAACAATTCTCTTACATTAGATTTTATTTTTGTTAAATCGGGTAGTGGATAATCGAAGGGTGACGCCAAGGAATATGCAAAATATATGTGCAAGTTACATGAAGACATGCACTAAAAGTTGAAACAAAGTAACTAGGGCTACAAGGAGTGCACATATGAATCACAAAATCAAGGAATTTTTAAGGCAATTAGGTGTTAGCGTATTTGCACAAGGAAAGGTTTCCAAAGGGAACATCTAATAAATTAAAGTTGAAGAAAATTGGGTCATGTAGGGTACTACGTAAAGATAGGGCCAAATCCATATAAGATAAAGCTACCCAAAGGATGGGATATTTCATTGATATTCAATGTTTGAGACTTAGATTAGTTCCATAACGGATAAAGTAGTGCATTAGATGTTGAGGATCGATACACAAAAGAACTAGATGAGAATGTGCAAAGGGTAGCGTAAGCCTTAGATTGGAGAAGGAAAATACCAGAGAAGAAAGTAGAAGAGTTTGAGGCCATCTTAGATTCAAAGGTGATAAAGAGGATGTACAAAAAGGAATATAAGAGTACTTGGTGAAATGGACAGATTACGCGAGAAGAAGATGTGACTTGGATAAGTGCGAAGGAGCTTGGTTAGTTTGGTCGTACTCAGGAGCCTAACTCGTGAGATTGAGTTCACTTTTTTTCTTATCTCGGGTTTTTGATACTAGAGCATCGTAGGTTCAAAGATGTACATGTATTTTGAGAATTTTGGCTAACTATTAGAGTGCACGCAAGAATCATAGAGGTCAACTACAATCAAAAGCCCAACAGGGTATAACACAACAATGTATGAAGGTTTTGAACAAAGTAAAGGACTCGTGACTTGAGTGAGGAAAAATGACATGCAAGGATTGCGTAAATATGCGTATTTGCGGTGTTTTGTGAGCGGAAATTGGAATGAACAATGGAGTCGAACCTTGGGCAATGGATCTTTTTACAATCTTGCACGTGAAGATAGATTGTGTAAGGAAATGGAGTCTACGTAGCGGGAAGCTACAAAGTGGTAGGTGAGGATCTTGACCGCTAACTCAAGCGAGGGATGTCGAATTTTCCCGACACATTTCTCTCAACTAGACAGGGTTGTTGAACATCATTAATGCACAAGAATTCAAATTCTAGATTGAGCGGGCTCATGAGAAGGTTTTGGAAGAATTTGCAATTTTCAAATGGTCTCCGAAGACAAATCTATAAAAGCCTACGCAACATTTCATTTAGGAGCTTTTGGTGAACTTGGAGAAGGATCGAGCCATTGAAGAGATACAACTTGAGAAGTCCACAAAACACCACCCCGTGAAGTTCCTAAGTTGGCTACCAATTTATGTAACTCGCCCGATAGAGTGAACCAATTGTAGATGTCGTTAGGGCCTTTGATCTAATGAAATTTGTGTAGCCTTAGAGTCAATTCCATTGTGTTTTCACTCTGCAAACAACCTAGAGTCATCTCGATCCAACTCGGCTTGCACACAATATCTTTTTAAATTGTTAAATTTTAAGGACTTCTTAATCTCTTCACCATTACTCAATGTTGTCTCTCTCTTTTATATTGTGCCTCAATGTGTTGCTTCTCGTATTATTGTCCTAATGATGGCTCGCAAAAGTGACTTGAAACTTCGATCTAAAAATTTGAAATAATTTAATCCAAATATTCTTTATTACAAATTAGGGATTGTGAAAGCGTAAAATCTCTTTGCTACGCTAAGAGAGTTCACAATATTTGGCAGTGTAAAACCACTTTCCGTATGTACATTTAAGACGACAAGCACGCGTGTGCAAATTCACATTTGAATTTGGTTAAATTGAGTAGGTACTACTACTTAAGTATATCGTGTAAGTATTGCATTTTGTTTTAGACAAGTCTTTTTCTTGCTCCTTTCACTATCAACTTTCATGGAGTAACTTGTGTTGGAGTCGGCAGTGCAATAATGAAAATTAATAGTTACCTACTTACCTAGGTAGTCAAGTTTCCATGGCTTCAAAAGTAGAGACGAAATCGAATACGATTCCGTTTAAAAACACAATCGATGACGTCATAACATACGCAAAGTGTGATAGCGTGGCATCCGCATGCCCCCACGTCCCCATAAAATCTGAAACCCAGGTGGGTATGCACACGTGTAGGCAGTTCATTAGCCGGAGTCGCCCAGCAAGAATCATCGTCCAATAATAATCCACGTGGGCAAACTCGCGGTTGGGGTATTTTTATAAGTATTAACCAGCAAAAGGGTTAAACGCGGGTATGGCGTCATGTGCGACGTCATGTGCGATGCCACGCGAAACCGAAAGCGCATAGATTCATTTCGCTTGGAGTGGGACCCAGCGACCGCACGGGTGTAAAAAGGCAGCGGTGGGTCCCGCGGCTGCCATGCGCCGAAACTCTTTGGTAATGGTATGATAACCCCGGTTGACGATGGGTGCCGCGTGGCCGTGGCAGTGCCGGTGGGGTGGGTTAGTTTGAAACTTTGAAGCGGAAAGCGGAAAGCAGGCAAAGGAGTGTCGGCCGTCAACGTGACCGTGGGCTTCGGTCGGCCACTAGCGGGCCTCGTTGACCGCTCACTATTTTCTCATCATTTTGTTTTTGTCAGCGTCCACACCGGATATTCACATAATATTGTTAAGCCCTCGTTTACCTACATTATTGACAAACACCCTTTCCCTTTCTTACTTTTTTGGTACTTCTCAATGTCTTTGTTTGAGTACGTTTAGGGCATACCTAGGTATGCCATCTTCTTTCCCTCCACTTAACTTCTTCTTCCATACTCTAAACGCAATAACGACACGTGCCGAGTCCTATGGCTGGGGCTGGGGTTAGGGTTAGAAATGATTTTAGTCATTAAATATTTTGAAATAATTCTTATATATGTAAATCTTTAATACATTTTATGAGTAGTGTATAAATATCATTGTTTTGTATTTTTAAAGGGTAATATTGAGAAATTATCGTCACCTACAAATTGTTTGACAAATATAAGTGGCTATCAAATTCAACCTTGGCCAAAGCTTGTGTTCCCCACCTATGTTATCCCCCTTCCCAGTGGGAGAGTCAATCATGTGTTCACGCTCTTAACTCTTTAAATACGAATTAAATGTGCATGTCTCTAAAGTACATGTTTTGTTATGGTACGATTTCCCCCTTTTCGGTTTTAAATAACAACTTCATTGATTTCATTTGCGTTTGTCTAGTGATTCGATTCATGTTTTGATGTGTATTTCCATAGTGTGTACATGGGTGTTTTTACGAGAAAGACATTTTATCCATAAACATACAACTAAATCAACACCTCTAAATTATTAAAATCACACTCAATTGTTAAATTAGTTTACTACAATAATTGACAATAAAATACTAAAATCAAATTCGATTACTAAATTATTTCTTATGGCTAACTAACAATAAACCATTGAAATCAAACTTAATCGTTGAATTATTTCTACAAAATTAATTCGCACCAAAACACCAAAATCAAGTTTAATTGTTGTTTTAGTTATAGTGTAATATCTGACAAAGTGATGGAGGGACATCTAGGCTTCTAGGAAATCATGTATCAACAAAAAATAATTGAACAACTTGGGTCAACTTGTGTTTGCATTTTATGTTGTTGGTAGGCCATACATTAAAGAAGTGTATTGATAGTGAGCTGCAAAAGTACAATGTTGCATTATGTGGATCACACAAGCCCATTATGCAACATGTGTTGAGTGTGAAGTTCCCATGTGTAATATCTTGGTATATTGCACAATCGTTTCAATGTGCAACATTGTCCGCACAATCTTGTTTGTCCACGAATTTGGAATAATTGAATGTTTGAAGCCATACATATCGAAAATGATGACTAATTGTGTTTTGGGTATATTGATGCCTTTTTGAGACTTTTGCATTCAAATTTTGTTGGTTTACGAGTCTTGGTTATGGCATTAAATGACTATATAAACAAAGTTCAATTGCCTCGGGGAAGTACTTCAAAATTTTAGAACTCAATTTTAAGAGTTTGAGTTTTGGGAACTCGAAGAAGAGTGTGGATGTGAGATTAAGGCTCAAGCAACATGTCTTATAGTGAATGATCCAACATGAAAAAAGTATTGTAATATAGTCTTCAGTAACACCAAAACCTAAAGGTATTAGAGAAATATGCACATCAATATCATATCATCCCACCATACTCTGAACCCAAACTCGGGGCCAACAAACCTCGTTGTAACCCACTTTACTTCGCTCCGTGAACCCCTTTGGGGAACCGGACGCTAGATGGACTCTAGGTCGACATAACTCCTTGTCACACCGCTTCTACGACTCAAACTCAAGTGGTTTCCTTATACCAAATGTAACAAAATGTTACACCAAAACCTCAAGGCATTAGTAAAATCGCACACTAGGATCATATCAAGTACATGGAGAATTTTCCATATGAATAACATGTCATAAGAGGAGAATGATTATGTGACTTATGTTATATTAGGTCATCATTGGCATTCAATCTAACTATGTTATTTTCTCTAAGCCGATGAATAATAATCTTGTTTTTGTTTATGTGATTAATATTTGTGTTCATTTTCTCTTTTGATTTAGTAAAAATGTACTTATAATTTTATAAAACCCTAATTATAGAGTGACTAATAGAAATAATGAAGTACAATTCTAAGTATAAACTATGACACATGTAATAAGCTAATAAAATATGAAACCCTAAGTACAAGAGAGAGAGGAAAGGACTTATTTGATTTGCACTTTTTCCCTGAACCGATTTGAGTGGGAAAATGATGAACAACAAGAGTAGACTATCGTAACTATGCATTGTAAATTAAGAAGGCGACGAATAAGGCGAAGCCAAGGTTTTACGGAGTAGGGCTAGGGCACCTGGTGTCTGGTGATTCTTGGAGGCACTCGTGACTACGTAGGATCTTAGAATATGATGTTTGGAGTGTCACAAGAATGCCACCGATAGTTATTGTTAGTCACATGTATGTTGCACTTTGATCATCGAAGACGTCAATAACCTATAAAGAGATGTTCACTTGATAAAACCTCAAACTAGATCGAATCCCAAAAAGAAAGATACATATGGGAGTTGAATTGACCCCGACGGTCACCCGACTAAGTGAACTTACGATCGATTGCTACACTACATCTCGAGACTCCATGTATTTCTTATGAATGTGTGTGAGGATTGTGCCCTAGGATGCCCTAGTGAAAGTTGCACTTGATAGCGAGATAACTAGACGTAGCAATGTAGATAGAATGTGTGGATGGAAAAATGAGCTTCCCCTTCCTCCGAAATGTATGTAGAAAAAGTAGTCCCTTATCCCTTCAATGGATGTTAGATGGATGCCTTTAGTGATCCTAGATACCTTTATAAACAAACGTAGGTGATGATAATAGATGCTTAGAGCTTGGTCCTTAAAGTATCAATCTATAGGGTGTAAAAGACTAGAAAGAAGACAAAAACCAAAAAGAGAGGCTAAAGATGGTTATCAATTACTAGTTTTCTCGCTTAGGAATCATATAAATTTAAGTATGCTTTTAGGACCTAGAAATGTACCCAAGTGCGTGATTTTGTGTCTACATTTACCCCCACTTTATGTTGTTGAATGAATACTCGATAACATAAAGTATATAAGAGATGTGTACCGATAACCATGTAGAGTGTGATGGTGATAGTGTGTCAAGAGACAAGTGAAAGTGTGAAGTGATAAAAATGAAGTGTGGAAGCTAAGAAAGAGGAAGTGACCTAGGGGTGAAGCATGGTGTTGTACCATGTTTTACTTGTCGCTTTTTCTTAATTCAGGGCTACTTCTTGTTGTGTATTAAGGACGAACCTGCAAAAGAAGAGCGAAAGAGTAGTCAAAGCCATATATTATGAAAACTCTTGTAAAAGTATGTAAAAGCATGTAAATGTGAAAAAGTAGTAAAAGGAAAGTATGCACTTGATGAACATGAGTGTAAAAGGATAGAAAGATGTCTTGAAAATGTTGTCGAAGAGTAAGTTTTTGGGTGATCTCACGCCAAGAATGAGTTTTTTGGGTGATCTCATGCCAAGAGAGAGTTTTTGAGCGATCTCATGCCCAAGTGTGAGGTCTTTGGGTGATCTCACGCCAAAGAAGAAAAGTCTTTGGGGAGAGAGGTCTAGTTTTACTCCTTCCTTCCATGACCGCTTCCCCAATTATGCACCATTGCGAAATGGTGTGATCCTATTTTTTTCTAAGATGTACCGTATTAGTTCCGAGTTGAAATGGAGAAAGAATGCATTTTGCTTGTTGGAGGACTATGCTCTGATCATGAAAGATGATTTATGAATTGTTGTAAAATCATGCTTTGATATGAGAAAGTAACTATATCTACCCCTGACATAAGTTCCCGTGAGAGGTCGGGAGCAACCAAGTGCTAGTGTCTCGTATCCCAGGCACCGGATTTGGTGCTTAGATGGAGGACCATCTAGGCTTCTAGGAAATCATGTATCAACGAAAAATAATTGAACAACCCGGGTCAACTTGTGTTTTGCATTTCATGTTGTTGGCATGCCATACATTAAAGAAGTTTATTGATAGTGAGCTGCAAAGTGCAATGTTGCATTATGTGGAGCACACAAGCCCATTATGCAACATGTGTTGAGTGTGAAGTTCCCATGTGTAATATCTTGGTATATTGCACAATCATTTCAATGTGCAACATTGTCTCCTTGCACAATCTTGTTTGTCCACAAATTTTGAATAATTGAATGTTTGAAGCCACACATATCGAAAATGATGACTAATTGTGTTTTGGGTATATTGATGCCTTTTTGAGACTTTTGTTACATTTAAATTTTGTTAGTTTATGAGTCTTGGTTATGGCATTAAATGACTATATAAACAAAGTTCAATTGCCTCAGGGAAGTACTTCAAATTTTGGAACTCAATTTTAAGAGTTTGAGTTTTGGGAACTCGAGAAGAGTGTGGATGCGAGATTAAGGATCAAAGCAACATGTCTTATAGTGAATGATCTAACATGAAAAAATTATTGTAATATAGTAATGTAAAACCATACCTAAAGGTGTTAGTGAAATCTACACATCAAGATATCATATCATCCCACCATACTCTGCAACCCAAACTCACGGCCAACAAACCTCCTTGAACCCACTTTACTTCACTCCATGAACCCCCTTTGGGAACCGATGCTAGAATGGACTCTAGGTCAACATAAATCCTTGTCACCCACTCTACGACTCAAACTTCAAGTGGTTGCCTTGATACCAAATGTAACAAAATGTTACACCAAAGCCTCAAGGCATTAGTAAAATCCACACACTAGGATCATATCAAGTACATGAAGAATTTTCCATATGAATAACATGCCATAAGAGGAGAATGAGTATATGACTTATGTTATATTAGGTTGTATCATTGACAATCAATCTAACTATGTGATTTTCTCTAAGTTGATGAATAATAATCTTGTTTTTGTTTATGTGATTAATATTTGTGTTGATTTGATCTTTTTGATTTAATAAAAATGTACATATAATTTTATAAAACCCTAATTATAGAGTAATTAATAGAAACAATGAAGTAAAGTTACTAAGTATAGACTATGACACAAGTAATAAGCTAATAAAATATGAAACCCTAAGTGCAAGATAGGGAGGAAAGGACTTAGATGATTTGCACTTTTTCCTAGAACTGATCTCGAGTGGGAAACCGATGAACAAAAGAGCAGCATACTATCGCAACTATGCACCGTAAATTCTAGAGTTGACAAATAAGGCCGCACTCAGACAGTGTTTGGAGTAGGGCTAGGGTGCCTAGGTGTTGGTGATCTGCTAACAGTGCTTGTGATTGCGTAGGATCTCAAAATTTGATTTTTGGAGTGTGGCAAAATGTCGCCGATAGTTGTTAATTAGTCACATGTATGTTGCACTTTGATCATCAAGACGCGGTAACCTACAAAGAGATGTTCACTTGATAAACCCTCAAACTACATCAAATCCCAAAAAGAAAGATGTAATATGGGGAGTTGGGATGACTCGGTGGTCACTTGACCGAGTGAACTTATGATTGATCGATGCACTACATCTTAAACTCCATGTAGTTCTTATGAGTGAGTGTGAGGATTGTTCCTAGGATGCCCTAGTGTAAGTTGCACTTGATAGCGAGATAACTAGATGTAGAAATGTAGATAGAATGCGCAGATGAAAAAATGAGCTTCCCATTCCTATGAAGTGTATGTAGAAAATCCATTTCCTTGTCCCTTCAATGGATGCTAGATGGATGCCTTTAGTGATCTTAGATACCTTTATAAGAAAACTTAGGTGATGATAATATATGCTTAGAGCTTGGTGCTTTATTTTTGTCACATAGCTTTGTATTTATATGATTCCCTTGGTTAAATAT
Source organism: Taxus wallichiana var. yunnanensis (assembly GCA_018340775.1). Taxonomy (NCBI): domain Eukaryota; kingdom Viridiplantae; phylum Streptophyta; class Pinopsida; order Cupressales; family Taxaceae; genus Taxus; species Taxus wallichiana. The sequence goes on from CM031237.1 coordinate 694,720,275, forward strand.
CATAATTTATAACTGGAACATTGACCCATAAGAAAATAAGATGCCCAAAAGATAAAAGAGACCCAAAAGAAGCGAATAAGATAGAAAAGGGTCATGGGCGCCTGGGGGATGAGGGCTCTTGGGTGCTTGTGTACGAAGTCATAAAATATAAATATGTAAAGTATCGAGTGGGATATAGGGTGTAAAATATCATAAAGAAGACAAAAACAAAACAAAGAGGCCAAAGATAGTTATTAATTACTAGTTTTCTCACTTAGGAATCATATAAATGAAAGTATGCTTTTAGGACCTAGAAATGTACCCAAGTGTGTGATTTTGTGTCTACATTTACCCCCACTTTATGTTTTGAGTGAATACTCGATAACATAAAGTAGATAAGAGATGTGTACCTGATAACCATGTAGAGTGTGATGGCGATAGCGTGTCGAAGAGACAAGTGAAAGCGTGAAGTGATAAAAATGAAGCGTGGAAGCTAAGAAAGAGGAAGTGACCCTAGGGGTGAAGCATATGATGTTGTACCATGTTTTACCTATCATTTTTCTTAATACAGGGCTACTTCTTGTTGTGTATTAAGGAAAAACTTGCAAAAGAAGAGTGAAAGAGTAGTCAAAGTCATGTATTATGAAAACTCTTGTAAAAATATGTAAAAGCATGTAAATGTGAAAAAGTAGTAAAAGGAAAGTGTGCACTGATCTTGACATGAGTGTAAAAGGATAGAAATATGTATTGAAAATGTTGTAGAAGAGAGTTTTTAGGAGATCTCATGCCAAGAGCGAGTTTTTGGGTGATCTTATGCCAAGAGTGAGTTTTGGGTGATCTCATGCCAAGTGTGATTTTTTTGGGCAATCTCACACCAAAGAAGAAAAGTGTTGGGGAGAGAGGTCTAGTGTTACTCTCCTTCCATGAATGCTTCCTAATTATACACCACTGCATATGGTGTGATCCTATTTTTATCGAGGTGTACCATATTAGTTCCGATTTGAAATGGAGGAAGAATGCATTCTTCTTGTTGGAGGGATGTGCTTGTACTATGAAAGATGATTTGTGAATTGTTGTAAAGTCATGGCTTTGATATGAGAAAGTAAATGTATCTCCCCTTGCCATAAGTGCCTGGAGAGGCGAGTACTTAGGCACTAGTGTCTATATCTCGGGAATTGAAGTATGTGCTTTGGATGGAGGACCCAAGTTAGATTATGGGTCATTCTTTTAACCGTATTCTATTATGTTTCGTATCTATGTATATATGAACCGTAGCTTTGAGATGTTATATGGGGTGAATAATTCACCCAATGTATGCCCCCTCATTTGGGGTACATGTGATGCCGCTTAGTAGAATGTGGCCCAAAGGAGAGGACCAGATGATGATATGAAATTGTGTCCCAATAGGGGTGAGGGGATGTGCATGGTAGAAACCATGGAAAATGAAAACAAAGTGGATAAATAGATGTGTTAATGTAATCAAAGCTATTATACACCTAGAAGAAATTGTAGTAAGCAAGTAAGAAGACAAAATAGATTCAAAAATGGGTTTCATACATGGGACATTGCTCACAATGTCACAAGAAAATTAGGGCTGAATGGGTTTCATACATGGGACATTGCTCACAATGTCACAAGAAAATCAGTATGAAAGCATATAATGTGCATACAAGACAAATGGTATAGCCTACGAAATAATAATATATAATGAAAAACAATAACAAGCATGATAAATCGACAACCATGGTGGCAAATAGTCCTTCAAAGCAAATGCTGCACATGAAGCACCCGTTAACATGTTAGAAAGATAAAAAGTATGTCAAGACGTGTATGTATCAATGTAAAGTGATGTGCTAGTAAGAATAGAAAGTAGTATATAATGGAACAATAGCACCTATGATGTGTGAGAAAGTAGATTCCCCAGAGCCTCGGTGGGACTAGTAAAGGTACTTATGTGTAAACATCATTACTTTGCATGTAGAAATATGTAGATGATCTACATTCACTCAAAAATACCAAGTGAATGTGCATGTGTATATAGAAAATATATTGACATACTTGAATATCTAACTAGCATAGTAAGAAAAGTGTACGGAAACATAATCAAGTAAGAGTAAATGAAACCAAGATATGCAATATGTTTGTGAAAGAGTGGAATGCAATGTGTGAATGTGAAGGAGAAGCATGCTCCTTAACAAATGTTTATATATGAGATGAGGTTAATTTATAAAAGACCCTCAAAATCAAGAATAAACCATAGAACAAGAGTGCGTCATCGGAAATGGTTTGATAATGTGTCTTTAGAAAGATAGTGTAATGTCCCCTTTCCTACGCCATAGGCCTAGGGGCCAACTCGAGTCTAGGCCTTGGTCATACCCAAGGGGCTATGGATGCTTTGTGAGCTATTGGGTATGAATATCTAGTCCAGTTGTTATAATTTTCCGTTGACAGGAGTATAAAGTGCTTTCGAAGGGACTAGATGTTATGTTTTATCGTTGGAAGGGGCCACTTAACTCCTAGTGTTCTAATTTTGCGTTGGGGGTCACCTTTTGGACCATGGCGACTTGAAAAGGAAAAAGTAACTTTAAGTTACTTTATTAATTTGGTCTTCCCTAGGGGAAAATGCGACTTGGGCTTTTTAGGGTTTCCTTGGCATGGGAAAAGTTATATAAGGAGTGGAGGGTGAAAAGATGGTCATTCATGCATACACTTATATTTCCTTTCATGTGCAACTGCTGTTTGCAAATATCCAACTTGTGGAGTAAGATCCCATGAGAACCCTAGCTTTGGTGAGAGATCCACCCATAGTAGGGAACTCTTTGGTGGTGAGAGATCCACCCTAGTTTGTCATTTTTGGAGATGAAATTAGGGCTTGTCCTTTAGAGATATTTCTAGAGGGTTTTAGTGAAGGGTTTTAGAGGAGAGATTTTAGTGTTTTTTAGGGCAGATCTACAACAACCTCTTTAGCAAGGTCTAGCATCAGTTTGAAGGCATTTGCAAGGGTTTCCAACCTTCTCCTAGGTGAGGCAACTTGTTTTGGAGATTTCATACCTGTTTTGGAGGGTTTCCACTTCCTAAAATTCTGATTTGAAGGTTGGGATATCATCTCCTATATTTATAGATAATATTTCCAAGGTTTCATAATTTTTGCATCTATATTTCGGAGATATTAATTTTAGAAGTTTTCACTATTTAGGGCACGTTGTAATTTTATGGCAGCATTCATTATTCAAATAATTCCAAAAAAGTTCTATAATATCTATTATTGTATTAGTAAGCTCCATTTAAAATTTCAAGAGATTTGAGCAAGTATTTTCGGAGTCATCCATTATTTTCTATTCGCTGCCTTAGGTTTAATTTTCTGCAAAAATCAGATTTCTGTTTGGCTGCAATTTGTCTGTATTTTGCATATTTTAAAGTGGTATCCTATAAGGGATATTGCAGTGGTATCAGAGCAGTTGTTTCTCCAGCCTGTTGGGGTTGAAAGATGGGAGACAAAGACAGTGAGAATATGGGTGTGGATCTAATGAAACAGTTGTTCACCAACATGGTAAAACAACAGGAAACCACTAATCTTTATTTGAGCCAGCTCACGGAAAGATTAGCCCAGGGCAGGATAGACAAAGGGGAAGCTAGCAATATGGGACAACATGGTAATAGAGGTGAGAGTGGACATTTAGGACAGGGGTCCCCTCATGCTTCTACCAGACCTTTGGGACTCCACGAGCCTTATTTTTGAAGGATTTGGAAGTTTCACAAACACAACCCGCAAAACATTGTGGATGAGGAATATTGTTGGGAGAGGTACTAGACATCGAGTGAGGGTTTCTCGGGATAACATGCCATTTCAAGGAGTATTGTAAAATGAAGATTGGTAGCAGGCCCAGGAGAGATCACCAGACATAGGTACCTGAGTTTCAGAGGAGATTGGGACAAATCTCTATTCCACACTTCGATGGTTCTAAGAAGTGTACCATGCAGTCTTGGATTTAGAAGTTGAAGACTTACTTTGACTTGAATCCCATGCATGAAGAGGATGTAATTAAGTTTGCTATCCTACACCTCGAGGGAGATGCTCATGATTGGTGGCATCATGGATTGATTACACAGGACACATGCATATCACTACTTATGTAGATTTTACACAGAGGTTGATGAGCAGATTCGACAGGAGGGACCCAGATAGGCACTTCAGAGAGTTGACTCACTTGAGGCAGACAGGTTCTCTAGACCAGTACATTGTGGATTTTTAGAGGTTATCAGTTATGGTATCTGATGTTTCAGAGATGAGGTTGACTTCACTCTTCATGGCAGGGTTGACTGACGTTTTAGCAGGATTTGTGAAGGCATTTGAGCCTTCTTCTTTGCATGAGGCTATTAGGAGATCTCGAGACTTGGAGTTATCCACTCCAAAGTCGAGGGTTCCACCTCACATTCAAGCAAAAGGGAACCTCCATATGGATCAGACAAACTTCAGCAGAGGGAGCCTCCACCGAGGCAGGAGGTGGCTAAGAAGCCAGTCATTTCCCGAGAGGACAGAGATGAGTTGAGGTGAAAGAAACTATGTTTCAATTGCCACACACCTTGGGTTCCAGGACATGATTGCAGAGGTAGAGGGAAGGCCCAATTCATTGAGGTCTTCGAGGAGAGTGAGGGTGACGAGAGGTGAGGAGATAGAGACTCGTGAGATGGATGATGGAGATGGAGTTGTGTTGGATAGTGTTGATGCGGTGCAGGAGGAGGAGACTTTTCCTCGGGAGATTATAGCCACATTGTCTAGTACACTGATGTACAAGGCATTTAGGATTAGAGGAATTATGCAGGGTCAGTGAGTAGTGGTCCTCATTGATAGTGGGGCCACCCATAACTTTATTGATGCCTCATTGGTTGAGAGGCGAGGATTACAGACAGAGGACTTTGAGGGCTTCAACGTGGTTGTAGCTAATGGAGAGTCTATGAGGTGTACACGGCGGGTACCCCAATTGAGCATCACGATGGGTAACTATACAGTTACCGATGATTTCCACATTGTTGGTATGGGAGTGACCAACATAGTGCTAGGAGTGCAATGGCTTCACTCTCTTGGTGAGTTTCGACTAAATTTCAGATGATGGAGCTGAAGTTTAAGTCCGAGGGCAGAATGTGATTTTGAGGGGATTATCTACAGGAGCACCTAGGGTGGTTGTAGCTGAGGGGATAGAGAGGAATTTTTGGCATGATGAGGGGTTGTATTATTGTAGATCGATGTGGAGTATGATGGATGTGGGTGTGACCAGTAGTGTTGCACAGAGACAGTCACAAAGATTGGGGTTACAGGTTCAAATCATCTATGTTTATCATTATGTTGGTTATCGGAGGTTTTGGTAGACTGGAGATCTCATCTGCTTGTTGAGTACTCCAAGAACCGACACACTTGTGAGATTTTGGATGGTCACATACAGGATGACACCTATAGATTGGAGGATGAGATGATATTCTATCAGGACAGATTATACCTTGTGTCAGATTCATGGTTGAGGATGGAGATATTGCGACATGTGCATTGTTCTTTCGTGACTAGACACTTGAGCTTCGATGAGACCTACAAGCTCATATCAGAGAGGTTCAGATGGCATGGGTTGAGGGAGGATATCCTCAACTTCATACAGGGATGTACGGTTTGTCGTTATAACAAATCGGAGCTTATAGGTTCATCATGTTCTGAGTCGACATGGGATAGCACTCCTATGTATTTTACTACTTCTAGGCACAGTGGGCATTTCACCCATGTGCTAGTCAGTGGAGGGATGGAGTTGACTCAGTTTCCTAGTTATTCAGTAGGTTCACACTCATCACAAGAGGTGAACTATGTAGAGTTGACATTGTCGGTTGACCATTTACTGGAGTCTTGGGGTTTTTCCCCCACGGGACACATTGAGATGCATTATGAGTTGTACTCTCACACTAATGTGGGTCATGTGGGAGGGTTAGCATGCTTTGTGCGTATACAGGTTATTTCACAGGTTGATCCAGGGGATTCTACAGGATTCAAAGTGGACTTGCGTACCCAGGAGTTGATCGAAGAGATAGTGATGGGTCCCATGATGATGGCATCAGATTGGTAGGGATTGGACAGATTGGCAATCCCGATGTGGGTACCAGTGGAGAGTCGGTTTGGGTATCATTCCACTTCACGAACAACATTGTTCTCTATACAACATGGAGGTCATGATGACTACATGGGGTTTCTTGGTTACTTCGGATTACACCGATCTTTGGTTGACTGCAGGGTGAGGTGGAGAAACTTACTTTGTGGTATTCAATTTCTGCAGCATCCAAATGTGCATTTGCTTGAGGACAAGCAAAATTTGGGAAGGGAGGACTGTAATGTCCCCTTTCCTACGCCATAGGCCTAGGGGCCAACTCGAGTCCAGGCCTTGGTCATACCCAAGGGGCTATGGATGACGAGCTATTGGGTATGAATATCTAGTCCAATTGTTATAATTTTCCATTGATAGGAGTATAAAGTGCTTTCAAGGGACTAGATGTTTAGGTTTTATCATTGGAAGGGGCCACTTAACTCCTAGTATTCTAATTTTGTGTCATGGGGTCACCTTTTGGACCATGGTGAATTAAAAGGAAAAAGTAACTTTAATTTACTTTATTGATTTGGTCTTCCCTAGGGGAAAATGTGACTTGGGCTTTTTAGGGTTTCCTTGGCATGGGAAAAGTTATATAAGGAGTGGAGGGGTGAAAAGATGGTCATTCATGCATACACTTATATTTCCTTTCATGTGCAACTGTTGTTTGCAAATATCCAAATGTGGAGTAAGATCCCACAGAAACCCTAGCTTTAGCGGTGAGAGATCCACCACTAGCTAGTAGGGCACTCTTCGGTGGTGAGAGATCCACCTAGTTTGTCATTTTTGGAGCTGAAATCGGGGCCTCCTTTAGAGATATTTACAGAGGGTTTTAGTGAAGGGTTTTGGAGGATTTTGGGTATTTTGGAGGAGAGATTTCAGGGTTTTTCAGGGTAGATCTACGACAACCTCTTTGTGCAAGGTCTAACATTAGTTTAAAGGCTTTGCAAGGGTTTCTAGCCATCTCTTAGGGGGGCAACTTGTTTTGGAGATTGTAGACCTGTTTTGGAGGGTTTCACTTCCTCAAATTCTGATTTGAAGGTTGGGATATCATCTCCTATATTTATAGATAATATTTCCAAGGTTTCATAATTTTTACATCTATATTTCTAAGATATTAATTTTAGAAGTTTTCAATTTGTTTAGAGCATCGTAATTTAATTTTTGTAGATTCTATTATTCAAAAAATTCCAAAAATTTCTATAATATCTATTATTGTATTAAAAGCTTCATTTAAAATTTCAAGAGATTTGAGCAAGTATTTTGGAGTTATCCATTATTTTCTTCATTGCCTTAGATTTAATTTTCTGCAAAAAAATCAGATTTTTGTTTGGCTTGCAATTTGTCTATATTTTGCACATATTTTAAAGTGATATCCTATAAGGGATATTGCAGATAGATCATGAAGCATAGAGCATAAAGTGTAGAAGTAATGAGGTTCATTTCAAATTTAGACCCTCGGTGAGACATTATGAAACATGGATCTAGAGTGTGTCATAGGGAAATGGTTTTGAAGTGTGAGAATCAAATACTAGAATGATGTAGCGTGAAGTGCACAAATCATGAAATGTGTAGTGTGTGAGGTTAATGGATGTAGTATGCCCTCAATAGTCAAGTGTGAACCTTAGCACAATATTGCATCATAGGGAAGTGACAATAAAAAGTGTATCAAGTTGTGTAATATTGCTTAGAAATATGAAATATAAAACACAAATCGTATGAGTAGAAATGATATACACTTGATGATGGTAAGAGGGGGAGAGTGAGCATGATGCCCCAGTGTATAATGATGAGTAAGATATTTGATGAAAGTAAAGGGTAATGGTCCTCCACCCGATGTTTGAGGAGATAAAGGCATGTAACCATGCTTTGAGATCGGTGGTGTATGAGACCGAGGAAGTACATGTGACGAAGGCACTGGGTGGTGATGAACACCTATGTATATGATACCTAGGAGGTGATGAACACCTATGTGAAGGAGACCTAGGAGGTGATGAAATCCTATGTGAAGGGGCTTCTTGAATAGGGGACTTAGTGGACCGATGAGAATGAGTAGGTCATGTACGAATAAGAGAGCTAGGTGTAAAATATGTATTATATTTGAGAGGCCCAGGGGGTATAGATGCTCTAACTAGTGAAAGGAAATCCTCAAGAGGAGGTTAAGGCAATGGTGTGGATGGTGGAACACCTTTGATAATGACAACTTACTTATTGTGAATGAATTTGAGACACAAGTGGTTCATGGACAAGATAGCTTGAGTGGCGCGAGATAAGGAAGACCTAAGAGCATGTCACAACCTTTGATGACAGGTGCAAAAAGAATGACAAAAGCATGGTGAGAGACATAATTATAACTAGAAGTTTGACTTAGCCATAATATTTGGGAACTGGGTATGAAATATTAGCTAGTGGATAATTGATAACAACGAGGAGTGTGATAGAGCACACACCCATAAGAACCGATGGATCGATCATCGTGTTATTGATAGTATGAGACCTAATAGAAGCATGGATGTGTAATGCATTAGAATAAAATGTAGCATGATAATCATGATTAGAGAATGTAATGAGTGGTGGAGATGCATTGACATTAATAACTAGAAAATCAAGAGGCCTTGATGAAGGAGGAGGCATAATGTGATATGTATGATTAGCAGAAGAATCCACAACTTGTTTTTCATGCTTAGGTAGAGGATCATTAAATATTTTGAGTTTTTTTTCATTGAACAACTTAGATGTCGAAGGCTTAGGGAGCTCGATTGCATTGTTGTCAATAAGATCTTGAATGAGATGTCGATTTTGAAACATCAATCAATAGGATGCCCAATGCATTGATGATAGTCACATCTAGTATTTTGTCATAATTACATCCTTTAGGGTGAGATGGATCAATATTTAGTGGTGGTGGAAGCGTAATAAGATTTCTCTCAATAAGTTTTGGTAATAGAAGGTGCGAGCATAAGGCAATTTTGTGAATGTATGCTTCAGAGGTTTCCATTGAATATTTTCAGGAGTAGAGACAACATTAATAGTAGCTTTTTCTTTAGTAGGTTTGGGAGATGTCTTGAAAGTAGATTTAATTTGAAACCAATTATAAGATGATGAAGCATGATCATGGTACTTGAGTTTTCCCATAGATAAAAGTTTGATTTCATGTATCTTAAGAGTATGGCATAGTTGATTCAAATGATAGAAGGGTCTCAAAGATGACACTCTCTTGCAATGGAGATAAGAGACTTTAGACAAACATATCTTGTAACTTAGAATTCGCGAGAACATTGGTAACATTAGCTAGATTGCTCTTATAGCGCAATACATAGTCAACTAGATGCTCATTATATCCTTGTTTAATTTGTGCAAGTTGAGCATAGAATATTTTAAAACTAATATTGATAGAAAATGAGAGAGAAAAACATCACCTAAATGTGTGAATGATGTTATTGAATGAACAGGTAAATTTGTAGAACCAAGACATAACATAATCTTGGAGACTTCTAGGAAAGATATTTGCTAGTAAAGTATGATCATTCATATAATCTAGACATGCCACATGAAAAGATCTAAGATTGCTACACCCTTAACCTATTGCTTGTGTTAGGATGTGAGTAGCCGACTTGTGGCTTACCATATTATTTTATTATGTCATTTATACTTTCTCTTGCTTAGTAGGTCGAACTTGGTGATGGCCATAACATATGAATAGTATATGTACAAGGGATTGTAAGTAGTAGTTGATCATCATTCAGCATTTGAGTCTTATTATATGGTTTAGAGTTGCCCCCTCGAAGTGGCGAAGCTATTTTAATTGCATATTGAGATCATATATCTATAATATTGTGTTATTTTGTGTTCAATTACTACTCATAATCTGAATTATACAAGTAATTTCATTACAAGTGGTATCGTAGCTACGATCCGGGCCAAAATTAGGGCAAAACCCTATTTTTTGTTTCTCGCTATATCTTGTGAACCGAGTGTATTTTCGATATTAATTTACCATTGTTGTGAATCATTCTAAGTAAGATTCTCTCAAAATTTTAGATTTTTTTCTTTATTTTGCAAAACGTCATTACAAATTTAGGGTTTTTCATAAAATCACTCCCTAGGTCTGCAATTTGTGGAATGTTTCCAATTTATTTACATTTTTAGAAATCTATCAAAAAATATTTGTATTATATTTTTTATGTTTTTTTCTAATCGGCAATTTGTATCAAAACCCTAAACCCTAGGGTTTGACATCATGTCGGGCCTTCCACAAGATCCAAAAAGAATCCTATCACTCTAGGTAAAACCCCAGATAAGGATGGGGTACTGATTGAAGAGTTGGAGCCAAAAGGGGTAAATAAAGATTCCTCAACACTATGGTTTAACTCAATTGATCATAAGGTGAGCCAACTTGAGTATGATCTGTGAAATGTACAATCTGAGATGGCATGTAAAGGAGACATAGACCAAATCAATCAACGATTGGATGATATCATGCAACATATAAAGGGTAAACAATATGTCCCAAATCAGCCCCAACTCAACCAAGGAGGATCTTTAGTTTAGAATAATGGGAAAAATAACCATGTTGGATCAATTTTCCAGCCCAATTAGAATCCAACTTATTCACAACCACAAAACATGATGTCGAAAAGTGGAGATGTGCAAATTTGATGGGAAGGATCCACTGAATTGGATAAATCAAATGGAGAACTTATTTGAGTTACATCAAACCCCATCAGAAAAAATGTGACCTTGGCATCCTCTGTATCTTGAACTAGACCAATTTGTTTGGTATCGATGGTTATGTGCTTAGAGGCAGAAGAATGGTCTCAGTGTCACTTGGACAATTTTTACTAAGGAGTTGTAATTGCACTATAGTTCCAGTGTTTCAGATAACTACTTTAGTCAATTGGAAAATTTACAACAAACATGATCAGTCAAATATTATGTGCATTAATTCTAGAACCTATCCTTAAGGGTGGAGAATATTATAGAAGGGAATTTGAATGACCTATTTCTTGGGGGTCTTAAGGACCACATTGAGCATGAGGTACATATGTTTAATCCACTCAAGATTTCTGATTCTATTATCATGGCACATAGAGCAGAGGAAAAATTTATTTGTAGTAGGAGGCAACCTTTCACTAACACCAAAGACCGTAGTACCCCTTCCCCATCATTCACTTGACCAATTAGACTGAATCCTCAACAAATGGAAGAAAAGAGAGCAAAAGGATTATGTTTTAACTGTGATAACAAATATGGACCAGGACATAAATGTTCGAGAAGAATTTGTTCTATATTGAAGGAGGAAATGAGGATGAAGAGGAAGCTAAAATTATAGGAGAGGCTGAGGAACTAGTAGAAGATGAAGTAGAGGATCACCAACCTACAATTTCTTGCCATGTGTTGTCAGGTATTAGTACTCCTCAAACACTCAAGGTTATTGGATATCTCAAAAAATAGAAGGTGACAATATTGATTGACTCAGAGAGTAATCATAACTTCATAAATAGTAAGTTAGCTTCCCGCCTCAATTGTTTTATTTACCCACTCTAGAAATGCAAGTTATGATTGTAGATGGTGGGACAGTCAATTACATAGGAAAGTGTCATAGTATCAAGCTCTCCATGGGAGACTACATGTTAGACTCACCTATGTTTGCTATTTCTATGGGAGGGGAAAATATTGTTTTGGGTGTCCAATGGCTCACAACCTTGGGTACTATAGAGATGAATTTCCAAGAATTGTTCATGTGATTTCATTCAGAAGGAAGGAAAATACAATTGAAAGGGATGGTAGCTAAGTCTCCATAGATTATTAGCTCTCATCAAATGTAGAAGGTTATCAGAAAAGGAGTAGATGGATTTGTAGCAAAGTTATTTTCCATAGAGGTACAAAAATACGAGTCTTTAATGCCACATGATCTTCAGAAGAATGTTGATGCTCACTCATCTATTTTTGATGCAATTCCAAAGGGACTACCACTAGTTAGGGATCATGATCATGCCATTCAGTTGATTCTAGAGAGCCAACCACCTAACATCAGACCATACAGATACCCATATTCCTAGAAAAGTGAGATCAAGAAAATGGTGCAGGAAATGTTGAAGGAAGGTATCATTAGGCATAGCCAGAGTGCATATTCTTCACCAGTGGTCATGGTACGTAAGAAGGATGAAACATGGAGGATGTGTCCAGATTACAGAAATCAACAAGTACACCATCAAAGATAAGTTTCCTATTCCAGTAATTGATGATTTACTTGATGAATTACATGGTGCTATTTATTTCACAAAATTAGATCTTTGTTTGGGGTACCATCAAATTAGAATAAGAGAGGAAGATGTTCATAAAATAACTTTCAGGACTCATGAGGGCCATTATGAGTTTTTGGTAATTCCTTTTGGTCTTAAAAATTCTCCCTCAACATTTCAAAGCTTGATGAACACTATTTTTAGGCCATTTTAAGGAAATTTGTATTAGTTTTCTTTGATGACATATTGATTTACAGTAAGACATGGGAAGAACACTTGCAACATGTAGATAAAGTGTTGGAAGTTTTCGAGAAACATAAGTTTTATGTAAATCCATCCAAATTTTCTTTTGGTGTACAAGAGGTAGAGTACTTGGGTCACATTGTATCCCATGAAGGTGTCAAAGTTGATCCTCAGAAGATCAAAGCTATGGTGGAATGGCCAAGGCCTAAAACTCTAAAAATATCCGAGGGTTCCTAGGACTAATAGGGTACTACAAAATATTTGTGAGGGGATATGGTAGAATTGTAGCTCCACTCACTGCATTTCTAAAGAAGGATTCCTTCCATTGGATAGACGTAACCACTAAATCCTTTGATCAGTTGAAGGAAGCCATGTGCACCACCCCAGTTTTGGCTACTCCCGACTTCTCAAAAACCTTCATTGTTGAGTGTGACACTTTAGGATCAACATTGGGAACAATTATAATGTAGGAAGGAAGACCAATTGCATTTGAGAGTCACCAATTCAAAGGAAAATATCTTCTCAAACTTGCCTATGAGAAAGAAATGATGTCTATTCTTCATGTGGTCAAGCAATGGAGGACCTATCTAATGGGCGTAGACACTTCAAGGTGAAAACTGATCATGATAGTCTTAATTAATTTTTGGAGCAAAGGTTATCATCTAAGGAACAAAAAAGTGGGTAATAGAAATGTTGGGTTATGATTTTGAAATCATATACAAAAAGGGTAAAGAAAATGTAGTTTCGATGCACTTATCTAGAAGGGATACATCCGCATACACATTACTATGTGCAATGTCCATGTTGAAGGCCGATTGGGTAGATGAAGTAAGATTGGAATGGGATCAGGACAAGGATACACAATCTCTAATACAAAATATCAATCAAGGCTCTATAACATCTAACAAATTTGAGTGGAAAGGTAATGCCCTATGGTACAAGGATAGGTTATACTTGTGCAAAGATTCTGAGTTGAAGCATAAGATTCTTGTAGAGCTACATGCATCGCTTGTTGGAGGACACTTTGGTTTTTGAAGACATATCATAGAATAAAAAGAGAATTATTTTGGGAAGGACTCAAGGGTGATGTAAAAAGTTTGTATCAAAGTGTTTGGTGTGCCAACAAAATAAAGGTGAAACCATTAAGACACCAGGTCTATTGTAACCATTACCAATTCCTAGCCAGAGATGGGAGGAGGTATCCATGGATTTCATCATAGGATTGCCTTGTTCAGAGGGTAAAAATGTTATTTTAGTGATTATGGATAGACTCACAAAATATGCCCATTTTTGTTCCTTGTCACACCCATTTGTAGCCAATACATCACAAATTATTTTTTTGGAGACAGTTCAAAAGCTACATGGAACCCCAAAGATAATTGTAAGTGATTGTGATCCTATTTTCACAAGTAATTTTTAGACAAAATTATTTACATGTTTGGGTACTCAGCTAGCTCACAATTCATCTTACCATCCTCAAACGATGGGAAAATGGAAGTGGTTAAAAAATGCTTAGAGGGGTATCTACGTTGTTTTGTATCAAGATAAGCAAGAACATTGGGTTAAATGGCTACCACTTGCAGAATGGTGGTATAACACATCTTTTCATACCTCTTCTCAAATGACCCCATTTTTAGCATTATATGGTTACCATCCACCATCTATCACTTCTTCCTTGAGGGTGCAAACTAAGGTCAGAGATGTTGAGGAACACATTCAACATCAACAAAAGGTTTTGGCTGGTCTGAAGGAGAATTTGGCATTGACACAAAACATGATGAAATAACAAGCAGATCAACACCATAGTGAAAGACATTTTGAAATTGGTGATTGGGTTTTTGTACGTATGCATCCTTACAAACAGATGTCCCTGAAGCAATAGAAAAAGGAAAACAAAATTGCTCCTAAATATTATGGTCCTTATCCGATTCTATAGAAAATTGGAAGTGTTGCTTATAAACTAGAGTTGCCTCAATCTTCACACATACACCCAATATTCCATGTTTCCTACCCGAAGAAGGTTATTGGACAATTTTTTGCAGCCCAATATAAAGCTACTATAACTTGATGAGGAAGGAAGAATCATTTTGGATCCGAAAAATTCTACAAACACGTACTAAGAGGCTCATAACCAAAGACATTAAGGAATATCTGATCAAGTGGAAGAATATGAGTATAGAGGATGCGACACAGGAGGATGAAGTTTTTCTGCAAAGAACATCCAAAATTATTCAACATTGAGGATAATGTTGGTTTGAAGGGGAAGGGTATGCTACGCCCTTAACCTATGATAGTGTTAGGATATGAGTAGCCAACTTGTGGCTTACCATATCATTTTATTATGTCATTTATACTTTCTCATGCTTAGTAGGTTGGCCTTGGTGATGGCCATAACATATGAATAATATATATAAGGAATTGTAAGTAGTAGTTGATTATCATTCGAGCATTTGAGTCTTATTATATGGTTTGGAGGTTTCCCCCTCAAGTGGAAAATCTATTTTAATTACATATTGAGATCATCTATCTACAATATTGCATTCTTTGGTGTTCAATTTTTGCTCATAATATGAATTATAAAAGTAATTTCATTACAAAGATGCTATTAAGGGTCACCATGGCCATTAAAGGTGGGTATCTTAGGGGTGAAGAAGCTTGGAGGAAGTAAATAAGTGGAAATGGCGGGTGTGAAAGGGGTTTGAAGGAGTAAGGATGAGTCAAGAGATGGAAATGCACGAGAAGTAATTAACTCGAAGTTGATGGATATGAGTTTACGATCATGGTATAAAGAATCTAGATCAAGAGTGTTTAAATAAGAACCAAAGTTGTGCATTAGAAAATTTGTTTGAATGAGAGGAGTGATATGAATAGGAATGGAAGTAGGAATGTGAAGGGGTTGGGTAGAAGCCATGAAAACCGAAGAAGATCCTACAAGAGGCATAAAAGTAGCTTCTCAAGAATGTTTGGCAACTAAAGTAAAGCATTGAGAATATGCGGAAGATGTTTAGCATTGTCACACAAAGATTGATGAAAATTAGTAAGCTTGTATAGTTGTTCTTGATCAACATTAGTATCCTCATCATATGATTGTTCACTATCAGATGTTTTAATGTCTTTGAGATGAACATTCCTTGAGTTAGAAAAGGGATTATTAGATTCAACCATTGGTTTAAGAACCCTATGAGTAAATGAGGAATCTCTATATGCTCAAAAGAACCAAACCAACCACTATGGGTAATGAGCATAAGAAGGAAGATTTGAATGATGAGTTCACAAATGATTTAACAAAACTATACTTATTAACTTTTGTAAAAACCTAATTGTAAAGTAATTGATATAAAAATGAAGTAGAACTGTTAGTATAGACTATGACACAAGTAATAAGATAATAAAATATGAAACCCTAAGTACAAGAGAGAGAGAAAGAGGAAGTAATTTAGTTGATTTACACTTTTTCCTAGAACTGATATGGACTGGGAAACTCATGAAAAAAAAAGAGTAAGTCATCCCAACTATGCATTGTAAATTCTAGAGCTAAAGGATAAGGTCGGACTAAGGCACCTAGAGTAGGATAGGGTGCCTAGGAATTGGTGATTGTAGGAGGCACCTATGACTATGTAGGATCTTAGAATTTGATTTCTAGATTGCCTCTAGAATGTCGCTCATAAACTGTATGTCACACTTTGATTATTAAAGACACATGTAACCTACAAAGAGATGTTCACCTACAAAACCCTCAAACTACAAAAAAATACCAAAAAATAAAGATGTGATATGGGGAGTCGAATAACCCCAAATGTGGTCACCCGAATGAGTGAAGTTATGACCAAGTGTTGCACTACATCTCAGACTCCATGCATTTCTTGTGTGTGTGTGTGTGTGTGTGTGTGTGTGTGTGTGTGTGTGTGTGTGTGTGTGTGTGTGTGTGTGTGTGTGTGTGTGTGTGTGTGAGGATCGTTACCTAAGATGCCCTAGTGCAAGTTACGCTTGATAGTGGGCTAGATATATATAGAAATGTAGATAGAATGTTTGGATGAAAAAAAAAACTTCCCCTTCCTATGAAGTGTATGTAGAAAATTCAGTCCCTTGTCCCTTAAATGGATGCTATATGGATGCCTTTAGTGCTCTTAGATGCCTTTGGATGCAAGATTAGGTGATGATAGTAGATGCTTAGATCTTGGTCCCTTATTTTGGTCACATAACTTTGTATTTATATGATTCCCTTGGTTGAATTTTGTAATTGACAACTGGAAGGTCGACCCATAAGAAAATAAGTTGTCTAAAAGATAAAAGAGACCCAAAAGAAGTGAATAAGATAGAAAAGGGTGAGGGGTGCCCATGGGGATGAGGGAACCTAGGTGTTGGTGTCTGAAGTTATAAAAGATAAACAGGTAAAGTATTGACTGGGATGTAGGTTGTAAAAGACTAGAAAGAAGACAACAAACAAAGTAAAGATGCCAAATATAATTGCCAATTACTATTTTTCTCACTTAAGAATCATATGAATGCAAATATGATTTTGAGACCTAGAAATGTACCCAAGTGCGTGATTTTGTGTCTACATTTTCCCCACTTTATGTTTTTGAGTTAATATTTGATAACCTAAATTAGATAAGAGATGCGTACCTAGATAACCATGTAGAGTGTGATGGAAAAAATGTGCCGAAGAGACAAGTGAAAGCGTGAAGTGATAAAAATGAAGTGTGGAAGCTAAAAAGAGGAAGTGACCCTAGGGGTGAAGCGTATGGTGTTTTACCATGTTGTAAATGTAGTTGTGTTTGATGTAGGAATAATTCTTATTGCGTATCGGAAAGGACCCACAAAATAAGAGTGAAAGAGTAGTCAAAGTCATGTATTATGAAAACTCTTGTAAAACTATGTAAAAACATGTAAATGTGAAAAATTAGTAAAAGGAAAATGTTCACCTGATGAACATGAGTGTAAAAGGATAGAAAGATGTCCTAAAAATGCTGTATAAGTGTGAGTTTTTGGGCAATCTCATCATGCCAAGAGAGAGTTTTTTTGGGCAATATCATGTGAAGAACAAGTTTTTGGGTGATTTCATGCCATGTGTAAGAAGTCATGAAAGAAGAGTGTTGGGGAGAGAGGTCTAGTGTTAACCTCTTTCCATGAATGCTTCCCAATTATACACTATTATAGATGGTGTGATCCTATTTTCTTATGAGTTGTATTATATTAGTTCCGAGTTGAAATTGAGAAAGAATGAATTCTTCTTGTTGGAGGACTATGCCTATAATGTGAAATTTTATTTGTGAACTTCTTTAAACTATATTGATATGAGAAAGTAACTATAACTCCCTCCTAGACATAGGCTCCCGGAGAGGTCATGTGTGCCCAGGGAACTAGTGTCTCATGTATCAGGCGTTGGAGTCTCATGGTGAATGGAAGACCCAAGTCAAATTTTGGGCACATTATATAACTCGCATTTTGTTTTATTCCTATACTATGCATATCTAAACTATAGCTCTAAAATGTTTGTATGGGGTGACCGATTCACCTAATGTATTGATTTAATAAAAATACACTTATAACTTTTGGAAAACCCTAATTTAGAGTAACTAATAGAAAAATAAGTACAACTACTAAGTATAAACTATTATACAAGAAATAAACTAATAAAATATCAAACCCTAAGTGCAAGAGAGAAAGAAGAAAAAATTGTCCGATTTTCACTTTTCTTAGAACTAATCTAAATTGGGGAAACTAATGAACATAAAGAATAGATTGTCGTAACTATGCACTATAAGTTATGGATCCGACGAGATAAGTCCGGACTAGATCTCCCGGAGTAGGACTAGGGTGTCTAGGCACCGGTGACTACTAGGAGGCCTCTGTTACTATAGAGGAGCTCATAATCTAATTTTTGGAGTGTTCTAATAGTCTCTATTATTCACTGTATGTCGCATTTGATCATTGAAGATGGCTAATAACTTGCAAAGATATGTTCACCTACAAAACCCTCAAACTTCAAAAATCCCAAAAAATAAAGATATAATATGGGAGTCGAATGACCTCATCAGTCACCCGATTGAGTGAAATTACAATTGAGAACTACACTACATGTTAGAATACATGTATTTCTTGTGAACGTGTGTGTGAGGATTGTGCCCTAGTATGCCCTAGTGCAAGTTGTAATTGATAGCGGTCTAGCTAGATGTAGCAATGTAAATATAATGTGTGGATGGAAAAATGAACTTCCCCTTCCTATGAAGTGTATGCAAAAAATGCAGTCCCTTGTCCCTTTAATGTATTCTAGATGGATGTCTTTAGTGCTCTTAGATCCCTTTTGATGCAAGCTTAGGTGATGATAAGATATGCTTAGAGGACAAGGGTTTCTGTGCGATGGCATTCCTCAAGTCATAAAAGCTAAACATATAAAGTAATGGCTAGGTTGTAGGGTGTAAAATAACATAAAGAAGACAAGAAATAAATCAAATAGGCCAAATTTGTCAATTACTAATTTTCTTGCTTAGGAATCACATGAATGCAATTATAATTTTAGGACCTAGAAATGTACCCAAGTGTGTGATTTTGTGTCTACACTTTCTACCTACATATATTTTCCTTATATTTGGTTGTTATTCCACACTTATTTTTAGGGATGTGAGGTGTAAGGATAATATTCATCGAACACCCTCACCTTGTCTACATAGTTTGGTATCAAAACAAGGATTTCTTTCCTTGTGAGTAGAAACACGATAGATATTTCTGATTTTCCACATTTGCGATGTGTGGATATAAAATCATTGCAAAAAATATTCCAAAGTGGGTAATTTTTGGGTAGAAGGTGTGAGAGAGTGACACAATAAGTTCGTGGCTTTCCATAGTATACATTATGGGTAGAAGGTCATTATAGAAATCTTCTAATGGGTTCCTATTGGGAAGAGGGTGTGATAATCATCGGTTTTCCATTTTCAAGAGAAGTGGGTAGAAAATTATTGTAGGAATCTTCCAACAAGAGGATTTTTGGGTAGAAGACTATGAAGGTAGTTGATATAAAATTTTAGAGAATATAGAATGACACACTAGAGGAATACTAATACATGAGGACAACATAACTAGGATGTAAGAGTTGAGGACCTGGCTAAAATGATGCAAACTATGCAAGCTCACTTGAGGCCAAGGAATTTGTAGAATGATGAGGTGTTTTGGTGGAAGATAATAGTGATGATTCAGGTGGAACAACGTAGTAGGGAGTGTAGGCCATGAATGTGAATGCAAATGTAGAAGGATAAGTTCAAGATGGTCTTGAAGATAAACTACTTCATGTAATTAGTAAAATGGGGAATAAGGAAAGATTGGAGACATTGTGTTACTATGGTAGCTTAGAGCCAAAACATATCATATATTGGATAATGAAGATGGATAAATATTTCAAGTATGAAGATATGGAAGATTCCAGAATTTCAATTTTGTATGAAAGAAGATGAAAGGCTATGCATATATTTAGCGGGAGCATATCCATACCAACCAAGTTCTATGTGGCAAGTAAGAGATCAAGAAATTAGATAGGATGGTGGCGAGGTTCAAGGTGAAGTTTTTATATAGATTACTTGCTCCATTTATTAGAAGGTTATAAGGTCACCAATAGAGATAACTTAGTGTGAAGGAACACTCTAAGGAATTTTACTTATTTTCCATTAGAGTGGGACATGTGGAAGATGATATGGAGAAAATATCTAGATATATGACTAGATTTTGAGTTGTAATTTAAGATGTGTTTAACATGTTATAATTTCATTTCATGGAGGAAGCCTATTATTATTTAGAGGTAGAGTAAAAGTTGGCATGTAAAAAATAGAGTGCTAACCACGGAAAGGGGAAGGATGTAGAAAAGTAAGGGTAGAGAAAATTTTACACAAGGTGAAGATGAGTCGTGTACAATACCAAAATTGAAGGGACATCTTGAGGAGGTGGAAATGCATCTAGGAGTATAAGATTATTTAAACATGGAAGAGGTCACAAATTCAATGACACATGTTTTAGGTTTGGAGAGACTAGGCATAAAGCACATGAGTTCTTGCATGCCCAAAATGGTGGTAAGAAAAGTGCATACATTACATGAGGATATCCAAATGTATTTTCAAGTCACATAGAAGAACCATATATGGGATAAGTATTGATGTTCAAGAATGCATTATTAAAACTAGAGAAGGAATAGATTGATATTGAACAAAGAAAAAGTTTATTTAGGATAACGTGCAAGTCGAGAAGAAAAGTCTATAAGATAGTAGTGGATAGTGGAAACACCGATAATGTGGTGGATAAGTTGAATTTGAAGATAATTGAGCATATGAATCCATAAATAATTTCATGGTTGTATAAGGGACACCTAATTTGGTAAAAAAATAACATTTGGGTAAATTCTAGATTGAGAGATATGAAGATGAAGTAGTGTGTGACATCATGTCCATAGACAAATGACATGTGCTACTTGGTAGGCCTTGGAATTTTGACTAAAAGGTGAAACATGATGGATGTAAAGAATTATAATTTGAACCATTATAGGATAAGAGTGAAGCAACACCAAAATTTTTATTTCTCACGTAAGAAAATCCATAGTGAAATAAAGAATAATAGCATGTTTTGTGCTTATAATGTATATAGAGAAATTATATAGAATGAAACAAACAATGCAAATAAAATTAGACAAGATTGTCCTTTTATATCCTTTTAACCTTAGATGATATTCTTGAAGCTTGGAATGAGGTACCGAGCTTGTTGAATCTCTTGATCAATTTTTTTTGGATGATCCGAAGGTATTTTAAATGGAAGTAGATTTCAGCTACGAGAAAAATGATTGAATGTATGATTTAATTATTGATTTGTGATCAATTGGACAACGTAACGATATGTGATATTGAATGATAATTCAACACAATAATGATGCAAATTTCAAAGCTTCTAAAGATGATAATTGGAGAGGAATGAGTGATTATTTATAGATGAGGGAAGAGAATCCCAAATCCTTGATTTGTGTGATTGACTTGTCTGATCTAAAGCTAATTAAAGTATGATTGGATTATTTAGTTGAGTTTCCAATTTGATTGAGGAGTTGAACTATTGTTTTGAGCTTGCATGGATGAGTTATTATTGAGTTGGAAAAGGTTGCACATGCTTTTGTATATTTAGAATTAAATATTAATTGCATGTCTTTTATTTTATTCACCCAAAAAAGTGACGTGACTTTTAGCTTTTGGAGAGATTTGCTTTAATTTTAGAATGTCATGCTTTATGGAGATATGTTTAGTTAGCTCAAATGCATGATTTGATTTAATATAAACTTGTCTTCTTGCATATATATTTAATGATTTAATCTTTAATTGATTTGTTTTTCTCTAGTTAACTTGAGATGTTGACTAGTGAAGTGAAAGTGGATAAGAGGTGAGGTGGAAATGGATATATGTAGGATTTATTTAATTATTTAAATATGAAATTAGCTAATAAAATTAGCTAATGGGATAGAGGATGAATAATAAGAGTGATAAGATTAATTAATTAATCCTAGGAATGGGATATGGATAATGTGTAAAATTCCATTAAAGGTAATAAAATAATTTTCAAAAGTGATAACAAAAATGGTCATAATATGTGGTGAAGTAATTACGGGATGATTCCAGAGGTTTAGAATGCGTAATGTGATATTTTAGGTTTTCTAAAATAACTCCTCTTTTTGAGTGTTATTATGAAGTAATACCATTTTAAAGATAGTAGATGTGTGTAGATCAGTGAACAAATGATATAAAAATGTGGTGAGCTACATGATTTTCCCTAGTGAAGAATTTGGATGCCCCAACGGTCTTGATTATTCTAAGGAAGTTCCCCCTCAAGCGGATGGGTGACGTGACGAAAAAAGGTGGAAAATCACTTGATAAGAGGAATATGAGGCTAGTGGAGGATTGACATTTAAAATGGGCTCGAAAAGGAGAGATGAAGGGTAAAAGGGAAAATTAGGATTTCAGACCTGAATAGAGGGTTGGGTAGGAGAAAATCATTGGTCATTTTTTATTCTATAGTTTTGATGATGGTAGATGATACATGTGTAGACATATGATGATGTGTTTGTGATTAATGAATTTTTTGATATGATTTTTTGAATGAGATGCATGAATGAATGTAATGACAATATGACTAACATTTCTCATAGCTTGAGCTTCCATTTAGATTTTGTATTTTGGAGCAACCTGTTTTGCTATTACACAATAGAGTTAACACCATGATTATTGAAGAACCATGATGATCAACCCATTATGTGCATAAAACACACACACACAACAAACAATGAAGAAAAACAAACCCAATATACAAACCCAATATACACAAAGGCTATAAATGAGCCAGGATGATAAAAAATACTTGTACTTGGTCTATAGTAACTATCAATGTAAAAAAATAGAAATAAAGACAATTAATATCCCTAATGTGTTCCATAATGATTATTGATTGAATTAATTTTCCCCGAGAAAGGACACATGCAAGGGGTAATATTAGATTAAAGACTGGGGTCATGTGACATTGTTATAGGATCTATATGGAAAATTGATTTGATTGAGTTTCCCCCAAGAAAGGATACATATAAGGGTAAGATTGGATCAGACTTGAAGAGTGGGATCAAGTGACACTCTTGTTGGATCCACGTTGAAGATTTATTTGATTGATGGGGTCATTGCCTCCAAACAAGGATACATGTAAGGGAGAGAATGAGAGATGAGATTTCCCAAGAGAGGATGCACACTATGGTTTTGATTTGTTGTAGGATATTTGGAATGATCATTAGGATAAGAGTTAAAAGTTTGATTTTGAGATGATTGTTGATTTGTTGTTTTTGGTATTGTTTGGAAGAGTACCTCAATGTTTGATAGTTGTGTGAATGTTTTGAAGTTTGTGGATAATGTTTGTCCATTTTTTTGATTTTTGACTAATTGTAGATGTTTTTGATTTTTGGACAAAAATATTTATTGTTTTTTGGATTTTTGATTATTTTTGAATGTTTTTGTATTTTGATTAATTTGAATGTTTTTGGATTTTTATTATTTTTGAATGTTTAGGATTTTTTATTATTTTTGAATGTTTAGGATTTTGGAATATATGATTTTGTTTTTAATTTTTACTTAATAAAGGGTGCACTATCTGAACCTATGTTCAAACAATTGTAAATATTTCATTCCATTGGTAGAATGTAGATGATATAGTGATAGGATGTATAACTCCTCTTGAACTCCATGCAACTAGTAAGATGTGAGGGATCAACACCAAGATCCAAGAAGGACATAAGAAAAATGAGATAGTGATGTGCAAATGAATATGATGGATGCAAAGACACAAGGTTAATAATGGTCCATTTGGGAAAATGTGACTCATCTCCAATTAAGATTATCTAACCGATTCCAAGATGATTTCACTTTATAGGTTGATGACTAGAATTAGACCTATAGGTGGCCTACTATTGTTAGCAAGATCTGGTGTAAGGAATGGTTTTCTCTCTTAACATGAGCAACTAAATTGATTCTTTGGATTTTGTATGATTAAGCACTTTTGATTCATTTTTTAAGGCTTTTTGTTACTTGATTTTTTTTAAAATGACCCCCTAAATTTTCCCCATACCACTAGTAAGAGGTAAGGGTTCAACACCAAAGACAAGATGTAGGTGAGTAAGGGTACCTTTCTCTTTTCCCAATCTCACATACCAATAAGAAGCATGGGCTCAACACCAAAGACTATGAAGGACAAAAGGTGTAATGATTTTGATATTTTTTTATTTTTGATTGATTTTGCCTTGTTTGTGTATTATTATTTTGGAAAGAAAATTTTCCCCAAATCTCATCCCCACATGACTAGTAGGATGCAAGGGCTCATCACCTTAGAATGAGATCATGGAAAAATATCTAGGTAAAGAAGTTTAGTGCTTTCTTGTTAATGAGAGAGCTTCTTTGAAATGATGATTTACCATCAGTAAGATTCTAGACAAGACTATACATAAAAAATATGGAATGGAAGAATCTAGAACAAGGATGAGATACACAATACCCCACAGAACAAGATTAACCTACGTCTTATAGGTGAAGAGTGTGAAGATATGATAATGAAATGATAGAGATATTTGCCAATGGATGAAATGATTAAAATTGTTTGTACAAGAGGCCTCCCCTAGTGTGGAGAGTACCCATGAATAAGAAGTTTTTCTTCTTTTTTTGATTTTCAAATAACGTTGTGATGAGGGGTTTGATATGCCTTTTTTTTTTTCTTTTTTTGTTTTTTTGATTTTTTATGTATTAGGGTTTGTAATGGACTCATCATTATGGAAGAGGTCCATGTTTTTGAATTTTGATTGGTCTTGATGTATGATATTTGGGTGATGAGGTAAATGATTATGTGATTTGATTGGTCCTAACTTATGAGACTTGGGTGGATGAGGTCCAAGTCAACAATGTGGATGGAAAGGTTTTGATGAGTAGGTTTGTATTGGCTAGATCATCAAAGAGGCCATGTGTGGATAAAGGTAATGTGTAATTTTGTATTTTGGAGTTCATACTCTCCAATACCTTTGTCAATGATATCCAATGTAGGTGGAGTAAAAGATGTTGATGGAGTAAAATATATAGATGGTTGGGGTTTGAAAATAATATTAGTATCAATGTTATCCTTGAGATGAATGGAATGACATGGGGAGTGAAGGATTGATCTATAGATGGGCCTTCAAGGAATCTTAATGATTTTGTAGAACAAATATCCAATATTGTTTTATTGTCTATAAGAACTTTTTGATTTTATGATTAGTGATGAATGCTTCAATACATAAGGAAATTGATTTTTATGATGTTAGATTTCAAAAGGTCATGAGGACCAAATGATAGGATTGAATTATTTGATGAAAGATTCATGATTAAATATTGAAATGGTTGTGTATTGATACCCTTAGGAACACACACATCATGGAGTACATGTGTAAGGATGTCTTGAAATGTAGGTGTTGTTTTGGTCATATCCATGAGAGGGATTTGTGTAGATGCCTTCTTTGATTGTTTGATAATGTCATGAGAAATAAACGAAGACTTTGCATTAGATGGCTATTGTGAAATAGCCATAGACTTAGGATTGGATGTTTGAGGTGTCATGGATGGTGTCCAAACTTTTTTTGTAGTGTTTCTATAACAAGGCTAGGGGTGTTGGTTTTGATGGTAGCCATGGTGTTAAGTATAGGATCTAACAATGAAATGATAGAATCAAGCTCAACATTATTTGATGATTGACCCTTATCTTTAGATTTTTCATTGGTATCGTGAGTTGGAAAAGGGTCCTAGAATACTTCCAATTTCACATTTGGCATTTTTGTATTTGATGTGTTTTTGACTTTAATGTCTCGTTTTCAAGTAAATTCTTGATGTAATGAAAGATATTTTGAACAATGATTCTTAATATGGCCATTGATGTGGTGGTATTCACAATATTCTAATTCTTTATACCATGTAGGTTTTGGTTTCCCTTCTTGAAGGGTCTTGTGATTGGATAGGTACCATTTTAACACTTGCTAATTGGGAAGAGGACACTAGAAAGAATTTCTCCAGAGAGGTGTGAATTTTCTTATTTGACTTTATGTGGAGTTGTTTCTTTACTAGATATTATGATTGGTTATTTATTTATTTATTTAATTGATTATTTGAAGGAATTTTGATAAGGCCTTTATCAATAAGGGTTCTCTCAATTTGGATTCCTTTTTTAATTACTTCTTCAAAGTTGTTTAGAGAATGCATTTGCATTTGGAATGATAGTTCCAAATTAAGATCTGTGATGAAAATAATTATCATCTCTTTTTAAGTATTAAGCAATGAAATTGGTTTGTAATTCATTGCCATCATTGAAGGAAAGAAGCGAATGTTCATTGTTCTATGATTTGCATTGCAAAGGTCCATTATGGTGAGTTTTGTTGACATATCATGATTTTTCTAGAAAATATCTAATCTATATGTTACATGTGGTTGCCATTGTTTAGTGAAACTAGTGTTTGATTTGATCAAAGGTTAAACAAAATGTTTTAGGTTGAATCAATGGATATTCAATTTTGATTCAATTAAGTTTGGATTGATATTAAAGTAGGTTAGGAATGATTTAATGAAATGTTTTCTTAAATTTGGATAAAGTGAATACCCAAAATATAAGACTTGAATTGGGTGTGATTTGATATGCTTAAACTTGGATAAAGTGAATATCAAAGTATAAGACTCCTAATTTAGTTTGATTCGATTTGGTTTACTTAAAAGGATTAAATTGTGGTTTGATTTGATTTTGATAAAATTGGATGTGATTTGTCTTGATTTGAATTCAGATTTGATTTGATTTTCTTAAATTTGGACGTATGTATCCAAATTTAAGACTTTTGATTTGGATTGGATATGCTTATACTTGAATATGGGTATCCAAAATATAAGACTTTGATTGAGATTAGATTTGTTGATTTTGATAGGATGATTTGGATGGAAAAAAGTTTGATTGGATTTATTTTTTTGTTTTACTAGATTAGTATTTAGAAGGGATAGGGTTTTTAGTTTTTGATAAATGATTTTAGAATTGGATTGAATTTGGATGATATGAGATGTGTAACACAAAATTTGTTAATATAACAATCTAAAAAGTAATAAAATTATTTGGCCCCATTTTTTTATGCTTCCTAGAGATAAGAATTTCACTCACTAATCCTTATCGAAATGAGTACACACACCAAAAAATTCTAGTTGTGGACTATACCTAATCAATCAAGAATGGGGTTATTACCACAAACAATGTTTAGTCTTCCTCATGGGTGATATTACTCAATCAGATGGGGCATAACCCTTTTTCTATCCAATCATCTCAATGCGCCAATTACTTTGGGGTTATTGTGGCACTCCTCACAATGAGTTTTAGGGCTTAAGCCTAAGTACTTCCCACAATTAAGCGGATGGGTATTTACCCTTATCCGAACCTACAATGCAATGTTTATTTTATATTTTTAATTTAGCAAAGTTTTGATTGTCTTTGACCAAGGAAACATGCTTGTAAGGTATTTAGTAGTTTTCTTCTTGATTTTTACAAGATGTTTCTAGTGAAGTGGTCCTACATAAAAGTGATTAGTAGTTTTCCTGCAAACACAATGTTAGAATAAAAGCAAAGCAAAAAAGATCACAGTTGTTTCTAATTATCAAGATATCTCAAGAGAACGAGAGAAGATCATATATGGTTTTTGATCAAAATAGATGTTAGAAATGAAGGAAATAAATGGAAAATAAGTATAATTGATTAGAAAAAGTTATTAAGAAAAGAGTTAGATTAGAAACTGAAAATGAAGTGAAATGAAATACTTTAAATTTTTAGTTTTGACAGGGGTTCCTTGCAGAAGGCATAACTTTCACTCATTTACTCCGTTTGAGGTCTTATTTATATTGTTGGAAAGATTAGAACAAGGTATATCATGTGAAGGGGACTTAAAACTATTTTTAGGTGATTTGATACCCAAAAACCATTAGGAAAAGATTAAAAAGTTGAGATAAAATTATAGTAAAAATATTTGGAAATAAATAAATAAAAGCCAAATCTATTTTAATGAATTAGGTTGTAGATCAGAGTCAGAAATGCATAGAAAATAGTAGGGGAATAATAAAATGTTGGAAAAATTTGAGAAAATAAACTTAAAAATACCATAGAATGCTTTGCACATACCTAGTATGATGCAAACAAAATTTATGTGACGCTAGCGCAAATAATGAGAGGTAAGGATTGTGTAATAACAAAATAGTGCGAGATAATGTAATGCTAGCATATATAATGTAATGCTAGCGAATGTAGTGCAATAATAGTACAAGTAAAGAAACAATAGTAAAAATATGAAGATACTAACACAAGTATGAAGATGCTAGCATAAATTTTTTAACACTGGCACAAATTACGTGTACGTACGTAGTGTAAAATTGTGTCATGGTAGTGCATGTAACTTGTAGAGCTACAAAACAAAATTTAAAACACAACCAATTTATTTGGTTTTTTGAAATTGTTCGCAATTTACTCCATGAAAATCCCTACAAATTGGTCATTGATTCTAAAATAGAAAGAAGAACAAAAATAAGGTTAATTTCATAGAAAATGATGAAGAAATGAAAAATATGTGGGTTTTTCCTACCGAGCATGCCATAAATGTATATAAAGAAATACTATAAAATGATATAAACAATGTAAATAAAAGTAAACTAGATTTTCCTTTGTATCTCTTTACGCAACCTCGGATGAGAATGTTGATGTTGTAGTATTTTCTTGTTCATTTCAAATTAATGAGTTAGCTACTAAAGAAAGTACACAACTCAGAAATGATGGAGGATTTATGTTACCTCTGATGCGATGTGATGGATAGATGGGCACAAAGTAGATGATGGATCCTTGTTGTGATAACCTACAAATAAGAATCACTAAACATAAAATGGATTAGATATGATATGTGGGGGTTTCCTAAAAAGTGGATCCAAGAAGCGTTAAATTCCTTGGTGGATGTCAACCCACGTTTGATAAAAGAAAGTAAAGTAAAGGATGAAACAATATATAACATGTAGAAATAGAAGTATTACTATTGAATCTGAAAAATGACTGAGATGGATCTAAAAGATAATTTGATTGAAATGAATGTAAATTAAATGTTACCCGGTTTTGGTCGATGGCGACCCAAACATGTAGAGTAGGTCGATGGTGACCTAGAAGGTAGATCTATAAAATGAGATAAATATGCAGGCTTGTAAAATCCTGAGTGCAAAATGGATAGTAACAAAGGCCTGTGGATGCTAGAAGATGACCTGTAGGATGTTCTCAAAGGTAGAAAACACCCAAGAATGGTAGAGAATAGTAGTAAGGAAGGATTAATTAGCAATTAAGACCTTGGTCAATGATGACCAAGTTGAGTCGACGATAAATTTAGTAGATTTGGGTAAGGCCGAGGTCAAAAGGATGAAATGGGAGACCTGCAAGCAAAAGAGGATGGAAGAGAAGGTTGTTGAAGAAGCTCTAAGTGTTGTTGAAGTTGATATGAACCTACAAAATGTTAGACATAAGAAAAAAAAGATAATATGATAAATATAAAGCAAAGCCACAATGATGATAATAATCTCATGAAGGATGGTCATGAGTGATGCAATCATGTTGAAACGATGTCTAGGAGATCTAGAATCTGTTGTAGGAATGCTCGTGCACAAGAGAAAGTTCATAGGTCATGAGGAAACTCTCCAATTCACATGTATATGATGATTATGGAAAGAAAATACTTAGCTTTATAGGGTCGATGGTATAGGTGGGTCACCTCCGACTACGAGGAAATTTTCCCCAATGGGGATGCTTTTTGTCTTTGATTGGGATTTTGGGATTTCTTAAGAGTTAGAAGAGTGCTTTAAAGCATGTAGGTGGGAAAGGGATTTTTAGGGATGTTAAGGAATAAATATAGAAAAGATAAGAAAGTTATAGAAAAGCAAGGGTATGTATGTATGTGTTAGGATAAAAGCATCCAAAATAGAAGGTTGGTTAGGGCATATAAGATATTAAATAATTAGTTAATTAATTAATAGGAATTAATTAATTAATAGGAATTAGATGGGCATTAAATGTGATAGGATAGAATGTGGGCACTTTAACTTAAATAAAAAGGGGGATGAATTAAATTAAGAAGGCCTAAGGTAAAGACCATGTTAAAATACGTGCACATGCGGAAGACGAATTATATATACCAATTTAGGTGTCTACATTTTCCCCTTTTTATTGAGTGGTTTGTGCTAGCAAGCCATGAGACAAAAATGAGATTAAGGGTAAATGAGGATTGATGAAAGGTAGATGATGAGATCCCCTCAAATGGGGATCGATGATGCCAAGGGAAATCGATGATGTGTTTGAAAAAGGTAGATGATAAAGGGCATGTGGGGGTGAAGAAAAAATGGGTAAAAATGATTACCAAGGCAAGATGCCCCAAGAAAAAAGGGATCAAAATAACAATAAAAACTATGGTGGTGACTCCAATATCACATTGGTAGAGGAAAATTATGGTCTCAACAGAGATGGGCTACAATGTTCTATGGGCCAATGAGTGGGTGAAGATCACTGCAGTATGGATGCAAGCCGTGATGACTAATAGGTCATAGGAAAACATCAAAATATGCAAACTAAATGCGAAAGGTATGTGAAATCCTTTGTACATGAGGAATCAAGTGAATAGGTATGCATCCATAAGGGACGAGGATGAAAGTTATGGTGCCCCAACATAGGACACAAAAAATGGCCGAGAAGGAAAAATGAAAAAGTGGGTGATGAATAATATGCCCCAAGGGGGAGTAAATATGGCCACAAAGGTGGAATTTGAGAACGTAGATGGTGCCCCAAAAAGGGCATAGAGTGAATGTTGATGAAAAGGTTCCCAAAGGGGGAATAAATATGGCCTCAAAGGAGGACTTCATGCAATGGTGCCTCAAAAGAGGCAAAATCGAGAAGGAAAACAAGAAATGAAATTCCCAAAGGAGGAGGTAAGTATGGCCACAAAAAGTGGACTTTGAGAGTATAAACATGCATGGAGGAAATAAATATGGCCACAACTATGGAATTTGTGATTCGGATGAAAAATTCCTAGAGGGGAAATAGGTATGGCCACAAAAGTGGAATTTGAAATTAGATGAAAATGTCCGAAAGGAAATAGGTATGGCCTGGTAAGACTTTGAAATGGATAAAAATGACCACAGGGGAATAGATATGGCCAAAAAGTGGAATTTGAAATTAGATGAAAAATGCCTAGAGGGGAAATAGGTATGGCCCCGGTAGGACTTTGAAATTGGATGAAAAATTCCCAGAGGGGAAATAGATATGGCCACCAAGGTGGACTTGTGAAGAATTCCCAAAGGAAATGATGCAAGATAGATGAGGGAAAGTTCATAATAATTATTACAAAGGCCAATGATGATGACTGATGAAAATCAATGATGACCCAAGGAATTCAATGGTGACTAGGTATCGGGGGCTATATAAGCCCAAGGTTTGTTTAGAAAATCTCACTTTCACACACACATTTGATGAGCAGACCGGAGTGATTAAATAGAAAAGTGCAAAATGGAGGTCATAGGAGCAACGAGAGGAAATGACAGAGGGTGCGAGAGGATGGTGAGTAACAAAACCCACACTTGTTTTCAATGTTAATTTTATGTTTTATTATTTTTGCATTTTTTTAATAAAAAGTGGATGACGCCAAGGGTGGTTGGGTGACCTAGATGGGTGACATCGATCCATCCCTAAGGTGTGTCAATCAAACCTTAAAATGCATCGACCCAACCTGGGTCGGCATCGACTAGGGTTAGATTGGATAATTTAGGGTTAAATTGGATTTTGGATGAATTTTAAAGAATTTTGAATGGACTTAGATCAATGATCTAATGTATACATGTTTTATTTATGGTTGCAGGCCAAAGAGACCCTATATTTGAGAGATCGAGTTCCTACTATATATGAGCATATTAGAGGAGATGTGACATATACGAGTGGGATCACTTGGCCACAGTGGGGTTAGATGGCTTTAGATATTATTAGAGGATCCCACGGGATGTGGGATTATGATTTATTTAGTGGAGAGATGGGATCAATAGACTTGTACATTTTGGTTTAGGATAGGGGAGATGACCATCACCTTGGAGGATGTGTATTGGATTCTTAGGTTGTTGATATAGGGGAACACATATAGTTCCCATTACCATGAAAAATTAGTAGTGTTGATGTGGCTATTTGGAGCCGATGCACCCCATATCATATTTTCTTCAGGATTTTTTCTTATGAGCTGAGGTATAAGGCTAGAGTGCCACACAAACATTGATATGTATGGTGATGATGGTTGTGTCTTGTTATGCATTACCAAACTCGGTGGAGCTTGATTTCCATGGGCACTAGCTGGTGTAGTGGTTGATATTATGTGGATCACCAAATAATATTTTCATTTTGGGACTGCTCTGTTAGCTCAGGTTTACCATGATATTTCCATGTATAGGGAAGGTGAAGATCAGGACTAGATGTTGGTTTCTTATTCCACTAATTGGGTGTATGAGCACATATGTATTGATTTGGCCACCAGGATTCCATGAGTCATTAATGACCATATAAAGTTAGAGGTGGGATTTTTGAGATGAGGGACGATTAGGCCTTTGGAGACATGAGTGAGAGGAGTGTGGACTGGTATGTTGATAGGTTGGCTGAGTTAGATGTCGATCAGATTAGATGACATCCATACCGAGAGTTCCCACATGGCTTGGTGTAGACACAAAGTTGGCAGAGGATGAGGAGGAAAAGATGGATACAAGGGGAGATGACCGGAGATGATCGAGGCCATTTAGTTTGATCGAGTGTGGAAAAATTTGGATTTATACAGATAAAGTGCCTCATGATCCTATTTTATACAGAGGGAGGAGCTTGACAGAGAGTTTCATCAGTCCTATTATGACAGACCCATTGGAGGAGGAGCTTGCACCATGGAATGACGATGAAGATGTGGGAGTTAGAGTAGGGTACTTCAACTATATTACTGAACATGGGTAGCTCGGGTGGTTGTAGAGGGAGGAGAGGAGGAGGTAGAGGAGATGAGGAGATTGAGGTTGAGGTAGAGGCTGCCTCCGGAGGTGGTTGAGGTAGAGGTGCCTCTGGGGAGGTGGAGATGGTGGTGCTTAGATAGTCCATGGAGGTGGCATGATTAATTTGGAGTTGGATCGAGATGAGGGTAAAGAGAGATACAACTCTACATAGAAATGGGATGTGGTCACAAAGAGAGAGATCAAGCTATCTAGGATAGAGACCACTATCACATATAGAGGGAGGCCTACAAGGCCCATGTTTTGGTGATCTTTCTACTATTTTGGTGACATAGTCGATTAGTGGGGCTTAAGAAACACCATAGGGGTCGGGATAGGTGACACCTCTTGGTATGATTTCCATGGATAGGTATAAATCCCTATCCATAGAGGCTAGGTATTATGAGGGGATCTTGTTTGAGAAGCTTCAAGAAGACACTCTACACTACTTATGAGGAGCACCTTCATAGGACATACTCGACATGGAGGAGCCGTGGGTCATGTCTAGGAGCACAAAAAAGTGTGGCGCAGCCACAATGAGTGGAGGGAGGCCATGAGGGTGGTGGTGATGCGTAGGGATCAGTGTTGTACCTACCCTTGGAGGAGAGGATTTGAGGATTTTGGATGTATAGTTTACATATTTTGATAATATCTCTTCTTTGAGAGAGGGTCCTTAGAGGCCAATTTAGATATATTGAGATAATTTTGATGTATTGATATATATTTTATATATATATATATATGATTTTTTGTCATGGATTATTATGTGTTTATTATATGATGTGATGAATTATGGATTTGTGATGTGATGGTGATGATTATATGTGCATTTATTTATATTTTATTTTCAATTTAGAATGTATGATGAAATAGTTAATGTGATATTAATGATGATATGGTTACTTTGGAAGTATATGTGTATGGATAAAATGATGATATAAATGTGTTGTATGTTAATGAAGACCATGATTATATGTTTTTCTTTGAATTGATCATGGTGATTAGAATGTATATGGTAAAATGTGATGTGAATGGAAAATAAATTTTAAAATTGATGTGATTAATGATGAACATAAGTAAGAATAAATGTATGTAGGATAGGTGGATGGCATATAGGTGATTAAGATAAAGAAAGATGCACTTGTGGTGGAAAAATGAAATAGGAATGAAAGACAAATATGATAGGATTAAGGATAGAACGTAACATAACGATGGTGACCTATAGGTGTGAACAATAATATGTCATATCAAGGAATGTGTAGGAAAATATGCCTCCAATTGCATTGGAGGTAAACAAGAAGGGGATCCAGGTAACGCAAGGAACATGTGATCAAAGTAGATTTTAGCATATAACCAATGACATTGGTCATACCAAATATCATAAGGAGGATGGATAAATTAACTCATCAACATAATGTCAACACAATAAAGGGGTTTAGATGTAAACTTGTAGGTGGGATGAGGGTTCTCCAAAGTGGTGTTCCCTAAACCTATGCCTAGATTTGGGAAGGAGAAAGAGAAAATGATCAATGCGAAGTCTTTTCTAGAAGAAAGCTAATCAATGTGAGAAGATTTCTTAGGATGCTAATAAAATGGAAGGTTGATCAATGCGGGAATCCTTCAAATTCCATAATAAAAGAGTATCCATCCTTCAGGGTATGGTCTACTTTATACATAATATAGATGGCAAGAATAATATATGATAACCATCCTTTGAGGGATTGGTCTATTTATTTGATTTTGATTTTTTTTTTTGCATGAACAACTATCCTTTGAGGGATCCATCTATTTTTAATAAATTTTATTTTTGACAAGAGCATCCATGATTTTTGATTTTACATGGGGGAGAGATAGGACTAGCTAAGTAGACCACTTAGGAGGGGATAATGAATGTACAAGAGACACCCTAGACCCTTTACATGGTTCCAATAGGTGAATAAGAGGGTGATGGATGTAATGATCATGAAGTTCTCCTCAAGAAGGGAGAACCTATCCATAAGGAACATGCTATGGGAAGAGCCGTGGTGCCCATATTTAAGGTCACGTCTAGAAGTGATGGTAGAACCCATAATTCCAAATCATCATAATGAGAGATGGAAAGGTAAGATGGAGGAATAATATAAAGATATGACTAAAGGCACTAATAGACATGCTAATAGTAGAATGATCGAAAGTGCAATGTGTTAAGAGGTTTACTTTTGGTTTACCATCAAGGAGGCAAATCAATAGGCTCCCGACCTATACTTACAAGTGATAATGTATGGTCCAATCTAGTTAGGGGAAAATTTCCACGTTGGAGCCTTTTAGAGTGGTGGCGTTATTATGACGAAGTCACCAAAATTAAAGTCGCGTTAAGATAGGATATGATTAGAGCTATAGATGAGCGGAGATGAATACTATGTGATCCACTAAGGAAGTGAGGAAATACATTTTCCTAATGAGATGAAGAGATAAATACCTAAAACAAAGTATGACACCCCAAGTAGTGTAAAAATATGGCCACGAAAGTGGACTTAGGATGAGAGAAAATGGTCCCCAAGATAGGGAAAAATATGGATAAGTTTAGATAGGATTGAATGAGATGAGTTGGATAAAAATTATAAAATATGTGTGACACTTTGGAAATGAGGAGGCGAGAATGATGGCCAAAAAAGTGGACTTATATAGAGAAAATGGTCCCCCAAGAGAGGGACAAATTATAGAATAAGCATAACAACTTAGAAATGAGAAGGTGAGAATAATGGCCACCAAAGTGGACTTAGAATGAGGATATGGTGCCTCCAAGATAGGCATGAATATGGCCATAATGTTGATATTCGAGTAAAGCCATGGTGCTTCTCAAGGGAAGCACAAATATAACAATGTAGGTGGTCACAAGAGGAGAAGATGATAGATGGATAAGTTGGATAAGATTGGATGAAGATAGGATAGATGAGATAAGATGATGTCAAGTATGGAGAGGAACTAACCTGAAGTGGACTGATCCTATAAAGAAGTCCCCTAACGTCAAAAGATCTATGGGGATAGATGGATGGACTAGAAGACATGAAAGGATAAATGATAAAGGGGATGATATCTCGATAAGAGGGATATAGATAAGATAATGGATGTCGAAGAGATGAAATGGATGTCAAATAGGTGCTATATAAGGAGGCCAAAAAAAGTCAATGAATAAGGGAGGACCTTCATTAAGAGGAATAATGTGTGAAGGAGGGATGATAGAAGATGATGTGGACAGATAAGGAGGTCTGGGTAATTGGATGGATGGGGATGTAGAAACAGGGATTGAATTAGTTGTGGATGAAATGGTAGAAGAAGAGGAAGTAACCCGAAGAAGGTAATTGTATGATGGAAAAGTGACAAGCGAGCATGGGAATCTACAAATAACTCTTCCTCATACTTGACCTCCCAAGGTCGTGTTGAGACAAACAAAGGGGGATGGAATATGCGCGGGTATAGGAAAACTTAGTCAAGCAATCTTATGTCTTCGATGTGCACAAGTGGAATATGTGAATCTAAGGCAAAGAAGGCCCTCCTAACTTGAAATGGCATGATAGATCAGATTAGTAAGGATGACTACTCGAAGGCTCCAATCAATATCGAGCTCTGGCGTGATCCGATCTATAGGTTGTGGGATACGTGGAAAATGACTTGGGATGGTTTCGTGTATGTCTCTAGACAGGGTCATATGATGGATGATGGATATATAGCGGATTCTATGGTTGATTCTCTGGTCTAGTCTAGAAATCTTTAGCTTTGTTAGCTGCTATGTCTAACAAGGATAATTGTATGCGATGATGATAGGTAGAAGTGGAGTAGATCTGAATACTAATGTGCGTAAGCCAACATCTATGTTTGATTGACCTGTGGACTCGTTGGGTTGTGAGATTTGTGGGTCACAACCATAGATTCATGGTTGTTGTGGATCTACTATGGTCATGTGTGGGATCAGTCCCTAATCCCTAGTATCCAATAGTCATATGCCTTTTTGGCCTCTATGTTCAAAATTAACAGTTGTGTAATCTTCTCAGAGTATCTCACAGGCGTTCCTGCAACCTGAATTCTTAAGCTAGTATCTATGTCTGTGAGAGTGTCTCTGCATCTGGCTATGGGACCAAAGGGTCACAACCAAATGTTTGCTCTCTTTCAAGCCCTTCTACAGTCATGCGGATATTTATCTAGGGTAATCTATAGTTTGGCTGATTTGACCAAAATGTGTGCACTTGGTCGTCTTCTATATTTAACCCGCTTAACTATGAGCTGATCTGTTGTAAGTCTGTTGTTGTTCGGAAGACTTGGATTCTAAGGTTCTGATCTATATCAGTTATTGCCATAATAAGATTGGGTTGAGGCACGATTGGCTCGAATACATATTCTCTGGGCTCTCTAGGTCCCATGATTGTCATACAAAAACAAACGATATAAAGATAACTAATGACAGAATAAACTAAATATGCAAGATATATCTATGTATATTTCTAAGTCTGATACTTATTGATAAACTACTGAATAGATTTTAAAGAGCAATTATCTAATATATCTAAAATTGACAACTAAACTAATAACGCAATTAAAACAAACAAAGCAACCGAGTATAGCTACTTGTTTGTGCAATTTGTAGATCTATTCTAAATAACCTGATAACTGATCTACTCTATTTGAAAGACTCTCGATCCTACCTCAGAAGTGAGGAGTGAATCATAGTTTCTCAGAAACTATCAATCCCCACAGCTTCCCAGAAATATCGAAAGTAAAATTAACTAAAATGAAATGATTGGCTACTCTATTTGATATGATTTTAACTAGAACTTTGAAAGCTAGAACCTAGATTCTGCAGAACAGTGGTGAATCTGATGGTGTGTGACCTTGTCCCCTCTTAGTGTGATCTCCTCGTTTCTTCGTGCTCACGTTGATCCGAGAAAAGCATGTAATGCTAGCATCAGCAGTAGATATTGGAGTAATGGCAGCTTAGGATGTAGGCCGAATACAATGCGAGTAGGAGAGGATAACGCAAGAGTCCAAAGCATTGGCTTATGTAATTCCTAAGCGGGATTTATTGCGAGTCATGCAACATAAAATGTCCAGAACTGAAACTATCTTGTTTGAAGAACAAAACCTACAAATTTTAATGGCTTCCTTTTAAAAATAAAACTATCCTACTCCAATTGATTGATGAAATAATAACAACATTTGCACAAGGAGATATGTGGCTTTCTCGACAGCTAAACAATACTAACCATGCATACAACAAATGAAACTATGAATCCTAAGAAAAATTGAAAGGCTAAACTATTGAAATGAGAAATTTAGAGAGGAAAATTTGAGGGGCCATTTTCTTGAGCACAAGCTAGCTATTTATAGAATTCCATTTACCCAAAGGTAAAAACCAATTTGATCTCTTAAACCATAAACAATGCCAAAACACTATTCCAAGGAACCAGAATCATAAATACAAGAAAAGGTGGTGAAAAAGATGGTAAACGTTGAATTTTATGTGAGTCACATTAAAAGAACATTCTGGAAAATGCGTGAAGGAACACATGAAGGAGCCCGGGGCTGCGGCCCCTGACACCGCAGGTCATGGCGGTTTAGTGGCGGTAAAGAACAAAACACAAAGAAAAAGAGGGGAAAAGAGAAAACAAAGCACACAGGGGCTAAGCGGGACATGCGGGATGTTAATGCATACTTGGAGAGCTTTTTCAGATCCCAAACACCTTGCGAGGAGACATGTATCATCATTGGGGCACATGTTATGTTGTTCGATGGTGTAGTACCCTATAATTTTGGGTACGTACATATTGCCCCCTCGGAGAATCGCTTTAGCCATGAAGAGGTGTAAAATGGTGGATCTAAGTATGGCGGTCCCAAAATGGGAAGTTAGAAGTTATACCTGACACGTCCATGTGTTGAAATGACGCCATCTAGAATTCCCGCCACCGTAAATGAAAAAGGACTCAAGTGCGAGATAGACAAAAAGATCGAATAATAAATACTAAAACATTATGAAATGAAGATGTACCATTTGTGTGGGGATAAGAACTTACCTCCATCGGCGCTCCAAACCTGCAAAAAGGGGATTTAAAACAAGTCAGGGTGCTATATATGTAAAAGTGGGCCCATTTTCCTATTCATTTGCACGTGTTGATTTGGTTGATTTTGAGCTCTGGGACCCACGGTGACGGTTTCTCACGAGAGTATAGTCAAAATGTTTGGGATGAGATCGTGATCATGCCTCCACGAGTGGAACACCGACCCGTGAGATCACATTAGTTTTTTTGATATTGGCAAATAGTTTTTCCCTAAAACTATAATGTTGAATACTTTGTCATAAGGCCTATAAGCCGGAAAATGTCGAGAATAGGTTTAGCAGAGGGCGCCTACTGGGTAAGCTTTGTTTGAAAAATCAGTCTTTATTTTGCATTTTTACAGATTTTAGACTTAACCCGCAAAACAACGGAAAAAAAAACAGCCAAGACGATTACCAAGAAACAATAATATTAACAAAAAGAGCAGTGGTATCCAGGACTACTTCTTGGCGCTTGATCAATACCGATCTTGACTTTTTCCAAGCTTGAAACATGCCTAACGCGGTCAAAGCATCCATCTTATCGAGCTCTCAATGGTTTGTCTTGCTCTCTTTATCATTTCAAAGCTGTATATGCTTTAGTTAGAAACACTCTTGGCATTAGACCCACGATAAACTCCTCGATGGCCCTAAAGGCTGCAATATTGTAGTCATGTCTGGAGAAGCCTATCCCATAGAGCCGAGAGAGGAGGTGATTTTTTTGTAGTATTAGATGCCCTTTATTCTCGATGT
Source organism: Taxus wallichiana var. yunnanensis (assembly GCA_018340775.1). Lineage (NCBI taxonomy): Eukaryota > Viridiplantae > Streptophyta > Pinopsida > Cupressales > Taxaceae > Taxus > Taxus wallichiana. The sequence continues at coordinate 694,760,293 of CM031237.1, forward strand.
GCTCCCTTCCCCCTCCATGCTTTTATCACTTTTTGCATGTTGGTTTTTCACCTCAACCTTGACTTTAATCTATCTCTAAGGCCTCCAATTTCTTAGAAAACTTATCCATCTCGTGCCTCCCGGAGTGGCCATTACTTCTAATGTTCATGCAGATCTGAGCAATATCAAGCTCAAGAGGTTCATCCCCCACAGCCAACGAGTCTCAAGGCTTGAGTCGCACAGAAGCCCTAGTGACTCGTTTAGAGGTAGAGGCAAGGTGGGTGGCGAGGCAGCAGCGGGAGGAATAGAAGATCTATTCTAGCATGCCATCCCATTGGGGGTATTCACCAGGCATTATGGGGATCAGGAGAGCAGGGGGGAGGAGACAGGATTACTTTATTCTTGCAACAGTCCCCCATCAAAGGGGGAGCCGAGGCTGGGAGAGTAAGGCTGACCGGATACTTAAGAAGGCAGAGCTCTGTGGATAAGCGAGATCAGCCCTTGTGCAGGGAACCATTTATGGGGTATATGTCCATCCGACTCCAAAATGGAGCGCTCAAGAGAGTTTAACAAATAGTGCGAAGCAAGAACCTATCCTACGGAGTGGTTCAAAAAGAAAGGTGCTTAGCGGGACAAGAATCCAACACCGCATCTCAAGGAGATGAAACGAATCATCATGCGGGTGACTTCATCGTTTTGGAGGTGGAATTGAGCTTACACCATTTCCAAGGCCATGGAAAATAAGCTTCTCATCCTCCTCCACAAATCTTCTTTCTTGACCTCTTGATAACCCTCTTGTTGAAGAAGCGGAGTACCCTTCCGTGCCGAGGCCTCAGCTTGACTATGAGCTCTTCATTGATAAGAATTTTCTCCCCCATAGTGGCATTGTCCTCCCATTCCATTCCTTGGCAAAGCGAACTTAGAGATGCTTTGATCATGCCCTTGCATCCTTTCAACAAACCTGGTGAAGCCGCCAATGCTAAGAATGTTCCAAAGCTCCTCGTGTTTTCTTTCCAGTCAGGGTCCGTGCCACGGCTCAATTTGACAGGTAGGCCCTCCCATCTTCACTGTGATGTGTTGGTTACATAGACAATTTCGAGGATACCTTTGAGCGTGGAGAGTATTACGATTCTTGAGGTTGAAGGTCGCATAAAAATAGGAACTATAGCCTTAGTCTTCTCACGAGAATTGTGTCCATTCTGTTTGCCCCCAAGTCACGCGTGAAAACCCCTTCCTTCGGCTTTCACCTTGAAGTTATCATCGGTTTTCATGGAGCTTAAGCATCCGGATATCAACAGCCCATATCAGAGAGCAAGTTCCTCCGGTGCGTGATTTTTAAATCCAGATATCTCCACTTGAAGTTCCTTAAAAAATCTTGCTATTATTTGAATTAGATATCATTTGCCAGGCCATATACTTTAAAGCAAAGACACATGTGGAAGATATCATTTGCCGTTTGAGATCACATGTTAGTTTTCTTGATTTACCATTTTATCCCCAAAAGATTAAAATGTTGAAATCTTTTTCATGGGGGTTATTTTCAAAAATATCAATTTTAATAGATTTATCTAGGGGGCCCTCAGTTGGGTAGGCTTTGTTCGAAATCAAAAAATGGGCTTTATTTGTGTTTTTAGGCATCATTTAGGGCATGTGACCCGTACGGAAATTTGAGACACGACCGCCGCCAGGGGTGGCGGCGAAGCATGACCGCCGCTTTGAACAGAGCGACAGTTACAGACCACCGCCTTTAAGGCGGCGAATGGAACCGCCACCTGCCACTCGGGCGGCGGTCCTTCACAAAATGCCTAAATAACACTTATTTGAATTTGTTTTTGCATTTTTAGCATCTTTACCTGCTTTCATGATTTTCTAATGTCATTTGGATACTAACTTACTCTATTTTTGTGTTTTTGGGTGTATGTAATGGAGGAGTATATTCGATGGAGTCGAGAGAAGAGAGTGTGATTGGCTCTCGATAGTATTAGATGCCCTTTCTCAAGATGAGTAGGACTCTCTTTAGAGGCCATATCTTTGCATATCACGGGTTCCGCATGTTGCACCATCTAGTCACATACTCATGACTTATTTTCATATTGGGATGCATTCGGAAAACTTTCCGATTACAATCCGAGGTGAGTGGACCATTACTTTAGAAATTCCAAATGTTTACCGTATCTAGGGGTCACGATCATTGGGAGATGGCTCACTCTTGAGACAACGAGGTCATGGGCTCGAGAAAGTGCAGTGGGCCTTGTTTATGGGAGATTAGTTATCTCCACCGGTTTGAAAAGAAGGGTGAGGTCCAATCTATTCCTAGCACTGCCTATCCCCTTGATTCGCCGAGGCCATCATGGGGATCCTTGCATTGAGATTGATCGGGGACAAGGGAGGAGACATCTTATTATATTGTTGGTCCCCCATCATTGCAGTTGAGGGGACATGGATGGATCTATGCTTTGGGAGCCGACATACTTGGGACTACTTACCATGATTTTCCAAGGGTGGTCTTTTATAGGGGCAGCCATTGAGCCATCCGATCCTGGTTATGAGACTGCTTACATGAGCATTTCATCCCTATGGCGAGAGGTGTCTTGGTGGTAGATCCCAGAGCTATGAGGGCAGCATGATGGATAGACATGTTGGTGTTGAGTGCCTCATTGTGGTTTTATTTGCCTTCCTTGACCACTTTGACATGGAGGCCACACCTTATCAGGCCATGGTAGGTTTATGGGGCGAGGAGGCTCTTACTTTGATTTCTTTCTCCACCACAGGCAACTTGTTGAATTGGAGTTGAGGTGGGGAGGGTGGAGATACATCCTTTTGGTTGAGTACCTTGCTTGCCTCGGCTTGCCTTTACGTGGGTATGCTTCCCTCGATGGTGCCGAGTATATAGATCGGTATGAGAGGCTAGAGGAGGTCCTAGAGGCTAGGGTTGGACAGTTGTTACTCTTGGTGTCCCCATTGTAGCTAGGAGGGTAGTACATGCTTGAGGGAGAGCCGGTGCTCCTTAGGCACCCTTACTTCAGATTACCACCGGTCCTGCCCATAACAGCGACGACCCCATTGACATAGACTCTAAGTCTGAGGAGTTCACAGGGGGGAGATGGAGGAGGAGACTGAGGCTGAGGTCAGTGAGTCAGGTGGAGAAGAGGACAGTGATCCACGAGTGGTGAGATACTTAGGATATCTTATAGGCAAAGAGGGTGGAGCAGAGTGTGGAGAGGGTGACTCTGGCTTCAGAGGAGCCACTCTCTTAGGGCCTTAGTGGAGAGGATGAGTCCGTAGCGGGATGCTATGTTGTTCCAGCCACAGGAGGAGTACCTCAGTTAGCGGTGACATCTGTGGTAGGTGCTGACCCTAGGGATCCCTCTTGGAGGCCTAGAGATCCGAGTGAGTTACCATCCCTCTCTTAATATTTGTCTTTAGCTAGGATTTGTCTTAGTTGCTGTCTCTACTCTTGTTTGTTTTTGTTTTTATCTCTTGATTATTTCTAATTGGATTTTCTCCTTTGCTTGTAGAGACTGCTGATGAGTGGTGAGATCTGATTCATCGGGTATGTACTGATACCCTGATGATCCCTATGGAGAAGACCCATGCGGAGCTATCCGTGGATGCAGGGGAGCCTTGAAGGTGCAGCGAGGCATACCGACATTTTCCCCTATCTGGCATGTGGCCGTAGGATGGTGTCTACCCTCATCCGAGTTGGTTGGTAGGGTATAGGACAATAGAGCACCTAATGAGGAGTCACTCTCATGGTGAGACCGTACAACTGCTCCTTGGGATCGTGAGCCCTCCATGCACTCAGAGCGCCGCGTAGCCGGAGTCCTAGGCGTGGACGTGCACCCTCAAAGGGATCTCATAGGGGTTGAGAAGCCACTTGGCTCTCTTAGACTATTTGTATGATGTATTTTGTATTTCCCGGGCTCTTTGAGTGTTTTGACCATGCTTAGCACATGATGGCATTGTATACAAACTTGAAACATTTGATATATTTATATATATATATTCTTTTTGATCGAGACTCTTGGTATTTATGACTTTGTTTTCCATATGTAAACTATAATGTTGTTTTTATATGTTTTGAGAATGTATGCAATGGAGAACAAATGATACAAATGTTTACTTTCTTTTTGTATTTCGTGATGTTGATATATGATAATGTAGACACAATGTGATTTCAACTTTAGTTTCTATAAGCAATTTTTGGTACTTCATATTTGTTTTGACAAAATGTGATGATAAACCTGGTATGATGAGTGATAAACTTGCCCCACTTCCTAACTCCACGCAACTAGTAAGATGTGAGGGCTCATCACCGAGAGCTAAAAAGGGCACAAAGCTTATGAAATGTGTTGAAATGGTAGTGATGAGAGATAGACAAAGATTTGGTGGAACCAAATTAGGATGCTCTGAAGCCTACTCTACTCGAGTGACTCCATAGTTTAGATGTAACTTGCTTTGCAGTTTATCTAGACTTAGATCCGTAGATGGCCACATGGTAGACAAAATATGGGTTTCAGGGTTTTGAACTCTCTTGGAATTTTGGACATCTGATTCATTTGTTTTTGACTCAAGATTTCAAAAGTTCATTGGAATTGTTTTCTTATGACCTTCAATGTTTATTTGTCAAGAGGACCCCCTACACCTTGCCCCATGCTACTAGTAAGAAGCATGGGCTTATCACCATGGACAAGGTATAGGTGAGTAAGGGCATTCCCATCCTTTCCCAACCCTACGTCACTAGTAAGAGATGCAAGCTCATCACCGAAGGTTGGTAGGGCAAGGAAATGTGTAAAAATAAAATTTTCTGTTTGATCTATGTTTGACTTGCTTATTTGAGCAAAATGTCAGTGTGTTCTTATTTCCAAAGAGATATACATAGGGGATAGATGTGACATGATGAAGCTTCTAGAATAGACCATAGGCAAGGCACCTATCCTAAGAAGAAACCAAACATGAGAAAAAGCATACGTAGATCTTGGTATGGTTACCGTTAAGACTTTGTCATATACTAGCTTTATTTGATGAAATGATTATGAAACGGTTGATGATGCTATGAAAGTGAAGAAGTATGATTAGAGTGATTCATGCCAATAACATCAGAAGTTTGTAATGAATTTCTTTGAGAATGAGTTCCTTGATCACAAAATTGTACGAAACAAGTGGACAAAATGAACCTAACTACATGAAGATGCAATGTAGATATATTTATACAAATAGTGCTGGTTGCTTATGCATAGAATCGTTTAAGGTGTAGGGAATTGATAGTTTCACCAAATTCCTCACCTTCCAGTGTACATAAGAGATATGCACCATTTCCATAGTCCTTCGTGACTCGGTATGGGCCCAACCATTTGGGCTGGAATTTCCTTCCTTCACCGGTCTTTTTATCGATCCAGCTATCTAGTCTTAGAACTAGATCTCCTTCATATATATCTCATTCATAGACCTTTTTGTTATACTATCGGCACATCCGGTCAGCATAAACTCTATGCCACTGTTCAACATCTAACCTGGCCTCATCTAGGCTTTCTAGTTGGGAGAGACGTGCTTCTCTATAAGCTTCTTCATCCAGAATCCCTTGTAATGAAATACAAAGACTGGGTATTTCAACCTCAAGTGGGAGAACTACTTCCGCTCCGAATACCAACGAGAGAAAGGAGTTGCTCCTGTTGGTGTTCTTATTGAGGTTCGGTGGGCCCACAAGGCCGGGTATAACTTTAAATGCCAATCTCTTTTGTTTTCTTTCACTGTTTTGAGAAGAATGGCCTTTAATGTTTTGTTTGTTGCTTCAGCCTGCCCATTGGCTTGAGGGTAATACAAGGAGGCCGTATGATGACTTATTTTAAATTTACTGCATAGTTCATGGACCTCATCATTTTTAAAGGAAGTACCATTATCTGAGATAATGATTTGCAGGACACCGTACCTACAAATGATCTGGTTCAAAATGAACTTGGTGATCACGGAACCTAGTATAGTGGTAAGAGGCATAACCTCTACCCATTTGGTAAAATACTCGGTGGCCGTGATTATGAAGTTATGGCCATCTGTTAGATGAGGGAGAGAATTTCCCTATCAAATCTAGGCCCCACATAGAAAAGGGCCATGGAGTAGTGATTGGTTGTAGAGCTTGTGCCGGCATGTGAATCTCGTGGGAGAATTCTTGGCATTTATGACACCTGCGTACAAACTCTACTACGTCGTGTTCTAGAGTGGGCCAGAAATAGCCCATCCGGTGTATTTTGTGAGCGGTGGCATGGCCACCGAAGTGGCCTCCACACATGCCACTGTGAGATTCGTATAGAATTTTTTTGGATTCTTCTGTGTCAACACACCTTAGGAGCATTCCATCGAAAGCCTTACGATAGAGCACCTATTCTATAATAACGTATTTAGCTATGATAATGCGTAAACACCTTCTTTTTGTGGTGTAGCATCTTCTAGATAAGTATGGTCCATGATATAATTAATAATATCAGTATACCATGGACATTCAGAGATGGGAGGTCTAGTTTCGACATAGTATATGCATTCATCGGAAAGTCCAGATCTACTAGATCACCTCCATCTAACGGGTTATCAACTAACCAATCTACAATGATTTGTCCCTTAACGGACTTTTGATTTACAAATGTTAATTCAAATTCACCCATTAAGGTTATAAAGCATCCAACCTTTTTAGACAAGGATCCTTGTGTGAGGAAAGTTCGTAAATGGTTTGTTTTTACAATGACTTTTGTTTCTTGATTTAGCATGTAATGTCTTAAGCATTTGGTTGTAAAGACTATGGCAAGGCATTCTCATTCTACTTGCGTATAATGTGTTTCATAATCAAGCAATGTTCGGCTAATGAAATAGATCACACGTTCTCATTTGTCATCATCTTCTTGGGCTAGCATGCAGGCTAGTGAGACATTGGTAGCTCATGAGTATAAGATTAAAGGGTGGTCTGGCTTAGGTGGCATTAGCATGGGTGGTGAAATGAAATAGATTACTTAAAGCTTCATTGTAGTCTTTAGTCCAATTGATACTATAATCTTTCTTGAGTAGATTGTTGATTGGATGAATGGAAAAGCTTAAATTGGGGATGAATCTTTAGATTGCATCGAGTTTTCCAAGAAATGACCTAATTCCAGATTCATCCAAAGGTGGGATCATTTCAAGAACAACCTGGATTTTGGCTGGGTCTACATCGATCCCTCGTGATGATATAATGTAACCTAGGAGCTTCCCTCCTGTCACACCAAAGACACATTTTTCTGGATTTAGTGTGACTCCGTATTCTATTAGACGTGAAAGGATGATGCGGAGTACTTCCGGGTGATCACAACGCTTCTTGGCCTTGGCCAACAAGTCATCTACATAGGACTCCATGATTTTGTGAATAAGATCATGAAATATGTATGTCATTTCCCGTTGGTATGTAGCGCCAGCGTTCTTGAGACCGAATGGCATAACAACATAGCAATAGGTTCCCCAAGGAGTTATAAACATGGTTTTGGCTTGGTCTTGTTCGGATATTCTAATTTGATTGTATCCTGAGAATCCATCCATGAGAGACAAAAGCTCAAACCGGTTATTACATCAATGATGATGTCAATGGATGGTAATGGGAAGTCTTCCTTGGGGCACACTTTGTTAATGTCTCGAAATCTATGCAAATGCGTATCTTCCCATTCTTTTTGAGAATGGGAACGATATTAGATATCCATTGAGAATAATCGACTGGTTTGATGAATCCTACTTGGAGGAGTTTCATTACTTCTTCCTTTACCATGAGAGCTACCTTGGGTTTCATTGGTCTCGATTTTTGTTTAACTGGCTTTGCATCTAATTTGGTGATGAGATTATGTACCGCGATGTGTGGTGCAACCCCTGTCATTTCTTTATAATTAAATGCAAAAGCCTTCTGATGTTCTTTGAGGATTCGAGTGTGTATTTCTACTTCTTCTGGAGTTAACGAAGATCCTAGTTTCAAGATCCTTGGGTCTTCCTCCATTCTGATGTTAATATCAATTGTTTCTTCAATTAAAGAAGTGTTACCTTCTTCAAACTCAGGCGGGGATGGAAGTAATTCCAAATCATCTCCATTTTCTACTGTGTATATGCTTTGAGTTCCTTTTGTGGGGGAAGCTCTATCATGGGATTTCCGAAGTAGGAAGATGAATGTGGGATTAAGGACAAATCTATCACGTGATGGGTGAGATGTAACACTACATAGGTGTTTAAATAATCTAGAGTGGCTCTATCTATCACTATCAATGTGGTCTAGATAGTAGATTTTCTCATCTATGTTTGTTAAAAGAGGGTTTGACATTTTCTTCACTAATGGTTCAGTACGAAGGGATACCATGAAATGGGTATCTTCCAACTCACTGTTTGGAGTGAAGCGTGATGCTGAGGTTGCTATAGAATCTGTGAGAAGATTTTGTTCTCACGGGATTGCTTCAATTGATATGAAGTCAAACTCTTTGCTCAAATCCAAAATAGCTACTTTGTAGAGTTGTAAGTGTTTAGCTCACGGTTTCATACACCTCGTAGAGACTTGGTTTGCTACCAATTGTGAGTCTCCTAATACTCGATGTTATTAACACCAATCCTCTTAGCTAAGATGAGGTGAAGGAGGAGGGCTTCATACTCGGCGTTGTTCATACATTTGAAATTTAGTTTAAAGGAAAATGGTAGGATTTTTCCCTTGGGAGAAGCAAAGATTACACCTGCCCCAGCTCCATCGAAATGGAGAGTCCAATATTTAGTTGGGAATATGGATGTTGGGATATTTTTTGTGTTAACATCTTCTGCTTCGGTTACTTCTACCATGCAGAGATCCTCTGCTAGAAGAGAACCAACACCTAGGGTATATCCCATGCCTACAAAATCAAATGGTAGGAACATCAATAGATCCTGTTCTAATAATTTGACAATTTTTGCAGTAGTTCCTAACGATATTGTTTCTACAATGTTAACCTCATCCTTGAGGGCTGGGATAGTCTTGATTAGGTTCATAGTATCAATATCTATTGTAGGTACCAACTTTTCTTCGGTTTTACGTCGGTGGGTTTATTAAGTTGGTTTGTTGGGAGTCAAACTCGAGTGAACACTGGTCTTTTCTTTAAGTCACTAGATGTATATCAATGGATTTGGATCACCTTTGCTACGAACACCTTTCCTAAATGCAAAATCTTACTTATTGAAATAATGTAGAAGGGATTTCCTTCATACGGTGTATCCATGGTCGGCCAAGGATCATATTATAGTTGGTTTCCCGATCTATAATATAAAACTCAGTCAGGATTGTTTTGGGTCCTAAGGTGACTGGTAGTATTATAGTTCCAATCGACGTGGCTTTAAGGCTATCATAGCCTCTTAATGTATTTCGAGTCATGGAATAATTCGTTTCTCCATACCCTAGCTTTTGAAGGAAAGAGAAGGGGACTATGTTAACCGCTGCCCCATCGTCAACCATTGCGCACTTCACATAATTGTTATAAACCCATACCTACAAATGTAAGGCTGGATCACCTCTGCGTGCAATCTCAACGTCTGTTGGCATTTTGTTTATTTCGAATATAAACTCGATATCCCTATCCGGCTGCCCCGGAGGGTGGATATCAAAGTCTATATGGTTTACCTGTGTTTCGGAGGTGGAGTGATGTTAATTAAATGACCTAAACCTAATGCCTCTAAAAGAGCAGCCCTGTGGGCAGGAGAGTTCTTCAGTAAGTCCAAAAAAGAAATGTGTGAGAAGGTTTTTGTTAGATCACTAATTAAATCGTAGGCACCCATGGGTTTTACTAATATTTGTTGGATGTTATCTGTCTCTGGCAGGTAACTTGGACTTGGCTGAGAGGAATACTCTCGTGTCCTTGTTACAGCTTCCATGGGTAGTTCGACATCTAACTCCACTAAACCGACTATCTTGGGTCATGGCTGACTTCCTAATTGTGGTGCAACTAATGGATTTAGTGAAGTCGAGGCTTCATGATCATTGTTTCCTGTCATTATGCCCTTATTTGTCCCATTTGGATTTAACTTGTTGTTATTGTGGTTTGGGAGTAGATCATTAAATATTTTAAGGGGTGCATTTTGAGGGGAAACCTTCCTGTAAAAGTCTTTGGTGCTAGTGACGTAGGATCTGCAAGAACATATCTATGAAAAGTTATATTTGTTCCTCTAGAAAGCGTTGCATGAATTTATTGTAGTCACATCATGTTCTGGCCTCAAATGTCATGGCCTTGAATTTTTGGAAACCACAATATGAGTTGTTGGTTTGAGGATTGTAATTCCTTTTGTTGTTTTTGGTTTTGGTTTTGGTTTTGATATCCAGTTGAGTTTTGGCTTGGACCCTTTGTAAGGTTTTGTCGTCGTTTCATTGTTGTTGTGGATGATTAAAATCCACTGTATTGATTATTGGGGTAAAGTTGTTGTTTTGTTGGTTGTTCATTAGTGGTGGAGTATTCACAACATTTACCTTTTAGCTTGATCGGTTACTCCATCTATTGTCACTCCGTGATTTTTATTAAAGAATTTAGGTCCTTGATTGACATTTGTGGTAGTAGGGTAAGTCGCAGATTCTGGTTAGAGGTGATTAACCTCCCATTTTGCTCCATATGTCTTGCAACCGCTATCTATTGCCGCTTGATCTATTCAGAGAGCGCTCTCAAGTACTTCATCGTAAGTCCTTAGTGGGAACTTATGGACTTCTTCCTTCACTTCTCTACTGAGAGAATGAAGGAATAAATCACATAGTTCCATTTGGTCCATGTTTGGAGCACGCCAAGAATAAAAGGACTGTACCCATCTTTGGATAAAATGAGCGATGATTCATTGTGTTCTTGCTTAATGTGCAAGAATTCCCTGATTCCTGTTCTCAATAGTTTGTTCATGTCAAACACCTTAATGAATTCTGAAACGAGTTGTTTAAATGAATGGATGGAAGCCTTAGGTATTCTATAATACCAATCGAGGGTGATGCCCTCCAAGGTTTTGGGGAATATTTTAGCAACAACCCCATCCCAAGGGAGCAGTTCTCGAATGGTTGTGGTGTAGGCTTTGATATGTGCATTCGGGTCTCCCTCCCCTTTGTATTTGGGTAAATCGGGAAGAGGTCTTGGAAGCATGACACTTCGTATGGCGAAGTCTAAGGGTTCTTTCAAATATTTTGAATAGGTCCCTATCACGTAGGTTTCGACCATTGATGGTGCCTACTGAGGGGGCGGTGGTGGAATGGGTTGTTGATATGGTGTAGCGTATGCATTGGTAGGGGCATAAGGAAACCCCTGTGGTTGAGAAAACATGCGGGAGAGGAGAACATATCTCCCTGTGGTGATTTGGAGTACATGTTTAAGTATGAAGGGGGATTGTCTAGGAATGAATTATTTTGTACTAGACCGGGAGGTACTGGAACGGTATTAGAAATGGCGGTTCTAGTTGGCGTTTGTTGTGAATATTGAGGAGGCATGCCCAACGTGCCTATTCCTGTGAGGAGGTCTACTTGGCTAGGATGGTGTGGAGGATTGGAACTTCCTGCCTACATGAATTGAGAATTTTGATTTGCTTGAGCAAGTTCTAATCCCCTAACCTTTTCTATTAAAGTCAAAATGACTTCATTCGGTGAAGTCACGGTATTTTTCCTTAGTGGCATTTGTTGTATATCCTGATGTTGTATAGGCATGTGATATCCCTGCTATGAATTGATCATTGCCCTACCAAGTTTCCCCGAGGGCATTTCCTATATGTAGTGGCATGGAGGTATTTTCTTGAGATGAGACCTCGGGTTGTGTTTGTAAACTTCCTATAGGTGGGTACATACTCTGAGAGCGTTGTTCATTCCTGGCATAACGCACTGAATGCTCATCATCTAAAACCGGGTATGGATCTGATTGTCTACTAATTTGTGGTCTAAGAAGCACCTGAGGAGATGAACCAGATTCTCCTGTGAACGTCATATTGTTCGAGCCTGAAGGCTCTATTTGTTGTGTTTGAGTGAGCTGATCCAACTCCTCTGTTTGGAAAGATGAGCTATATCTAGTCCTTGGAGGTGGAGTTTGTGTTGACAACTGGTTGGCTGAATAATTGTCACCCCATACTAAGAGCGAGGGTGATGACTGTCTATTCAGTTGAGTGTAGTATGCCTCAAGACCTAGGAGAGGTCTGCCATATGCATCGAATCTTGACATATTCGAGGGGTATATGAATACCCACAGAATAATGGGAAGGAGGGAAGGTGGAAGAAAGAGGTAATAGTGAAAGAACTGTGTTTTTCATGTCGGGTTCACCAATTTTGTATGATGGAAAAGTGACAAGCGAGCATGGGAATCTACAAATAACTCTTCCTCATACCCGACCTCCCGAGGTCGTGCCGAGACAGCTGGTGGGGATGGAATATGCGTGGGGTATAGGCAAACTAGTCAAGCAATCTTATGTCTTCGACGTGCACCAGTGGAATCTGTGAATCTAAGGCAAAGAAGGCCCTCCTAACCTAAACTGGCGTGATAGATCGGTCAGCAAGGATGACTACTCGAAGGCTCCAATCAATATCAAGCTCTGGCGTGATCCGATCTATAGGTTGTGGGATACGTGGAAAATGACCTGGGATGGTTTCGTGTATGTCTCCAGACAGGGTCATATGATGGATGATGGATATATAGTAGATTCTATGGTTGATTCTCTGGTCTAGTCCAGAAATCTTTAGCTTTGTTAGCTGCTATGTCTAACAAGGATAATTATGTGATGATGATAGGTGGAAGTGGAGTAGATCTGAATACTAATGTGTGTAAGCCAACATCTATGTCTAATTGACCTGTGGACTTGTTGGGTTGTGAGATTTGTGGGTCACAATTGTAGATTCATGGTTGTTGTGGATCTACTATGGTCATGTGTGGGATCAGTCCCTAATCCCTAGTATCCAATAGTCATATGCCTTTTTGGCCTCTATGTTCAAAATTAACAGTTGTGTAATCTTCTCAGAGTATCTCATAGGCGTTCCTGCAACCTGAATTCTTAAGCTAGTATCTATGTCTATGAGAGTGTCTCCTGCGTCTGGTTGTGGGACCAAAGGGTCACAACCAAATGTTTTCTCTCTTTCAAGCCCTTCTACAGTCATGTAGATATTTATCTAGGGTAATCTATAGTTTGGCTGATTTGACCAAAATGTGTGCACTTGGTCGTCTTCTATATTTAACCCGCTTAACTGTGAGCTGATCTGTTGTAAGTCTACTGTTGTTCGGAAGACTTGGATTCTAAGGTTCTGATCTATATCAGTTATTGCCATAATAATATTGGGTTGAGGCACGATTGGCTCGAATACGTATTCTCTGGGCTCTCTAGGTCCCGTGATTGTCATACAAAAGAAGACGATATAAAGCTAACTAATGACAGAATAAACTAAATATGCAAGATATATCTACGTATATTTCTAAGTCTGATACTTATTGATAAACTACTGAATAGATTTTAAAGAGCAATTATCTAATATATCTAAAATTGACAACTAAACTAATAACGCAATTAAAACAAACAAAGCAACCGAGTATAGCTACTTGTCTATGCAATTTGTAGATCTATTCTAAATAACCTGATAACTGATCTACTCTATTTGAAAGACTCTCGATCCTACCTCAGAAGTGAGGAGTGAATCATAGTTTCTCAGAAACTATCAATCCCCACAGCTTCCCTGGCAATATCGAAAGTAAAATTAACTGAAATGAAATGATTGGCTACTCTATTTGATATGCTTTTAACTAGAACTTTGAAAGCTAGAACCTGGATTCTGCAGAATAGTGGCAAATCTGATGGTGTGTGACCTTGTCCCCTTAGTGTGATCTCCTCGTTCCTTTGTGCTCACGTGGACCCAGAAAAGCATGTAATGCTAGCATCAACAGAAGTAGATATTGGAGCAATGGAAGCTTAGGATACAGATCAATACAATGCGAGTAGGAGAGGATAGCGCAAAGAGTACAAAGCGTGGCTTGTGTAATTCCTAGCGGGATTTATTACAGAGTCATGCAACATAAAACGTCCAGAACCTGAAACTATCCTGTTTGAGGAACAAAACCTACAACTTTTAATGGCTTCCTTTTGAAAAGAAAACTATCCTACTCCAATTGATTGGATGAAATAATAACAACATTTGCACAAGGAGGATATGTGGCTTTCTGACAGCTAAACAATACTAACCATGCATACAACAAATGAAACTATGAATCCTAAGAAAAAATTGAAAGGCTAAACTATTGAAATGAGAAATTTAAAGGAAAATTTGAGGGGCCATTTGCTTGAGCACAAGCCAACTATTTATAGCAATTCCATTTACCCAAAGGTAAAAACCAAATTGATCTCTTAAACCATAAACAATGCCAAAACACTATTCTAGGGAACCAGAATCATAAATACAAGAAAAGGTGGTGAAAAAAGCTGGTAAACGTTGAAATTTATGTGAGTCACATTAAAAAGAACATTCTGGAAAATGTGTGAAGGACCGCCACCCTAAGCAGGTGGTAGTTACAGGACCGCCACCCTACTCAGGGCGGCGGTTTCATAACTGAAGAACAAAACACAAAGAAAAAGAGGGGAAAAGAGAACAACAAAGCATGCAGGGGCTAAGCGGGACATGCGGGATGTTAACATATAGTTGGAGAGCTTTTCGGATCTCAAACACCTTGCAAGAGAGACACATGTATCATCATTAGGAGCACGTGTTATGTTGTTTTGCGGTGCATTACCCTACAATTTTGGGTACGTACGGTAATCCCCGTTAATAAATTTATGGAAGATGGTTTGAAGGGCCTTATAATGTTTGATATCATGACTTGGTGTATGATGATAGGCACATATACAATGAGAATTAAACAATGAGGTCTTAGGATGGTTTGGGTCAAAGTCCCTAATGGGTGGAAGTGTGATAAAAGAGGTCCTGGAGTAAATGCTAGAGGAATTCTATGATGATTCGATATATGTGCTAGGATGGATCTTTTGAGATGATGTGGATGATGAGGGTAGATTGTTTCAAGATATTTGTGCTTTGGTTGTGATCGGTGCTCTAGAAGAAGAAGGGTTGGATGATTTAGGATTAGATTGATTTATAGGTGGAGGTGGAGGTGTTCTTGATGAAGGAGATGGTCCTCGGAGGGAACCAAATGGTTTGGATTTGGATTGATTGATTGATCATGATGAAGGAGGTGGTCCTAGGATGGACAACTTGTGGTCTCAAGATGGAGGATGTAGACTTGGTATTGGTTGGAGGAATGTCTATCTTTCCATGGGGACATCAAGGATCGTTGTGGAAGGTTGTCAAGGTTTTTGGATTTTGATTTTTGAGGAGTGCCCTTGTTAGGGATGACAATGATTTAAAATGGTAGATCCGAAGTCGGTTTTATGGCGATGGGGAAGTAATTTTTGCATGATTTTTTCCAAGGAAGGTGAGGATTGGATTGGTGTAGGAGGGTCTGATGGTGTGGATGAGATGGGAGGGTCACCTATAGTTATTATAAGTTGAATTTCTCTCCAATATTATTCAAATGATGAAGGTGGTGTGGAAGAAGAGGGAGATAATGGAGATGTGGTCACAATGGTCAATAGAGTCGGTGCGGTAAGAGCACGAAAAGAGAATCCAATATGGATTCTAAAGATGATACGAATGGACAAGGTGGAATAGATTTGGGTAAGGTGGGAGAATATAATGAAATAAAATAGGTAGATGCGGGTGTGGAATCAATGATGGGAGTAGGTGTGGATATAAAAAGAAAGGAGCATCTGGATGATGTGGTTGATGATGTCTATGTGAGAGGGAGATGATGTAGATTGAGGATGGGTGGATGTAGAAATGAGGGTTGTGTAGAAGAGGTATGAATGCCTTTTGTGTTTGTATTAGGTGTTTCAAGAGGCATTGTGGATGTGGATGTGGATTGAGAAGATGTGATGGGGGATGTAGATGTAGGAATAGTACATGCTGAGGAGGAAGAGGGGGATGAAATGGATGATGTGGGAATTGGTAAAGAAATATGTGATAATGATGTTAAGGAATACATGGGAAGATTTGTGGATGTAGTAGATATGAGTGTAGTGATGGGTGTGCTTGGGATAGGTGTGGATAATGGATGAGGTATAATAAGTGTGGATAAGGTGGTAGATGTAGATAATGCTAATGTAGATGTGGTAAGAGTAGGACTAGATGTAGATGAAAGAGAAGCGATGGAGGTTAAGGTGGTAGGTAATGTGATTGTGGGTATGGTTGATGTGGGGATAGCCCTTGAAGGAGGCATAGGCACAATATCTAGGATGGGAGTAGATGATGAGGTAGATAAAATGGATGTGGAGGAGGTGTCTGTGTATGGTGTTGATTGAAAATGGGTTGAATTGATATGGTGTAGAAGGTGAAGATGAATTTGTTGGTGGTGGATTAGGGAATGGTTGATTGAAGATGTCAAGTGATGAAGATCGGATTGGTTGGGGAGACATATGATGTGGGAAATAGGAACATGGTAGGATGGTTGGGATTGGATGGGAGGATCTGATATATGAGGGATGGGAATGTTGGGCATGGTGATGTCAGATGAAGCAGGGATGATACAAGGTGATGGAGGTGAAACATGATCCACCGGGTCGACGTGATCGAGAGGTGGTAGGTTTATGATGTAAGAAGTCATAGATAGGGCTAGAAGAAAGGCCCGAAAGTAACCAAGGGTTTGGATGGGATACTGGTCATGGTGGATTTTTGTGTAGAACTATTCGAGGAAAAGTTTTGTTCCATTTTAAATCAGACAAGTCAAGAAAACAATTATTTTTTTTTTTTTGATTATGAATGTGTGAAAAAGAAAAGGGGATGGATAATGAGGTACCTAGGAGAAGGAAATCTATGTCTGGTTTCAGGTTTGTTATGGCTTGGGAAGTCTCAAGCGGCTTCTTGTTGGGTGATGAAATCCCAATCAGTCAAATGAATAGGATGATGTTTTGATGTGTGATTTATATGCATGATTTTTAGTTGTGTGTGAAGACGTGAGATGAAGAAGGTTAACCCTTACTTAAGATATGTGAGAAAGTATGATGCAAAAAAGAAAGGTTATTTTAAAAACCAAATCAAAGTGTGATATTTTGATGAGGACACACACATGAAAGGGAAGTGCGATGTAGAAAGGAGAAAATATGGAAAAAATAATACGGATAAAGATTTTCAATTTTAACCGAACTTTAGGTAGGAAGAGTAATCTAGCGGCCAACCAACATGAGCATGAAAAAAGTGAATCCTTGTGCTGCAATGTTAGTAGAAGAAAGAATAAACAAAACATATGAAAGAAATGAAAGGTACCACCTAAAGGGTGGTCCCATCAAGCGTGTCGAAATGTTGTATTATTTTATGGTTTGTTTCAAATTAATGAGTTAGCTACTAAAGAAAGTACACAACTCGAAATGATGGAGGGTTTATGTTACCTCTAATGTGATGCGATGGATAGATGGTGCAAAGTAGATGATGGATCCTTCTTACTTTACAACCTGATAACTTGCAAATAAGAATCACTAAACAAAAATGGATTAGATATGATATGCGGGGGGTTGCCCAAAAATTAGATCCAAGAAGTGTTAACTTCCTTAGTGGATGTCAACCCCATTTGATAAAAGAAAGTAAAGTAAAGGATGAAACAATAGATAACATGTAGAAACAAAAGTATTATTGGATCGAAAAATGACTGAGATTGATCTAAAAGATGATTCAACTGAAATGAATGTAAATTAAATGCTACCTAATCAGGGTTGATGGTGACCCAGTGTTTCACCTTTTTCTTAGATCGTTTCTTTGAAGCGTTGACGAAACAGATAAGGTAATAGGCATAGGAGGAATACTTGTTAAAATGTTGGTCGATGGGTTGTTGCGCACGTATGACTTCTAAATCCACATCTGATCGTGACAGCTTCCTTTTGGCTAGGAGGAACTACATGTAATGAAAACAAGACCATCGAGAGAAGAAATTAAACAATATGGGCGAGTGAACTTGCCTAGTGCAAGCTAGATCCGTGAAGTATGGTACTTCCTAGATGGTACATCAGTCCACTATTTTAAACAAATTAATGCTATAAACAAAGTAAATCCTATTATTATTTTAAAATGATTTAGGTATCTCACTTAAAACATAATAATAAAATAGACCTAATCTAATAGGCTAAGCTAGAATAGAATCCACAGTCAAATGGTTGGTTATGGTTCTCATGTGTCCGATAAAGGTCTTAGGTAGTTCACAGTAAATGAAGGTGAGGTAAAATTAGGTGGATAGGTCTCTGTTTAAGGCCGTGTGGGAAAACACGAGAGCCGGTCGGTCGAGTGACCGACGATGGTTATGTATAACCAGTGCGATTCTTGTGAGATCTGAAAATGTCACAAAACAAGGTTTTGGTCTCCTTTGTGATTACACAAAGGATTTTGGTTAGTCGAGATGAGATATTGGGTAACTGGAGTAGGTTTTGTGAGGTTTTAAATGGGTCTATGAAGGTGAAAATGTTGGAGAACAAGGTAAATAATGAGCAATAAAATAATGATGAAATGAAATAAACCAGAGAAGTATGACGTTATACTTACTTGGATTTTGTTCTGAAGGTCTATGTGTGAAGGATGGAGGTGTTGATGATGGTTTTGAAGGCTGCAAGTGATCACCAACTAAGAAAATATTCAGTATGGGCTGCATGCACACTCCTCTTTTGCTTGATAGATCGGATCGTGGTCGGGATGGTGTGCCGAGAGAAGATGCTCAATCTCCTTCCTTGGATGTGAGTTTTTATTGGAATTGGCTCTTTGAAGATGTGTTATCTCTCTAAGATATGTTCTCTTTTCTTGTTAACTTTCTTGCTTCCAACTTCCAAGTTCCAACCTTGAGAATAAGGTTGTTTTGGGTTAAAAGGGGTAACCGACGGTGGTCCGACTTAACCGGCGATGGTTAGGGGTAACCGACATCGGTCAAGGTGAGATTTCCTAGGTTTACTAAACTTAGGAGATACTCATGATTTTCTCGGATCTCATGTCATTATCCTGTGGATTAGACTCAAAGCCTTTTGTGAGCATGTGGGAATGTGGTTAGAGGGAATGTAGGCATTTATTTTTAGGGTTTGGGTAAGTCTTAGTTAGTTATGGTAACTTGCTAAGAATAGGTATTAGGTTGAGTTAGCTTGGTGAGGTGTCTAAGTGAACTATATGTGTAGATATTATTTAAATAATAAATATAGTGAGGATAATGCATTAATTTAATTAAATTAATATTAGTGGGGTGAAGGGGATCATGGCTAGGTAAATGTAATAAAGGTTGCTTATATGTCGAGGGACAAAGGGGAGCGTGACCTAATTTTAGTGTCTACACCCAAATTGTGTAGAGGTAGGTCGATGGTGACCAGGAAGGTAGATCTATAAAATAAGATAAAATTTAGGGATTGCTAAAGCATGAGTGTAAACTAGATAGTAACAAAGGCTTGTGGATGCTAGAAGATGACTTGCAGGATGTTCTTAGAGGCGAAAAACACTTGGGAATGATAGAAAAAATAGTAAGGAAGGATTTATTAGGCAATAAGAACCTTAGTCAATGATGACCAAGTTGAGTTGACAACGGCCGTAGCATAGTTGGGTAAGTCTGAGGTCAAAAGGATGAAATGGGAGACCTACAAGCAAATAGGTTGGAAGAGAAGGTTGTTGAAGAAGCTCTGAGTGTTCTTGAAGCTAATATGAACTGAAAAAAATTAGACATAAGAAAAACCAAGATAATATGATAAATATAAAAAAAGCCACATAATGATGATAATAATCTCACAAAGGATGGTTGTAAGTGATGCAAACACGTTGAAATGATGTCTAGGAGATTTGTAATCGTTATAGGATTGCTCGGAACAAGGGATAGTTCATAGGTTATGAGAAGCTCTAAAATCCACATGTATCTGATGATTATGGAAAGAAAAGACTTAGCTTTATAGGGTCGACGGTGACTATGTTGGGTCACCGCCAACTACAAGGAAAGTTTCCCCAATGGGGATGATTTTGTGCTTTGATCAGGATTTTGGGCTTTCTTAAGAGTTGGAAGAGTGATTTAAAGCATGTAGGTGGGCAAGGAATTTTTAGGGATGTTAAGGGATAAAGATAGGAAAGATAAGAAATCTAGAAAAGTAAGGGGATGTATGTGTTAGGATAAAAGCATCCAAAATAGAAGGTTGGTTAGGGCATATAAGATATTAAATGATTAATTAATTAATTAATAGGAATTAGATGGGCATTAAATGTGATAGGATAGAATGTGGGCACTTTAAATTAAATAAAAAGGGGATGAATTAAATTAATAAGGCCTAAGGTAAAGACCATTCTAAAATATGCACACGTGGGCGGACAAGGTACAAATATGAAATTTAGGTGTATATAACTAAAGCTCGAAATGAAGTATCGAGGATTTTTTATCTCTTGATCAAATTATTTGTGGATGCTCCAAAGTTTTTCCAAATGGAAGTAGAATTCAGCTATGAGAAAAGCAATTAAATGACTAATTTGATTGTTGATTTGTGATCAATTAGAAAATGTAATGGTATGTGAAATTGAATGGAAATTCAACACAATAATGATGCAAATATCAAAGCTTATAAAGATTGTAATTATAGATACATGAGTGATTATTTATAGATGAGGGAAGATAATCCCAAATCCTTGATTTGTGTGATTAACTTGTCTAGATCTGAAGCTAACTAAAGCATGATTGGATTGTTTAGTTGAGTTTCCAATTTGATTGAGGAGTTGAACTATTATTTTGAGCTTGCATGGATGATTTATTATTGAGTTGGAAAAGTGTGCACATACTTTTTGTATATTTAGAATTAAATATTAATTTCATGTATTTTGTTTTATTCACCCAAAAAAGGGACATGCCTTTTAGCTTTTGGATATATTTGCTTTAATTTTAGAATGACATCCTTTATGGAGATATGTTTAGTTAACTCAAATGCATGATTTGATTTAATCTAAACTGGTCCTCTTGCATATATATTTAATGATTTAATATTTAATTGATTTGTTTTTCTCTACTTAACTTGAGATGTTTACCGGTGAAGTTAAAGTGGTTAAGAGGTGAGGTGGAAATGGATATAGGTAGGATTTATTTAATTATTTTAATGTGAAATTAGCTAAAATAATAAGAGTGATATGATTAATTAATTCATCCTAGGAATGGGATATGAGTGTAATAAGGTCCATAGTACAAATATTTAATAATTTGATACCATGTGTGAGTGATAGGAATGATTAGGGGAGTTGCAGGACAATGTCGTAAAATGCCATTAAAGGTCATAAAATAGTGGAATATATCAAAATTGGTTAAAATGGTTGTAATGTATTGTGAAGTAATTATGGGATGATTTTAGAGGTTTAAAATGTGTAATATGATATTTTAGGGTGTCCACACATAATGTGGGATACACAAAGATAAGACATGACTTATGTGGCTAAGAAGGAGAAAGAAACACTACGAGAGGTGAAAGATACGTTAGAAGAATTTTGGAAGTTGTGTCTAAGGATTTACTAGCGGGGTTACCACATGTGAGAGACATTAGTCATGACATGTATTTTATTCAATAATTTATTTTTTTAACAAGACAACTTATAAAAAGACACCACATGATACTATAAAGATACAAAGAAAAGTGCATGAGTTGTTGGATATAATTATAGACAGTTTGAGTTTTGGAAACTTTACACATTTTATCATTGGAGAAAGGTGGCAATTGGTATATGTGTACTAATTCAAGGGCCATAAATAATATCACCATCATGTATAGGTTTCCATTTTTGTGCATGGATGACATTATGAATTGTTTGAGTGGAGATAAGCCTTTCACAAGATTGATTTGAAGAGAAAATACCATCCAATTTTCAAAAGAGAGAGATGAGTGGAGGCATCATTTAAGACTCAAGAGGGATTATATGAATGGATTGTGATGAAATTTGGAGTGATCAATACAAAATTAATTTCACGAGGTTAATGAATCAAGTTATGAAACCATTTTTAGGAAAGTGTGTGATCATGTACCTAGATGATATTATGATTTTTAGAAATACGTGTGAAGAGAATTTATTACATATCAAGTATGTATCACAAAGATTGAGAGAAGAGAAATTGTTGTTAATTTTAAGAAATATAGTTTTATGCGAGAGAGGAGTCAATATATCTAGGATATTTGTGATTTTGAAAAAGGATTGAATATGGAACTGAAAAAGTTTCATGTAATCTGGATTGGCCTTCACTAAGGAGTGGGTTTGAGGCACACTTTTTCATGTATTGGCTAATTTTTACCACACAAGTTCACATAAAATTTCAGGGGTTTGTGTGCATTGATTATAGAGGATGTGAGAGGAGATAGAAATAAGTTTTTCTAGAGAACATGCACATAAAGGAGTTTTGTAGAATTGAAGAAAAAGGTGATAGAAAAGAAAATATTGGCAATGATAGATTTCATAAAAGTATTCAGTGGTCAATTGTGATGCTAGTGGTATAATGTTTAATTAATGAAGTAGACCTACTATATATTTTAGTGAAAATTTGAATAATGCAAGGAATAAGTATATTGCTTATGATAATGAGGTTTACACATTTGTATAGGAATTAAACAAGCAGAGGCATTACGTATTGCCAAAAGTGTTTGTTTTGTACATGGACCATCAAGCATTGTAGTTTATTATAAGATATGAAAAATTGAATTAGATGCATATGAAACTTGGGTGGAGTACTTACAAATATATACTTTTTTTAAGCATGAGGGTATAGAATCTAACAATGGCTTGATGTGCTCAATAGGATTAGTTGTTTTTGATAGAGATGAGAGTAGAAGTTGTGGATTATGAGTCCATGAAGGAGCTATATGCAAAAGAAACATATTTTAGAGAAGTGTGGGAAGCATGTGTAGTACTTACAAGTGTAGAAAATAAACCTTGGTTGGACTATTTTTTACAGGAGGAATTTTTATTCAAAGAAGAAAGTTATGCATACTTTAAGGATCGATGCATGAGAATTTGGTAAGAGAGAAACATCATGGAGGAATTGTAGGGAAATTCAGCTTGGATAAAACATTAGAGTATATAAAAGGAGTTAAGTTTTTCCATGAATAAGTACAAATGTGTGAAAGTTTGTACAATAATGCCAAATTTGTTAGTGGCTAAATGAAGATCTCTAGATGCAAGGTTTCATTGACCTTTTCCTATTCTAGTGATGCCTTAGGGATATATAAGTATGGATTTTATTTTGGGTTATCCCAGGACACAAAAGGGTTTTTATTCCATTTTTATAGTGGTGGATAGATTTTAAAACATGACACATTATTTCTTATAAGAAGACTAGCAATGTATGAATATTGTAAATATTCTTAAGGGAGATTGCGAGGATGCATAGATTACTTGCATAGTACATTTTATGACATAGATATATTTTTTGGGGTCATTTTTGGAGAAAATTATCGAAGAAAATAAATAAAAAGTTGCAATTTAGTCCAATATACCATCCAAAACTGATGGATGGAAAAAATATGGAAACATAAGCCTTAGATTATATGATCATATGTTTGGTTAGAGATAAGGTAGGAAATTGGGATTTGATTCTAGTATAAGAAGAATTTTCTTACAAAAATTCAATAAACAAGAGTAATTTGAAAACACCCTTCCAAATTGTATATGGGAACAACCCAAGAGGATTTGTATAGTTAAGAGACGTAACACACAATGAAGAGAGAAGTTTTGAAGTAGGATACTTTACAAAACACATGAAATAAGTACACCAACAAGTGTATAATTAGTTGTAGAAGATGAATGTGCAATACATGCAACACGCAGATGATAAAGAAATACAAATAAAATAAATTATTGGAGACATGTTCTTTTTATATTTGTAGAAAAATATTTCCTAAGGGAACATACAATAAGCTTAAGTGGAAGAAGATAGGGCCATGTAAAATCACCAAAAATTTCACTTAGATATCGAAGATTGATTTTCCTTAAGGCATTGATATCTCTAATATATTTGATGTAGTAGATATGAATTAAATGGCACAAGACAAGAAGGTGATAATGAAATAGAATGTGAAGATATCAAAATAGATTGAGGAGGATAAATGATAGAGAATGGGAATAATGAAGAGAAAGGGGTAATAGACACCAAGATCAAGAATACATGCAAAAATAAGCATATGGAGTATTTTGTCAACTAGAAGGAAATAATATTGAATATGCAACTTGGATAAGTATTGTGGATGCGACACAAAATGGAATTATGGTTTCTTGAGTGAGATAACAAGTTTTCAAAATTACCCACAGTGTATGATGAACGAGTATCCAAGTTCATATGCAATCCTATATGCTCCAAAAATAGTTAAATACGTCGAGTAAAGTTGTGTTTGCATTATGTTGTGCATTTTGTGTTGTTGGTGGGCCACACATTGAAGAAGTGTATTAATGGTGAGATGTAGAGTACAATGTTACAATTTTTAGAGTGTGAAAATTCTATTGCATAATGTGTATGAATTCTTAGTTCCCTTTTGCAACATGGAGTGAAAAATTAACATGTATGTAGGTTGCTTCAAATATACACTAAGAGTTATAGGTAGTTTCAGAAGGTCTTAAAATGTACATTAGTTCATCATTGCTTCAATTTTATGTTATACTTACCAAAAATGCATTGAAAAATTCAATACATTCACAATACCCTTCCTTGCACAAAATTGTGTCTATTTTCCCTTAAAAACAAGGATATGTGCTCATCTCATGCAAAAACGGTTTTCGAAGTTACTTAAGAAGTTTAGTAGATTCAAATAGTTCATTTTTCCATTTCAAAGATTTTAAAGCCTCAATGCTTAATTCTATGTGAATCTCCATATATTTCTCTTTTGCAATTTTCCTCTTAACCCATCATAAGGTCTACCATTCTAGTCATTAAGCACCAAATTATTTCTAGGAGGTTTCATGATAAGAGGAATGAATTTTCTAACACTCATTAGAGGGTTTTATATGTCTATAATTTTCACTATCTATCTCCACCTTTATAGCATACCTTCCTTGTAAATTGGTCCTTCAAACTAACCTTCAAAACTGTGTATAATGTCCACAGTTTGACTGTCAAGAAAATAGAAATCTCCAACCAATGAAAATACAATTTTAGTTTTGAATTTTGTACTAAATTCCTTGGGCATTATTAGTTACAAATTCTAGGATGATATTCAACCACTTGAGAACTTAAATACAAAACATTAGCTCTGAGAGTGTTAAAACCCTCTCTAAAGCCCTACAATAGTATTTATTGTATAAATTTCTATATTAGTTGATTCAAACCACTAAAATTTCATACAAGGCCTATTTTTATGTCATTCGGGGTTAGTCTTACCAATGGAAGATATTGAGCTCGGAAAATATTCTTTTCATTCATTATTCACTATTTTACTAGAGAATACATAGTCACGATCACATGTTTGCATTAATAACTTCACTAGAAATATCTAGTTGATCTCCCACTATGCCAATATTCCTTAACACATGTTTAGAAATGTTCCATATCTCCTCTACCTTGCACACAAACCTTCATTCTTCCATGAACAAGTTTAAAGAAACGAAACAATGCTCGATTCTGATGACTTATACATAGTCTTTAGTAAACACAACCTCATACAAGAATATTCTTGTCTTCAATTCAACAAAAGGAGATTTTATCACCCTTCACTCTATCTAAATGCAATCATGCAATGATTCATTCATCATATTACAAAAATTTCATTGTATCATGGTTTATGCGCTCTTGACTAGAAAAATAGGGTATTATTGCTTTATATCAACTTGTGACCAAAGCATGCTTTCCATTAACAATCCCTCTAAGATTTCACTAAGAAAAAGGAGAAAGAATATAAAGAAACCAAAACAATATCTAGAGATCATCTGAAGAGGGAAGAATATCATAACCCACAAAGATTTATCTATATTTTATTTAAGTCTTCTTGCAAAATATTATTTTCTTCAAACTTCCATTCGTCCTCTCCACGAGGAATTTCTCCTTCCTCATCGAGAGGTAACTAACTCTCATATCTTGAATGCATCATCATTTATTTATTTTTTCACTACCATTTTAACCTAAATAACTCTCCACAATACTTCACATTTCAAATATAATAGATACATTTACACCTTGCTTACTTATAAGACTCTCATTTACACTTCATGACTCATACTTGAAACTAATATGCAAACATAATAATTCACTTTAGGAGGAATCTAACCAATCACACACTCTTATAAGTTCATTAAACTCATTTCCATTATTTTGAAATTTGAATATCCATTTGGAGAGAAAACTTGAATTTTAATTTTCCAAGCTTGATACTTCATCTAAACTCTTCTTCATGACTTGGGCTTGTCCTAACACCTTTACTTTCACATTTCTCAATCATGATTGAGTGAAAATGTGCCTTAGTTATTATATTATGATGATGCTCGTGCATCATACTATAAAGGGTAGAAAAGAAAATTCCTTCATGTACTTTGTTTGCATGATCTTGTTTATTGTTGAGTCTTCATATTTCTTGTTTGTTCTTAATATTTGATTAACTAAAACTAATTAAATGGAGGAAATAGTAATGATAGTTAATCTAATTAGGAGGACTAAAATGCTATAAAGAATGCAATAAAATAGTATGGAATAATTATATTAAATGAAATGAAACCCTAATATGTAAGAGAAGAGGGGAGAAATGAATTAGGTGATTGATAGAAACTATCACGAGTGTCACAAGTTTGATAGTAAAATATTGAAGTAAGAATGACCACTTAAAATTCATGTGAAGGCTAGATATGGAGGACTGGCTGGTGAGGCACCCTGAAAGGTATTGGGGTGCCTCAGGGTGCCCTACTCTAAAGATTAGGTGCCACCGATTTCTATAAATGCTCAGAATCTAAATTTTGTGTGGTCACAAGATGATCGAAATAATATTTTTCTATCACACTAGATCTACAAATCCACACTGGATGTGTTGGATTATAATGTGATGAACTGCAAGAGAAAAGAAAGTATCAAACCATAGGAAAAATAAAAATGTAGAATGAATGGGTCGAGACAGGACCTCATCCACCAAAATTGTGGTCTTATCATTGATAGATGCACTAAATTTTAGACCCAAATGTATTTATGGTTGTGTGTGTGTGTGTGTGTGTGTGTGTGTGTGTGTGTGTGTGTGTGTGTGTGTGTGTGTGTGTGTGTGTCATGTCCCTAGGTGCTCTTGTGCTAGTCACACTTTGTGAAGTAGCGAGAAATAGTAACTATAGATAATGTACTAGTATGTGTGCATGGAATAAAATAGAATCCCCCTATGCTTTGTGTATTGATGTAGATCTCCTAGTCTTGATGCATGGCACTATGTGGATGCAAGTGATGCAATGGACGTAACTCTAGATGGAGTGATACTAGTGTGTGATGCTAGGACCCTCATTATGGTCTCATAACTTTATATTTATAGGGTTTTTTGTTCTAATTTCGTAATTAACCACGACATAGATGACCATGAAAAAGATAAGAATGAGAAACAACTAGAAAGATCCCAAAAGAGGTGGGAAAGTGGAAAAATGGATCGGGCGCCCCGGGTGGGACTATAGCGCCACGAGGTGCCCCCCAGATATAGGCCAGGTGCCCGATTTAGCCTAAAATGATAGGAAAGTGCCAAAATGGATGGGCATGTGTGTGGGAATGTGTGGGAAATATGAAATAAAATATAAAATAAGATGGCCAAAAAGGGGGATTAATTAGTAATTTATTCACTTAAAAACCCTCTAAATAGTAGTATGAAAACCGAGCTAAATAATGCCTAATGTGTAAGATTTTGTGACTACATTTTCCCCCACTTTATGTTGGTGAGCGGAAAGCTTGGTAACATAAAGTAAATAAGAAATGCGTACCTGATATCCATGAAGAGTGTAGAAGAGATGTGCCGATGGACTAGACTCAAGCGTGGAATGAAAAAAAAGAAAAAAGTGGAGGAGCGTGGAATTATAAAGATGAAAAATGCACATAAAAAGTGATGAGAGTGAACCTAGGGAGAATCACGTGTGTAGTTGTATTAATGTGTAGTGTACCTGCATGGTTAGTAAAGGCAAGTGCCATCGTGGTATGTCGTTGTTGTGATGTTTGTCATCGTTGTAGTCATTGTTGTTTCCCCCAATTTGATTGTTTGTTTCTCATACGTCCGGACACTATGGATAAAATGATCAAGTAGTCAAATATGTATGTATGTAAAAATGTTGTGTAAAATACATAAGTGTAAATACGTAAATGTAAAATATACAAATGTAAGTACGTAAAAGGAAAAGTATAAATAGAAATGTAAATGGAACATGTGCACGTGATCCATGTCGAGAGAAAGGGTGTAGAAGGATATCCTATACTACTACAAGTTTTTTGGGTGATCTCACACAACCATGGCTGAATAAGTATAGAGAGGAAATGCTTAGTGTTCTCCAACCTTTAACTGCTTCTTCTAAAATGTGTGTGAAGAGATCTTTGTAACGTCCTAGTTTTTTGGGTGATCCGACGTGAACTGGTCAAAGAATTATAGGGAGGAAATGCTCTGTGTCCTCCAACCTTTAACTACTCCCTAGAAATGCTAAGGACACCATGTCTTGTAAAATCCACTATGTATGGAGTTTGTAGACTGGTCTAAACTCACTCATTGTATGTAAACCCACAATGCCAAGGGAAAAAGTGCACTGTACTAAACCAGTGTAAATACGTTGTGTTAGTGTGACAAAACCTCAATGATGCCCCCTCTTTGGGGGCACATGCGATGAATCGAAAGGAGAATGCGGCCTCAAAAGAGAACCTATTGCACTTTGACTTGTAAAACTCGCCTATTGGGGAAAGGAAAAAGCTCTTGGTAGAAGCCAAGGAATGCAAAAAGGGGATGGCTAGCCAAAACAAGTGTTATTCTGAAAACACATGCATGCAATAAGTGTAAAATACATAGACAATGTAAAACCTACCAAGCAAATTAGTGTAATCACACAAGAAAACAAGTATACTACACAAAGAGGGTTGCAAACATGGGACATCACTCGTGATATCGAAGACATGTAAGGCCATCATGGCTATAAAAAGATTTTTTTTTGCACACAAGTAAAGGGAAAACCCGTAAACAATGGAAAACAAAGAAGACAAGTGTAAAGAGAAATAAAATAGTCATGGGAACATGTAATCTTGCAAAACAAGTACTTTTGCACATGGAACAAATGTTAGCATGTTAGAGTAATAACCAATATGTAAAAGTGTGTATAAGTAAGTAATGTAAGATTGTAAGTACAAAATGAAACAATAGCACTTGTATGAGATGAATGTGGATGCCCCACGTGACTAGTGTAGTAAGGGTAGAAGGTGAGCATCCATGTCGCATATAAATGTACTTTATTTGAGATCACACTAAACAAAGGAGTGAATGTGCATGTGTGTATGATAATGACATATAAGAAGTCAAGATAACATGTGTAGTAAAGTGAATATGAAAAACACTAGTAAGAAAAAATTAAATGCCCCAAGACAATGTAGTATCTTTGTGGACATATGTAATGGAATGCAAGATGGAATGATAGAAGAAATGTGTTCCCCGAGTCTATGAAAGTGTATGTAATGAGGTTCATTTTGTTTTCCCCATTAGTAATCTAGAATGAACCGTAAATGAGAGTGCATCATCGGGTTGTGTATCTTTGTGTGTGTCTAATGCGTTGTGATGAATATGTATGTGTAGTGGTGAAATGTGACATAGATAAAGGATGTACGTGAAACCTATAGAAGTGTATATCATGATTTTAATGAATGGATGAGTGATGATTTAGTCTAGGCGTATATCACTATATGATGAATAAGTAGGGGTGGTGATTTAACTAAGCATATACAACTATAGTTATGTAATGATGAGTGCGGTGACTATTTAGCCTAGATCATATGTCACTAGTCCTATGAATGTCATGTGATGAAGTGTCACATGGTGAGTGTAAGGTCCATTTGATTGGTAAACCCTCGACAATCAAGTATGGACTAAACAAATAAAGTGTGTTATAGGTTTGGTCGGTGCGGCAATGCGTAGAATCTAGTATATGTGAGCAAATGGTGAATAGGGTGTATGAATGCATTGTATGAAGTATTGTAGAATATGTAAGATGTGTTTTGAGCAAAGAAAACTTGATAGAGAAAGCACAAAAGAAGTCCACGTGGGTAATAAATTCATACGCAAATGCATGAATGGATAGGAAGAACACACGCGTGGAAAAAAGTTCGAGTTTCAGGACTTAGAAATTCTTGGGCATGAAGATCTATTTTTATAAGATGGTGTGTAGAACACACCAACGATGCAGAGACGTGCACGCCACACATTGTCTATTTCTAGAGGATCGGATTTAGAGCATTTTTTCATGGAGACAATCTAAAGATAGGGTTATCACCTCGATTAACTACCGGTAGAATATAGATAACACATTTGTGTGTGTGGTTATGCATGAAAATGGCAACATGTGGCTATTAATAGTATGTGGCCTATTTTTGGGATAGATAAGCGGTGAAGGGAAAGTCCCCACCATATAGATATGTAGTGAATTACTTGGTAGGAGATGATGGATATGGAAAGATAGATAACATAGTGTACATGTTTCTAGATTACCATATCAGATCCATGCGCACATCGACATAGATTTCCAGTATTGTAAGAAGCTTCTGTGTTATTGTGATAATTAAGAGATGGAAGATATTGACTGAACCTAAGTGTTATTCCTGTGTGTAATTGGGTAGTGCATGTTCTTATTTCTATTATGATTATTGTTTAAACCTATTCTTCCCTAGATCTAGATTTTCATGCACTGTATAATGATGTATTAGTTATGGATCTATATGCTTTAATTCTTCATCATGTTAACATTCTTCTATAACAACCCTAAAGAGGGACCTACATTTGTGCACTTCGGTGAGCACTCAGTCTAGGATGAGTGATGTGCCAACGCATCTAGGGTGTCATCTAGTGAATTCTAGGCTGCATCATTGGTTCCATTTTTGGGACCTCTTTTTCAGTTGTTTTCAGGATGGTTCATGATGAAGACATACTCGGTTAATTCTAACAAGTATTGAGGAGTGGATACATGATCTGGAGGAAGAATATGCATAGAGGTTCAACATTGGATTTGAGTTCAACGTACACACTTGGGTAGAACAAAATCTATATGACAGCTTATATGATAGCTTTTTTCCATCTTTCCAACAAAATTAAACAAGTGGCTGATTGCTTATGCATCTAAGTGGAATTGGAGGTATCACGCACTTGTCTAGACACAGAAAAATTTCAGGCCCTTTATGATGCTGATCTGATTTGGACTCGAGTTGTGGACATGTGGTTTCATGGTGTCCTAAATAGTTATATCTTGGAGTATTCAATTTCGATGTATTCATGTCCATAAGTAGCTAAA
This sequence comes from Taxus wallichiana var. yunnanensis, assembly GCA_018340775.1. Lineage (NCBI taxonomy): Eukaryota > Viridiplantae > Streptophyta > Pinopsida > Cupressales > Taxaceae > Taxus > Taxus wallichiana. The sequence goes on from CM031237.1 coordinate 694,791,743, forward strand.
TTCTAGTTCTTACGATATCCAAGAGGAGCTTATCTGCAAGGCATTCCTCTGCGATCAAGATCTTGATGGTAAATTTGAACCTAGAGAGTAAACCGATGGCTAACTAAACCTCACCATGCGTGAGGGCAGGAACATGTTTGGTGAAAGATGGCAGACCTAGTGGTAGAAAGGTAGAGAGAGGAAAGGTAGGCTTAAGTATAATGAGGTGCGCGAGAGGGAGATAGAGAAGTAATGTACCATTGTAGAAAGTATGGCATTGAGGAGAGAGATGGATCGTGAAGGATTTGAAGCTCACGTAGAAGACATGGAGCCAGAGCATCAGGAACTCCCCATCTTGGAAAGCATGAAAGAGATCCCCCTTGGCCTCACACATAAAGTAAGCCAAAAAGATTACTTAGGTTGCAGGCCGCACGCATGTTAATCCACTTGGTGACCTAGCCCTTGTGCTTGGTTTTCCAGTATCTAGTATGATCAAGTAATCAACAAGTGAATTTGGGAAATAAGAGAACCAAAGTAAGTCAGAGAGCAAGTACATCAATGGCGGAAAAAAAAATTTAATGTTATTTGGAGGAACATTTTCAGGCATCATCTACACATAGAATGTAAGCACACAAAATGTTGGATTCACCTCTGAAGTGGAACTACCACACAGACTATAGGGTTCATATAGTACTAATTTCGAGCACATGGGAGTACATCTACAGTCCTATTCCAGCTACAGTGGAGGATCGGGAGGTATAGGTGGTTCTAGTTCCATGGATCTGGTGGTTCTGAGGTGGGGAAACACAAGTGATTTTGGATCGGTGGGCAAAGTTCTGCACCAACCCTAGAATATTTATGTGGAGATGTATCTTTGTCTTCCGAAGTATAGAGGCATAGAGGATGCTTGTTGAGCATGTGCACATGTGTGAAATATTGTGGCGCGTGAAAGGGATCACAAATTTTTAGTGCAAAGGCAAGCCAATTTGCTACTACATTATAGGGACATGCACATAACTGGTATAGGAAGTTTGACCCTGATCAAAATTGCGTGGATTATGCAAGTGCTGAAGGATGCTTTCTTGAAAGAGTTCTATATCCCAAAATTTGAATAGAAGAGTATAAGTGCACTCAAGGATATCAAACAAAGCACTACTAAGATTGTATGTGAGTATGATGCCCATTTTAAAACACTCCTATCTAATATTTCTTATGATATTCATGCAAGCCAACATGCACAAACAATTTGTTGGTGGATTGATTACACCATTCAAAAGAGAACTGTCACATAAGACATACATTGATCCACATGAAGCACTAGAAGCAACTTTGTGTGTTGAGGTAGTTGGGAGCATTGACACTGGCGTTAGTCCATTCTTAGAGGCAAAATTGCAGCTATGGAAAAATAGTTAGAGAAGTTATCAAAAATTCAGCCCATGAAATGCGCTCAAGAATTTGGTGTACAAATTATGAAGTGGAAGGTCACACCAAGGATAGTTTCCCTCGCAGATCTATACACTCATTACTATTGGACTATGAGATCTTTCATTTGAATCATGATGCTAGTCACTATCCTTTGTTACAACACATGATAAGGAAGAATGTATCTTGTTACTATAAAATTTTCCAGTCCATGACCCATGATACTAAAGATTATCGGTTGATTGGTTAGATCCAGGATGCTATAGACATTGGGGTATGATAGACAAGTGTAACGGATAATTCTAAGGGTAAGAATGAGCACCAGATCGGGATCATAATCAAATGTGCTATGAAAATGAATGAGGGCATTTTAAAGGAGGTCATGGAAGAGGACGTGGATATCGTGGTGGATATGGAGGATGAGGCTGCGGTGGAGGAAGAGGTGAGTTCCCTCATGGAACATGTTATACATGTGGATCCCCTGACCACTATAGGCGTGAATGTCCTCGAATATTGCATGTTCTTTCTGGAAAGAACCATAGTTATGAAGAGTGCCCAGACTTATATGAGCATTTGAGTAAGAAACATAAGAAAAAAAAAAGGCACCGGATGGTTAGAATCTAGTACATGGTAGAAGATCAGTGGATGCCCAAGATAGCACCAGGACCTAAGGCATTAATAGTGAAGATTACTACATGATCTGAAGTGGTGCACGCAAGAGAGGCATTACAACAGAAACCTACCATCACTAAGGATGATGTCCTTCATGCTCGGTACCCAGATCCTGCCTATCAAAAGGAGGTTTATCAGGATACCATGGAAGTGCTAAGGAATCTTCAGGGTGAGATACAATACTTAAAGGAGAAAAAGAAAGCATTAGAGACAGTCCAAACTGATATCGATGATATGAGAGAAGTGTGCAAAATGTTGCGCTAGGAGAACATCATTCCACTATTAGGAAGTTGGTTAAAAAGGAACACTCTGCATGTGTAAGTATTGAGACCGGATGACAGATCCTGCATGAAAATATTCCCCCTGATAGCATTGACTATGACAAGGAAATTACTCTAAATGCTATTGTGGATGGATGAATGCTAAGCAACATATTGATTGATACATGTGTAGAAGTGAATGTGCTTACATTAGATGCATGGTACAAATGGGAGGCCTCCATTGCATCCATCATCTAATGTGTTATTTATGGAAAACTAGACTAAGGCCACTACCATAGGAGTTTTGAAGGATGCATCTATAACCATACAAGGGGCCAAGTTCACTTGGGATTTTGAGGTATTAGCACTTGTAGAAGTAGATAGTTTTCCAGCCTTGCTTGGACACCCTTGGTGTTATGCGAATAATGTTGACTTAAGATTCAATAAGGGGTATATCAGCTTTGAGAAAAGGAGGAAAGGGTTGTGATACCTTTGATAGATGGGAAGTCTACACCATATGTTGAGCCTCTAAGTGAGGAGGACTTAAAAATAATCTATGTACATGCTATTCAAGACCCAGAGGTCAATGAGCCATTAAAAGAAGGCATCCTATAAGTGGGAATATTCTCATTCTATTAGTGATACTATGAGTATTTCTTGTGACAATTGGGCTCATGGTACATATGAACTAATAGGGCATGAGGTAAAAAGTGTGGTTGCATGTAAGAATGGACTTCATTTTGTTCGATGGATAGGTAACATCATACCTTGGTATACAGGGGCAAAAGATCTTCTTGTATTTTTGAAAGCCATGGAAGCACAGTGGAAAGATCAAATTAAGAGAAGAGATATGTTAGTGTATACCTTATATGGGATGGCAACATGTTTGGTGGGTAGTCCAAAAGATAATCTTATAGAATGGGAGGAGATTGGAATCACCCTATCTACTAGGTTTTTAAGGAGCAATGCACCTACGTAGATTTGCACTTATAATGGTGATCAACTTGTTTAGCATCACATTCAACAGTGTGAGAGACTCTAGATAGTGGGACATGAAGCATTACCACCTTCACTCTGGGTGCATAGATTATACTCTACTCTACAAGGATGCGCACACACCTGGTATGTATACACAAAACTACATCGAGAGATTGGGAATTGACATAATTTGACTACAAGAATGCTCCAGACCTTTGACTACTTCTTGACTAAACCTCCAGTAGAAGAAGCATTAAAATTTTCAAGCACTTAACTATGGGAGATAGTGCAAAGGAAGAAGAGCATATTCAGGAATTATTTGGTGAGATAGAGTCCAGAGTGCATTTTGAAAAGGAAGAAGAAATGGAATCCATACTACTTGAACACGCTTGCCTTGAGAAAGAGAAAGGAAAGATGGTTTACATCGTGGATGATGAGGAAGTTGAGAACCTAGATATTGAACATTCACAAGGGTGTGCGAGGTCTTGGATAGTGCAGAAAAGGATACATGCACCTATCATGAACCCATGAAGACAAAGAAGGTGAATATAGGTTCGGAGGCTGAGCCAAAGGAGGTCATAATTAGAGACTATTGGTCATAATCGAAGTGGAAAAGATCATTGAGTTACTCAGAATTATAAGGAATTATTCCCTCGAGGGTATCATGAACTTAAAGGCATGCATGAATCACTTGGGTAAATGAAGATAAAGCTTAAGGATGGTGCATGCCCTAGTTAGAAAGAGGCCTTACAGAATGAACCCCAATTTACATGAAAAGGTAAAAGAAGAGATTGATAACATGTTGAAATCTGGAATTATCAAGCCCCTTGATGAGTCGAATGGGTTAGTCCAATGGTGATCAATATCAAGAAGGATGGAAAATTAGAATATGTGTGGACTATAGGGAGCTGAATGCTACATGTGTATCAGATCCATTCCCTACGCCATTTACTAAGGAAATACTAGAAGGAATTGTAGGGTGTGAAATATATTCTTTTACAGATGGGTTCTCTGGTTATCACTAGGTTAGAATTACATAGGAGGATCAGGAAAAGACTACATTTACTATTGAATGGGGTAGCTTCGCCTTATAGTTATGCCTTTTGGACTGAAAAATGTGCCTTGTTGTATTCTCACGAGATAGTTGTTCAAGCATTCAAAGATTTTATTCACAACTTTTTACAGGTTTATCTAGATGATTGGACAATATATGGGCTTGTGAAAGATCATTGTGACAATCTACGCTTAATGTTTGAACGGTGTAAAAAATTGAGTATCTCTTTGAACATCAAGAAGTGCATATTTTCTACACCTTTTGGAATACTGTTAGGACATATAATCTGCAAGGAAGGTTTGTTGGTTGATCCAACTAAGGTTACAATCATTCTAGGCACAGGAAGCACCTACCAGTCAAAGTGAGGTGCATGGATTTTTGGGTCACACAAGATATTATCGAGAAGTTCATCAAAGGGTATGCCAAAGTTGCTACACCCTTGGAAGAATTACTAAAAGGGAAAGGTACATTTTATTGGGGAGAACCACAACAACGCGTGTTTGAGATATTAAAGGAGAAACTTACTACTACACCCATTTTGCACTTTCCCTCATGGGATAAACCATTTCATGTGCATGTGGACACCTCTAGCATGGCCATTGGCACTATGTTAGCTCAACCTAGTGAAGGTATTATAGATCATCCAATTTTTTTTTCTAGTAGGAAGTTGACTCTTATGAACAATAATTATACAACTACAGAGCGTGAAGCTTTTTCAATGATCTATGCATTACACAAGTTTTGATAGTACTTGTTAGCAACACCATTTGTGTTTTATACAGATCACATGGCATTGAAGTATTTGGTGAACAAACCCATCTTACAAGGGCACATATGTAGATGGGTACTCCTATTTCAAGAGTTTGACTTCACAGTTGTGGTGAAGCTAGGGAAAAGTAACTCTAGACCAGACCACTTGTCTAGAATTCACTCAGGAGAAGAAGCACAGACAATTAAAGAAACCATGCCAGATGCACATTTATATAAGTTACACCATGCACCATCAGAATTAGAAGACATTGTTGTCTTTACTGGCGGACTGTGTGGCACCAGGAAGGAATGAAGGCATTAGAAAAGAAATAGCTTGCTATACGTGTGACTTCGTTTATGTTAATCAATGGTGACCTCTGCAAGTTAGGCGAGATGAAGTATTATGCCATTGTCTATTAAAGAATGAGCACAAGGATATAATGGAGGAAACACATGGTGGTATTGCAAGTGGCCACTATACGGGTGATGTAATCACTAAAGATCCTACTTGCTGAATTATGGTGGGAGACACTGTATAAAGATTGTAAAGCATATTACAAAGTGTGTGACCATTGTCAGCATCTAGGTAAACCAGGGCAAAGAGATGAGATGCCTCTGAGACCTATTACTAGTGCCGAACCATTTGAGAAATGGGCCATCAACTTTGTAGGACCTATTTCTGCTAGCCGCGCGTAGGACTGGGTCATGTTATATCATTACTTGTATAGATTATCTCACAAGGTGGGTAGAAGAAACACCTACGAAGGACTGTACAATAGCTACAATAACTAGGTTTCTATGGGAGAATGTTCTTACAAGATATGGATGTCCTTTAAGCTTGACAAGTGATAGGGGTACACACTTTTTGAATGAGACAATCAGGATCCTACTAGATGAGTTTATGGTTGCACACCATAAGACTACACCCTATCATCCTCAGAAAATGGAACTCATTGAGGCTTTCAACAAGATTTTGAGCCAAACATTGAATTTTTTTTGATGTTGGAAGAAAGGATTGGGATGATAAAGTGTCATCTATTCTTTGGGCATATAGAACAACTTACAAGAGATTAAACAAAGCCACACCATTTCAGTTGGTGTTTGGCACAAAAGTAGTTCTCTTTATAGAATTTATGTTACCTTCTTTACTCATTGTACACACTAGAGGTCTAGTTGGTGAGAAGGATTTAGAAGAGCGTATTGAGAAGATGATTCAACTAGATGAGCGACGAGCCATAACACGATGGAGTCAGAAGAAGGAAAAGGCCAAGAAATCATGGCATGACAAAAACATAAGGGATAAGAAGTTTGAGATTGGACAAATGGTACTTCTCTATGACTCTAAGTTATTGCATCATCCATGAAAACTTAAGGTACATTGGTTAGGGCCGTATGTTATTACTTACATCCTTGAAACATGAGCTTTCTAGTTAGAAGCACTAGATGGAACACGGCTACCCGGTTACTTCAACGGGAGTAGGTTGAAGCCCTACTATAAATAAGTCTTCTTGGTGTTTGTAATAAGGTAGTATTGCCATGTAGATTAGGTTTCCATTATGTATTTCCTTCATTATCACTATGCTTTGTCACTTTAGTTTTTGTTGTTGTGTAATAAGCGCGCTTGCATGCATGAAGCTAATTACTACATGAAGCATGTTTATGCACAGAGGACTGCACATCCTTTTAGTGAGGGGTGGTTATTGATATCTAGGTACAAGATTGTGGGAACTGAAATGTGGAAAGGAATAAGTATACTATGGGTGTTTGTCAAAGTAAAAATTACTTCTCAAAAGTGAAAAGGATGGAGATGAATGAAGGAACAGTATAACGTGAGGTAAGCAGAGGCCATGATAACTACCAGGATAAGGTACGAATGAAGCATATTTATGTGATGAAGGTACTTAGGTGCAAGGATGCTCACGTTGAAGAGAATTATATGACCAGAGGGTAGGAAGGTGTAATGCTAGAAGGTTATAACTACTAGGGCACGGAGGTACTTAGGTGGGATGTAAAGCGATGGAAAAGGATGGAATTGGTCAATTAATGAGAGGATATTTGGTAGGTGAAGGAGCAATGAATGTATCAAAAATTTGAAAATCTATATAAGGATGGGATGCAAGTTCATTTTTACCATTGCGATTAAGAGTATTTGAAAGAAGCCAAGTGCAAAGAGCCAAGTGATCATTTTAAGGTGTGAGAGGTGTGTAACCATGTGAAGAAGAGATCTATGCATGTATGGAGCTTGTGTCCCTCGGTGGTGAAGGGTTTGAGTGAAGTGAGGTGACAGAGAGGAGCTAGGGCACGTAATTTCACCTAGGGCATGCTGAATTGAACTAGGGTTTGCTTTGCACCTTGTAGAATTTGAGCGGAAGGATCTATAAAGGATTGCAAGGTAGAAATGGCACCCAAAAAGTAGTTGTAGCAGGAGTGAAGGGAAAGAAGAAGTGGTAGGGAAGAAGAAGAGAGAGATGGCTCCAGAAAGCAATTTTTCTGAAATGCAATATCCAGAGGGCATCATAGTCAGCCAGAGTGGGATTCACATATAAGAAAAAAAAAGTGAGTGAGTACAATCACCGTACCATAGAGAATAAGAAGGAGCTTGACACGTTGTTATTGAACACGAAGACAAATAAACACATGACGGAAGACATGCCAGTGTATGACAATGTTGGTGAGAAGCTCTTGTAGAAGATAGGAGTTTACCAACTATATGAGCTCCCTTACTATGGGAAATATGAGCCCTTGTACTAATGGCTCATGAGCAGAGTGCACAAGGAATTTTTCTACTTTGCAAGTCATAGAGTCAGAATTTCAGCCGCACTCATCTCCATGGTAATCGGGGTTAAAGGCACAAGAGATGATTTGCGAGATGATTTGACAGACAAAACCGCAATATTGGAGACTAGAAAGGAGTTGGGGTATATAAAGGGTCCACGTGGTATGGACATCGACAAAAAATGAAGAAGTATCTAGTTGTGCAAGTGGCTGCATCTTGTTACAAAGTTAAATGACTAGGAAAGGTGGTCACAAGTGAACACCATGTGGCTGCACATTGCCAAAAAGATGTCTGAAGGAGTAGTCTACAACATTTCACATTATATTGTAGAGACAATCATTGAGGAAGCACGCGCAGAGGAAAGATCAGCTTTGGAGTTGTTCTATTATCACTGGTGTTCATGGAGATCAGAGTACCTGATGGACCGAAAGGAGAAGGTATGGGAGTATCCAATGGAACAAAAATCACCTGTAGAACACTTCAAGAAGTACTTGTGTGAGGGATCCATGATAGAGTAGGTTAAGAAATGGATAAGAAGTGGTATGATAGGCTCCATGTGGCTTTTGAGGAAGAATGGCGCATCCCCAAGGACTTGCCTTCGGTGGTTGGAAAGGCAGTTCAATTTGTTGTATACCAACATTTCTGTATAGCGTGGTTTGCCATGAAAGATGGAGCATGGAGCCCTTGGTGTAAGTTTCCATATGAATTCACAATAAGGTACTTCTAGGTATCAGTACACATAGTTTATAGATGTGTGGTGACTAAAATTCAACACGGATAAGGTAGATTATGACTACCACACACTAAGGAAGAAATATGTGTATCCAGGGTGGGGTGCATATGTTGAAAGACTCATTTCAGATGTATTGAGCATTAAACCAATAAGTTTGGTGGTGGGAGATATTGGAGCAATGCTAGTGTATCTCTAACTAAAGCCAAAGATGGAGAATAACAAGTATGTGGAAGATGAGTTCACACTTCCAGCACCACCAAAGGAAAACATACAATGGAGAACATACTAGCGCCTAAGCCCATAGAGCCAATTGAAGTGGAGGATGAGGAGGATGAGCAAAGATAGTGGTGGTTTGGAGCATAGAGGTAGAAGACATCCTATGAATAAGGATGAAGTTGAGCGTGCCACTACACCACCTCAGCCACAAGAGGGGGATGATGAGGACTTGAATGCAGTCCAAGGGGAGCACATATTTAAGAGGGTGTTCAAGAGAACAAGGACCCAAGGTGCTACTCCAAAAAACAAAATCACCCAGACTCTCTCTGCAGAAGGAGGTAACCATGTAAAAGGAGGAAATTGAAGTTGAATGAGGAGGTGAAGAAGAGTCAGAGGAAAGTGCACCTAATTCTCCTACACTTCCAGAGAACATAGAAGAACAAAAGGATGAGGAATCGAAGGAAAGAGGAGAGGAAGAAAAGGGAATAGAGGAGATAGCTATAGAGACTGCTCAGACATGGAGACACAAGTCCCAAATTTGGAAGCTAAAGTTCCTAAGAAACAACGGTCTAGAAGAACAAGTGGAGAACACATTCCACCAGCTATGGGCTATGTAGAGGATGCAGTAAAATTGTCTGCACCCATTTCCAGAGCACACTAACACAAAAAGACTTATATGGCTGGGAGCTCATGGATGAAGATATGGCCACAATGTGCACATGAGGAAGCAATTGTCATGGTCCATGCACACACACATGGATGAGTCTATTTTGATGTATGTGAGGAGTCATGTGTATCACAAGGTTGAAGAAGACACCTCAGGCTAGACACATGACAATAAAGCTCCTATTGTCATGTCAGATGAACATGTGAGTAATGCATTGGTCAAAGTCTCAACAGAGGTGGCAAGGAGAAACATGGACAAAGCTACAATAATAAGAGCGCTGGCGAGGAGCTGAAGACAAAGGATGTAGAGATAGCGTACCTAACGCAAGAGAGGGACTTAGCGCAGAAGAAGAACATTGTATTTATTAGCATCACAGAGGAGATTGGTGATAATGTCATAAGAGCTAGGCCACACTTGAGACCAAGGTACCACAGATGTTTCCCTCAGTGATACATTATGTAGGAAAGTTGGTGGACCTGGTACTTGAAGATGAACCTCTGTGCATGCCAGCACCAAGGGATCTAGAACAAGAGGCAGAATGAGAGAAAGCTTCAGTGATGCAAAAGATTGCATCCTATGAAGGGTTGTTGCAAGTGCTACAAGAAGAATTGAAGAAAGTAGACCAGGCTTTAAACATCTGCACAACTCCAGAGGTGCTTATCAACATAAAGACCTTGGAAGAAAACAATGAGGTCCAAAGAGCAATGAAGGACAAAACATTGGGCCACGTAGAAAGATTGTCAATGGTTAAGCGAAGTCATGAGGCCCTGCAATGCACAAAGAGCCACACAAGACTCACTAGAAGAGCTTGGGAAGCTCATTGCATGTAGAAGATGGATTTTCTAGAGGGAAGAATGACCTCAATGTCTAGCATTGTGTTAGTCTTACAAAATGAAAAAGGGGAGATTGTGAGGGATGAATTGGAGTCCATTATTGTGGAAATTCCAGAAAAATTAGAACAAGCACTCACTAATGATAACCTTGGAGGCTGAAATAAAATAGGAATATCCTAAATTAGTTGTTCAGGTTAAAGAAGAGACTGCAGGTAAAACATTCTTTCATACATTTGTTCATTCTTTCCATTCTTCTATTCTTTACTTCAGTTTTTTGGAGATACCCATTTTCGGGTGATAATGAAATTAGTGCGGGTAATGTTGATCAAAGAACACTTGACAGAGAAAGCACACAAGAATTCCATGTGGGAAAGCAAGTCATATGCAAAGGCATGAATGGATAGGAAGAACGCACACATGGAACAAAAGTTCAGTTTTAGGACTTAGCCATTCTTGGGCATGAAGATATATTTTTAGAAGATGGCATGTGTAGAACACACCAACGATGCAGAGACGTGTGTGCCACATTGTCTATTTCTAGAGGATCAGATTCAGAGCACTTTTGCATGGAGACAGTCTAAGATAGGATTGTCACCTCAGTTAACTATCAGTAGAATATAGATAGCACACTTGCATGTGTGGCTATGCATGAAAATGACATGTGGCTATTAATAACATGTGGCCTATTTTTGGATAGATAAGCGGTGAAGGGAAAGTCCCCACCATATAGATATGTAGTGAATTACATGGTAGGAGATGATGGATATGGAAAGATAGAAAATATAGTGTACATGTTTCTAGGATTACCATATCGATCCATGTATGCATCGACATAGATTTCAAGTATTGTAAGAAGCTTCTGTGTTATTGTGATAATTAAGAGATGGAAGATATTGACTGAACCTAAGTGTTATTCTTGTGTGTAATTAGGCAGTGCATGTTCTTATTTCTATTATGATTATTGTTTAAACATATTCTTCCCTAGATCTAGATCTGTCATGCACTATATAATGATGTATTAGTTATGGATCTATATGTTTTAATTATTCATCATGTTAATGTTCTTCTATAAAGAACCCTAAAGAGGGACCTGGTACCTTTGCACACTTTGGGTGAGTGCTTAGTCTAGGTTGAGTGATGTGCCAACACATTTTGGGTGTCATCTCGGTGAATTTAGGCTACATTAATGTGACTATGAGTGTAGATAGAAATAGAATATGTGGTGATAAAATGTAAAGCTAGACCCATATGTAAATGCAACCTAGCATAACATGTAGAATGTAGGTAATGGATAAATGCGTGGTGTATAAGGTGACTAAATGTGTAGATACCCTAATGGATGTAATGCATAGAATGACTAGTATAATGTATGAATGAGTGTAGAATGAATAATGTATGACGTGTAATTGGATTAAATGCAAATATTTACTACCTAAGTGTGGTGTGTGGGGTTCAGTGTAATGGTAATCCCTCAATAGTCAAGTGTGAACCGAAGCACAAGAGTGCATCATTGGGTAATGATGGTGTTATGACACATGATATGATATGATAGATACGAAATGTGTGACATATGAGTATGTAATTATTCTATAAGAGTGGGGGAAACAATGTGTGATTACTATACCCCCAGCGTGTATGGAATGATAAAATAACCGATGAGGTAAGTGAAGGATGAAGTTCCTTCAACCAATGGCTGTGGGGAGGAATGTGTAGGACCATGACCTAAAAGTGGTGGTATGTGATATAAATGTTGTGCTGGTGAATGAAGTCTATATGTATGTGAGGGATGAGCATAAGATGAATAATACGGTGTAGAAAAATGCTTTGGTGATGGGGATCAATGCGATGTGGAAGGGGATGGAGGTGAGGACCCACATGGAATAAATTGAGGTGGTGATCGATGTCGAGATGTTGTGGTTGTCCTAGGGATAGGCCTATGCCAATGTGTAGGACTAGCGAATGATTTGGTCATGTAAGTGATATTTGTGTAGTGAAGTAGGAGTAGAATGTGCTTTTAACAACATAGAATGCGAGGTCTTAGTAGAGGTGGATGTCACACAAGAAAATTTAGGAGGAGAGGCCAATAATGGGGTAGAAGGAGGAATACCTTTAATAGAGATAACTTGATTGTTGTAGATAAACTTAAGGCATAAGTGAGTCATGGAAATAATAGATTGGGATCAAAGAATCCAATTAAGTCCAAGAAGCATGTCACATCCTTTGATGGCATGACCAATGATGAAAGGGACAAGGAGAGTGAGAGGACCAACCATGAGACATAACTTGACAATGCCATAAGGTCCATTAAACGGGTAGTGTATTTGTAATGGAGGAAAGTTGATAGCTCATAGGAGGGATAGAGAACATGCACTAATGGGAGAAGAGGGGTCAACCTTGGCATTATTAATAGAGGTTGATCCAAGAGATGTGTGAATATATAAATGGTTGGATATGATGATAAACGTGAGAAAAAAAATATTTGGTGGTGAAGTGCCATGGTGAGAAATGAAGAAATCAATGGTCCCTTATGGACAAGGTGTGACAAAATTGATAGAGGAATCCATCGATTTTGTATCATGTTTGGGTAATAGGTTGTTAAAAATATTAAGTTTATGATTGTCATTAGTAGGTGTCGATGTTGTAGATTCAAAAATTTTAATTTGGCCATTATCAAGAAAGTATTGAAAGAGGTGTCGTAATCAAAAACATCGATCAATGGAATTTCCTACACATTGGTGATAATCAAAATAAGATCTTTCATCGAAGTTATGCCCTTTGGTCTAAGATAGATCAAGTTGTAGAGGTGATGGTAAGGTGATAAGATTACACAATAAGTTGAGGTAGTAAAATACTTGGATCTATACTAGATTAGCAAGAGTGCATTGGTATGGTTGAAGTCGAAGCTCCCAAGGAGTAGAGACAACATTAACAACAAATGGTTTGTCTATAGTGTAACATTCCCATTTTAAGATTTTAGAAACAAGGGATTTTTTGTTTTACATAATGCTCTGTTCTAAATAAAGCATTATTTAGAAAACACATTCCATGCCAATCAATCTCAAATAGATAACCATATGCAGCTGTAAATGACTCAGTGATCCACCGATCTATTCATTTCATAACTCGGTGATCTACCAATCTATTTATTTCATAACTCAGTGATCTACCGATCTATTTATTTCATAACTCGGTGATCCACCAATCTATTTATTTCATAACTCAATGATCTACCGATCTATTTATGTTAACTTTAAGTATTGAATACTTATCATATACTTGGTTTTCCTACCCTAAACTAGGTACTGAGTGATTTGTTTAAAGAACATATCTAAATATTTGTTACCAATATTCATCTGATATCACATTGCTTTAAACTAGGTGACATAGGACAACGCAACCAACAACTTGCGATACTTTGGCCAAAGATTTTCAACATACTATTTATGTCACTATTCTTAGATGACATACTTGTCATTTTGGAATACGTCCTTCACTTCACTCCTCTGTTATCATAATGGTATTTACTAACTATCGTTGGTCCACTTGTCCAAGGTTTAACCCTAGCCTTGGTTAGAAACATAATTTATCATAGGAAGACACTCACAATGACTTAGGGTATATGGGCATACTCGGTTAACCTAAGTCAACCAGATGTGCCAAGGTACCCTGAGCCATTGAAAGCTACTACCTATCCTAAACATGCCACTAAGTTGACCTAGAGAGAAACTAAGTTCAAGTCCTTATTTGTGTGTAGATCTTGATGATCAATGCGAAGGGGGTTGCCACATGTCAACTGCAACGCTATATCCTCGAGAAGATCCCTATCTTCTCGAAGGTACAACCATGTAGTTGGCATGTGCCAACATCCTACAAAACTACCTCATCACGATGTACATACCCCAAGGAGGTTATTAATAAATTATTAATTTGGATTACTACATCGATTAAAATAACCTGCTAAACCCTAATCCAACACTCCAAAAGTTCTTTTCTAAATTTAATTCATTTAGCCATTAAAGAA